>CM042152.1:108639966-108677466 GCA_023376005.1 Doryteuthis pealeii
CTCTCTCCAGCTATGGGTAAATAGTAGAGCAGACCGAGCTCTTTAACCTTGGTTAGGCAGTCTAAGAGAAGGAAAACTGTTACTCCATAAGTCTGTTATACCAAGCGTAAGAAACTGACCATGTGCCACATCCTGCTCGTGTGGAGGCGTCGGTATATATAATATATATTATACTAAACCTGAGTGAATCAATGTTTGTCACCCAAAGGCTTTTTAGTGTTTAGTTTAATGATACGAAAGTTATACTAAATTGTTTCTTACTTTTAGGATTGAGTTATGTTCAAAAAAAAAAAAAAAAAAAAGAGATTGAAACAGATTTGTATGTTATGTTTCATAGGCTACCAACCCGGCCTATATCTTGCTTCTTAGTTAATTTGAATTAGCTCAGACGTTCCCTTTCTTCGAAATCTTACAAAATGATTTTTTTTAAAAATTTTCAGGCCGTATTTATCTTATAGAGATTTGATTTGCTTTTTCCTAATCCCAATTATCTACCCAGAGCTCAACGGGCGACCCAACGGTTCACGTTTTGTCTAGTATATATATATATATATATATATATATATATATATATATATATATATATATGCGCGCGCGTGTGTGTGTGTGTGTGTGTGTGTGTATGTCTAGGTATATACATGCATATTCCCAATTTGTTACTGACGATATTTGAAGTGCTATCAATTGATCAATTCTTCCAGAGATGCTTGCATTTTATCCCGAGTGATTCACCCAAATTAGAAACCAGACTTAAAATGGCCGGTTAGATATTGGTGAGAGTGCAGATAGATAACGGATAATATCTGGAATAATTCAAGGTATTTGGAGGGATCAAATTTCAGGCATACACGGATCAATCGTTATTGCTTTTCACTTTATCGAAAATCTGGGCTTTGTTAGATATAACTCGGCACACACTTCACTTTAACAGTCGGATCATTTAATCTTAACCCAGGCAAATGTTATTAGAAATAAAACATTATTTTGTCTTAATTGACTTAAATTTTCTCTCAAAAGTCCATGTGGAAAGAACAGTAATTCAATGATGAATTATTAATTTAATAACAAACAGATTTATTCGATTAGAAAACCGTGGAGTCAAGTTAAAAATGGATATTTTTTTTTCTTTTTGAACATTTCTGATTACCGAAGGGGACGTAACCCATACCCTTCCATTTCTTTTTGAAAGAAATACGGGAAGATATTTTTAATGAAACAAGAAAATTCTCTGTGAAAAATCGAAGAATAAATTTCCTTTTTTCTTTTTGAATTTAATTTACAATTCCAAGAAATATTAACTAGTTTATTTTTATTATAAAAGAGTTAAACATTGATTTTGACAATAGAAATGAAATGTCTTCAATATACACAAAGGTGAGTTCAGAAGGCGTTCGTATGTAAAGGTTATCATCGTAGGAAACTGACCAGAGTTCAAATCCGGCACGATGCTGTTTGCATTTCTCATAGTGCTAATATCCTTGCGAAAGTATGCATCCAAATATTCTCATTCCAGCTAGGAGTTAAATGTAGGACAGAGTGGCCTCTATAACTGGTCTAGGAGCAGAAAAAACGAATTAAAAGCTGTGAATTCCGCTTTAAAATTGACCTTGTGTCACACCCTACTTATGGACCCGCGTGATGTAATGGCTAGAGTCGTAGGAAACAGACTCGTCGACCCGCGTCCTAGACGATACTGTCTACATTTCACATAGCGCTAATACCCATGGGAAAGGTATGCATCCACCTGCTCTCTCTCCAACTATTGGTGAATAGCAAGGCAGATTGGGCTCTTTAACCTTGGTTAGGTTCGTGCGCAGGGGTTGGTAAATAAGTCCCCCCCTTTTTTTTTACAAACTTTAAACTTTGGCAATGTATTTGCACGAGGGATGAGTTAATATTAATAAACAACTACGTACTTAACCTTGATGCTAAAAACCAAAACAAGTAATAAAATAGTCGCAATGTATTAATATCTAAAATATCAAAAAGAAAAAAAATATATCAAAATAATGCTTTAATCCGGAGACTCTACAACGCCTTTTCTTTTTTGCTTTCTATCTCTTTTTCTGGGGTGGGGAGTCGGGGGTAATCGTCAATTACTCAACAAGTGAGCAGTTTCATTAGAAATGCCAACATTTAACATTTGTTACTTCCTTTTAATTAGCCATATATATATATATATATATATATATATATATATATATATATATATATATATGTGTGTGTGTGTGTGGTGCTTTGGCAACCACCAGCCTCGCGAACCCCATGGATCTGCGCCTTGATCTCGGCACGTGTTCGAGCAAGATTATATGGAAAACCGACAATTGTTCATTCTGCAAGAATCCCTTCGACACTGATTTTTTTCCAAGGGAAGAGGACAATCTTACTCACTTCAGCAGCAGTGCCACCACAGTTTTCACTCTCTTAAACCGGTTGTTTTTACCAATGCTACAGACCGGTCTGGAAAAGGTAGGAATCCCAATTCCCCAGTTATGTGTTAAATAGTACCACAACTGTTCTCCAAGTGATTGTCAGTAAATAACCCGGTAAGGTTGATATGCCATTAGACAAACAAATAAAACCAACAAAACTACATTCCACCCAAGGCAGAGAGGTTGGCTAAATACATACGTGACGTTGCACGTCTCCTCTATTGCGACGTTGTTTTGGGATGCATGGTATTGTAACAGGGAAAGGGGGTTCATGCCTTTCTCAAGAGTATTAGTACAAGGTGGATGCAAGCTGACCTATAATTTAACTTAATCCACGGATTACTTTCTCCGACAACCATTAGACAATCTACCCCTCACCATGCAAAGAAGAATATCAAGGATTTACTTTTAAGTTTTGATAATTTAGATATTTGATTAAAACAATATTTGAATTATAAAAAAAAAAATCAAATACAGCAATCAGTAGTAAGTAAGTAAAGTCGCCAGGGTGGCCTAAAGTCGGTATCAGCCAGGCAGCGAGGGAGTCTATCCCCTTTTCACTTACGCTAGACAAAAGGAGATTGTTTTAGCGTCTGAGGTGGAGCGCTACACCTACCATTAACTTTTCGCTTTACGCACAGATCTCTCTGCTACTCACAGGGCCGGTGTCGCCGGAACCTTGTGGTTCCTAGTCGGACGCTCTACCGACTGATCTATACAATGATACTCATTCTAACGGTACTATTCAATAACATAAGCGTTATAACGGCACATTTATTTTAATATTCTTACAATGCGATTGTGAGAGATTAGTTTGCAGTCACAACACGCAAAGATTGACTTATGGTCATGTCACGCTAAAAGCCTCGGTTTCTACCCGAACATCAATGATAAGCCAGCGATGAGCCTGCTTAGTATTTAGTGACCACTTACTAAATGACCATTTAGTAACAGCAGGTATTGTAAGAATCTTAAGTCCTGTGCGCCAGACGAAGCAAGGCTTAGTGAATAATAATAGTACGGGACGATTTCAGTCCGTTATGTTAAAAACTATAGATGAGCAAGTATTTACTGACATCCCACCATGTCAGTCTAACACAAGGATCATTATTATGGGGAACCACCCACAAATCAAAGCTTATTCATGGCTAATGTTTAAAAATCGAACCCCGTCGGCATTTTTTTGAGGCACCTCAGCACTGGGCAATAAATCCAGCTCAGTCTCTTTTAGACGAAGGGGCATGTACTGCCTGGGTGGGGGTCCCCTGGGATCACACTGATATCAATAAAATTATGAGTATACTTTTAAAAACGCTGCCTGAGTTAATAGAGAAATCTCAAAAGAAACACGTAACTCTTATCAATTAATGATAAACTTAAAATAACTATTAATAAACTTGTATAAAACCCATGCTTTATAACGACTATGTAAGACCATTTTATATTCACTTTGGTCTGATATACTTAGAAAAAAAAGATTGACAGAAACTACACAAGAATGCTGCAAACTGTTTAGAATAAATCACCACCTACAAAACAGCAGTTGTATGGCCACTTACCTCCCATCTTGCAATGCTGGTGAAGTAAGGACAAACTCATAAGTAACGTCTTCTTTGGGTCTCCTTCATATGAACACACCAGTATTTGTATTATCTGCGTTATTCGGACTATTGTCCTCATCTTCATTCTTATCTGTACAACGTTTAGGCCGATGTGCCCTCCGACCTTCTTCAGGTATTTCTTGTCGGACTCGGGAACCTTCTTTTCGAATTCGGGAACCATCATGGAACTTTGAACCTAACCCTTTATTCAGTCCACGGGGGTATCCTGTTCTCATTCCGCTAACCATAGCTGGGGTAGAGGCGTTAAGCTGTGTTAATTATTATTCTATGTTACTGCCGCCCTTGACCAGATTGAACCTGCAGTCCAGAGATAACTGTCACTTAGAACCGTCTTAACCTAATGTTGTACATATAACACTGAAGATGAGGAAAATAGTCCTAATAACACAGATAATACTAATTACCAAGCCTCATCTCAAACATTCAGAGAAACACCAGTATTTATCGACCAGCAATAACTAACATTCATAAGCTCTGTGTGAAAACCGAGTGTCGTATAAAGGACTTACCAATAATCATGGCCGATACGGACGGATGCTGAGAGAAAGAGTCAAAGAATCCATGTTGTTGCTACGCCTACATGATGATATTTTTATCTAATGTTGTGTACCTACAATTATGACGTAAATTGTATTTACTTGCTATATATCTTCCTAGTTTGCTACAGGTACAATTGATTTTTTAAATAAAATCTGGCGTATTCAAACCTTATAAATATCTGAAACTTACTGTCACTACCTATGGGGTAGAAACGAATATAAAATTACAGACACTTGTTACAGAAAACACATAAGTTCTAACGATTTCCTTCAGGAAGGTAATAATAAAACACACATAACAACATTATAATTTTAAAACTAACAAGAATGCTGTACAAATAAAACAAAAACTATACAAAATTGAAAGTGCTTTTTATTTTTTGATTTTGTTTTAAAGATAATCCTGAATTAGAGAAGGTGAATGCGAAAGTGGAGGATAAGGAGGAAATCCTTTTGTCCGCTGGGTTGTTTCGTAAAGTGCTGCGTGCTTTTAATTTGCATATATTGGCTGCTAAACACATTCTCTAGTGAGCAGACTACGAAAAGAGATAAGTGCGTCAGTAGATTTAAAACGAAAAAAAAAAAATATAAGGAAACGAAACAAAAAAAAAAACAAAAAAAAAAAACAGCAAAAAGCCTGAAAACTTTAAACAAAATTTAATTGTAAGATTAAAAGTAACTCGTACGGAATTTAATTAACGGATTAAACAAGATAAAAAAAAAAAAAACTAGGAAAAAATAACCAAAATGTTTGTGGGAACTTTGGAAAAAAAAAAAAGAAAAGAAATGACCTGCAAGCTAAAGTGCTGAATCCTTTTTCAGTTACGACAGTTTTTTTTCGACATCCGTGTTAAAACAAATAGGTTTAACAATTTAATGATGGTTACCTGTATGTGCGTGTGTGTGTGTGTGTGTGTGTGTGTGTTGCCATGTCAACAGAGGGTGTCATTTTCTACCATTCGTCATTAATTGATTGATTTAGTTTCTTTGCTTAATGGCATATCAGTCTTCGTGGGTTATTTAATGTTAAAGCCATTCTTATAGAAGAACAGTGGTTGTGTTATTTAACTCATAGCTGAGGAATGAGGCGGTTCATACCTTTCCCAATTGTATTAGTCCGAAAGTGAACGTAACTGCACGACTGGAGTTTGAACTCGCTTACTACGATGTCGAAGTCCAGTGCGTTAGCCACTACACCACGAGGACTACCCAGTGGGGAGGGTGTAAGAAAAGGTTAATTTTTAAGCGGAGTAAAGCTGGTTTGCAATCAGACTTATTTTTCTCTTAGACTGGTTGCCTAACCAAGCCTAAAAAATCATTACTATTTACCCATGGCTGGGGGAGGATAGATGTATTCATGCCTTTAGTGCCAAAGCCATCCTTGTAGAAGAACATTAATGGTACTATTTAAACCATAGCTGAGGGTTGAGGGTGGTTATACTTTTCTTTAAGGTATTAGTCCGAATGTGAACATTATAGCACAACTAGCGTTCGAATTCGCTTATTACAATGTCGCAGTCTGGCAGGTTAGCCACTACGCTACGGAGACCCCAACCCATTAATTGATTGATTTTAACAGCATTTCAACCAGACTAGGTTTATTTCATGCCCAGAGATTAGCAAATTAGGTTCAAATGTACTTTTATGTGTGTGTTTATGTATTGTATATATATATATTATATATATACTTACCGGACTCCATCCACACGAATAGGATGTGACACAAGAACAATTTTTAAAGCGGAGTTTAACAGGTTAGTATTTACAGTTTTCCTTCTCCTATACCGGTTGCCATACAACATTCAAAAAATGGTTAAAGAGCCCCGTCTGTCCTATTTACCTATCGCTGGGGGAGAATAATTAGATACATACCTTTCCCAAGGTTATGAGTAGTATGTGAAATGAAATTTCACATTTCTTTATAATAAAAATGGAATGGTCCATTATTTAGCCTAGGTGACGACACTCATAAGAAATAGGAATTCGGCGGATAAACAATACCAGATAATCAGGATTTACATTTTTGCATTTCATCTTGGACGATTTGGACGGTCACATTTTTAACCTCAGGGTGTGACCAGATGACAACGGTCGTACAATTAAGGAAGATTATGCACGCAAGTATATTCTTGTATTTATTATTATTTTATTATTGCAATAATTTCATTGTAACGGGCTTGCTACTACATCGGGTGGATTTTTATAGATTATTATATTGTTTTATTCAATGCCAAAGTCATCCTTGTAGAACTGTAGTGATACTATTTACTGAGAGATGAGGGGTTCATAACTTTCGAAAGGGTATTAGTCTGAGTTAGAGTGGGCATGGGAGTAATGACAAGGAATGGGTAAATCACACTTCCTAGATCTCCAGAACTAGCGCCTCATCACCAGACGTAGTTTATTATCATACCTAAGACACCCCTTTTGGGGCGTGTGGGGTCTTACCCCTCTCCAAGGGATACAATCAGCGTATTTTAAGCCTTGTGGTCAGAGCGTAGAAGAGGTTGGGTAAATACATATATATGATCATAAAATTTTTTTTTAAATGATTGTTAACTTATCAATAACAGTACATATAAAATTATAATAATCTATTTCAAGCTTATCACTTATAAATAAATCTTACGAGAGTGTGTATGTCATTAAAAAGTAATGTCGGAACGAGTACCGTTACACACACTATATATACATAATAGGGTGTGCTATAAGGTCACAAGTGTGGGGCATCCAGTAAGTATTGAACACGCTATTCAATAGTAATGGATCTGTGAGATTAGCTTGCTAACCATTACTTCACGATGGGATGCCCTACCGAAAAGGGTAGCATGGCGAACGATATTCGCCTAGACGACTCCAGTAGGAGGTGTGGGAGACTATACCACCGGCAGTCAAAGAGCAAATTTTGTTTAAATCAGGAAATCATCTTGATTTATATTATTCGGACTATTGTCCTCATCTTTGTTATTTGCACAACTTTTCGGCAGATGTGCCCCCCGACAGGAGGACAATAATCCAAATAATCCAAATCATCTTCAGAGAGATATCATCATTAGTTACAATTTTGATTAACAGCACTCCTCCTCTCAGAACCTATTAGAGATGTAAGTCAAGGTACCATTGTAGGTTTTTACCCAACCCGTTCTCCACGGGTAGGATGTGACACAATGTCATGGATGGAGCATCCAACGAGGATCGAAAGATACTACTGTATATATGATCAATAAGTTCAGTCTAATAATGAAAAAAAAAAAAAAAAAAAAAATGAAAATATCCACCTACCAGACAATTGGCACTCGTACTGGGTGGTGTGTATAAGATCAGCTCAGTCTCATACCCCCTCCAAGCAGCACATAACCTTGTTTAAAGTATTAAAGGCAGTGTTTATTTCCCGGTACCTGAGGCGCTCCAAAGAATGAATGCTGCCGAGGTATTTTTGGCAGTACACCCGAGAGCCTTGCTTCCTCCGGGGTCCCCTATTCAAAACGACCTTGTGTCGAAACCTAACACCGTGGAGGGTTGGATAAATACGCCCCACACGACATTTATTGTACACGCACTAAATATTTTTTTAAAAACCTAAACTTAACCTCACCGTTTTCCAAAGATCTCATTGATTGAATTCGTGCATGGGCAGAAATTAACACAGAAATGCTAAGAATTTATTTTAATGCTTGTAATTATTAGTCTCTCATATTTCTTTGTTACTTTTCAACTAATATTGATATTTTAAAAATCAGAGTTTTCCCTGTGGCATAACCAGTTGTCAGAATCAAATATAGCATTTTAAGATAGTCAATATAAAATTTTTATTTACCCATTTTAAACAATGGTTATTTAATAAACTATAAAAATATCTCGAATTGATTTTGGTTATTTTCAGGCAAATATAACTTTACTCGCCCGAATTGAGCAAATTAATTTTTAAAATTTATTTCAGTTGTCTGTAGTTGTATACTGCAACTCACTAGGTTTTTTTTTTACTGAGCTTAGTTTGGCATAAGGCCAGAGGTAGGTATGTATCCAATCGGTTCGCCACGGGTAGGGTGGAACACTAGGTCACACGTAAGAAGTATCTAGTGAAGATCGAACTCGTTAGTCAGTAGTAATGGAACTGCAACGCGAGCTTGCTAATCCTTATACTATGATAGAACACCTTTTTATCCATGTTCGTTTGCCAAGGATAGGATGTGACTCAAGGTTGCATGTATAAAGCATCCAGCGAGGATCGAACACATTATCCAGTAATAATGGATCTGGAAGACTCACTTGCTAACAATTACACCACGATGGGACACTGGCACGGGAAGAAATAGGTATTTACCCAGCCACGGTAGGATCGACACAATGTCGCATGTATGAAGAATCCAGTGAGCTCAAACTCGTTATTCAGTAGTAATGGATTTGCGAGACTAGCTTGCTAACCATTACACCAAGATGTGACAGCCTTGTACAGCAAGAAGAGGATATTTACCCAGCCCAATCGCCAAGGGTAGGATGTGACTCAAGGTCGCAAGTATGGCCATCCAGCAAGGATCGAACTTGTAATTCAGTAGTAATGGATCTGCGAGAACTAGCTTCTGAACTATTGACTAATTGCTTTTAACGGCATGTCAACGTTTATTTCATGCCTCTAGGTTAGGGAATCGCGTTCATTGTACGTTTATATTTGTATTTTTGTGTAGTTGTTCAACACGATGGGACGCCACGGTAGGACAAGTAGTATAGGATCAGGTGAATATTTCTTGGCGGAGAATTTGATAAAATACACATATAAAATCAGAAGTATGGGGCACGGAGTGAGAATCAAACATGATAGTTATACAACGCGAAGAGCTTGCAGTTCAATAGTAATTTGACACTTGATCAGAACATTAGACTATGAACGGTTTGGTTTACGGCATATCAACCTCAGTGGGTCCTTTAATGCCGATAAAGTTTTGAAATAAAGTAATTTCTAATGGATACTCAATTTTTTTATAAATACATTTTTCTATTTAACCCATAGATGGGACCCTAACAGGACTACCACTCCGGGTCAGAGTGGACCAGGGAGCAATGGTGATGAAAAGGGGCTCCACAATCCCCAAACCTCCAAAACTGGAACCTCACCATCAGATAGAGTTTAACGTCATTCCCAGGATAAGTAGACCCTCAGTCACCGCCTTCTAGCACCCATATGATAAAAAGGGGTTGGGGCTTGCCATAAGGGCAATAGAGTTGGGAAAATCATATAGGTGATAGGGCTTGACGTCATTACTATTGAAACTTAAATATTAAATACATATGACTGTAAATTTGTAATCAATAGAATAATCAGTGATCACGAAACTTTCAGCAAGAATTTTGAATCAGGGAATTAGAATAATATATATATTTTAGTAATTTTGATACAAGTAAAATAAATCATCAATGCTAGTATTAAAATGTTCAATATTTTAACCTTTGTGGTTACAATAATTTCAATAAGAATGAATTTGCGTTCGTCAAATTAAAACAATCTGTTTCTTTAAACAAATTATTTTGTAGAAACCTGTGTCCTCTTCTCCAAGCTGAAATTGAAATGAGTAAAATCTGTGTCATATCTAGTTTTCAAGTAAAGAGAACATAACTATATTATCTCTTTGCAATCTAAAATGTCATCTTGAATATAAGGTAATTTTCCTAACATTTTAAAAGAGCTATATTTATAATATTTAATGTTCTTCAAAATAACCTCAATTAGAAAAAAATAATTGATTCTAAAGTTATGTACATGAGGACAGATACTCTCACACAAGGGGAAAGATAATATTCCATTTATATTTTAGACTAGCAGAGCAACCCGGTTAATAGAAAGAGAGGAAACAATGTTTTCATCAAATAAGTCAGATATGTTTGTATTGTTTACATTTTTCGGACTGTCATCATCAACGTTTCGGCCGATATTCGGCCTTCTTCATGTGTTTTTTGTCGTACTCGGGGGCCTCCATGGAGAATTGAACCGAAACCTTTTATCAACTCCAATGGATTAAATAGAGAGTTTGGTTCGAAGTTTCATGAAGTCTCTCGATTACGAAATGGAGGCTCCAGAGTTCGACAAGAAACACCTTAAAAAAGGCCGGAGGCTACATCGTCCGAAACGTTGTACAGATATGAAGATGAGGACAATAGTCCGAATAAAACTAATCATCAAGCCTCATCTAAAAAATTCAGAGAAATAAGAAAAAGAGTTTAAACCATACAGGATAATTCTGATTAATTACTCAGAGCTCCTTTGTACATATCTTTTTTGTTCTTTTATCTTTTGTAAATATGTAGGTTTCTATTTCCTTACTAGTGGACACTCAACAAAGGCCTGGTAACATAAATGAAACAAACATGGACTCACCCGGTCCAACATAGATGAGATCAAAAAATATTTTCTATTTCATATCAAACACTACATCTGACGTGGTTTACTAGAAATGGCATATTTTGCTCTCAGATCATCTTCAGTGACCTCAAATGACCTTTAAGGTCAACCTCAAATCCTTCATGTTGGAACTTGAGCTGATATCGAAACAAAAAATACGTTCCTGTCACGTTCAGTTTGTTCATGAATTTCAAACAGTTTCAGTCAAATATCATCATCGCTGGGGTAAACAATACCACTGCATTTCTTCTGAAAGGATGTCTTTGGCATTGAATAACTCACAAAGGTTGATATGCTATTAAACAAAGAAAGCAGTCCATTCAAATAGTATGTATATTTACCCAATCCTCCGCCGTGGGCAGGATGGGACAAGTTAATTTTTTAAGCGGAGTAAAGCTGGTTTAAATGTAGCGTTGCTAAGGTTAGTGCGTTAGTTATTGAAGATGTTTAGTATAATATCAGATCAGAAATATTTCCTAGTATTTAATGATACTTGCCTAATATATAATGAGAAATAATGTTTTACTCTGTTATTGTTATCAATTGTGTGTTTATTTATAATTTTTTCTCTTAAAAGTGATCTTATTGCATTTTTGTGGGACCATATCCGTGTGTTTTCTCAGAATACTCTGTAAATTTGTGTTTCCAAACAGCGTAAACTGTTATTATTCTTAGTAATAAATTGAACAAATGCAAATTTATGTTAAACTTAGCTGCTACAAATTCTAAAATTCAGTGTGTATTATACACGAAATTTTCACAGTATTTCGTAGTCCAAACTTAGGGATGTGTGTTATACATGAGTGGAATGTGTACTATACACAAATAATTACAGTTCATATAAAGGGAAACCTACTGTGGTATGGTAATTAATGACGTGTGTATGTGTGCAAATAAGCGTTTAATCTATGCCAGATTTTAGGAATGCAAGCCTGATAGTCTCTTTGATGTTTCGTTTACCAATTTGCAAGAGAATAAGCAATAATTATTCGTCTCCTGCCTTAGATCTCAAATTCACAGTACCTGAGCTTACAAAAGGTCAATTCGAGCACGAAACACATTGGAATTCATTGTGTAAACAGTACCACCAATTTGACCCTGTGTACATTTAACACCCCATTAACAAGTACCATATTGAACTTTACAAACAGCAAAAATTAATGGAAATTTTTCCCAGTCGGATAATTTGATCTTTGAATTAACACAACCCTGTACGATCTTTTTTTTACGAGATTTTTGATAAACAAAGTTCGGAAATATCTATTTCCGTTTTATTCAAGATGGCATAAACGGTCTGGTGGTACCTAGTAAACATCTATTTGAATCTATCCGATTATTCTCATAAAAAGAAAGGCAGTGAATATATTAAACCTTTTTATTTGTAATATCTAATATGATCTCCCTGGCCCCAAATTATTAAATTCCCGGGACATAGTAAAATAGTGCCCAGCCAGAAATATCGGGCTAATGAGGTTCAAAGCTTATAAATTTGCTTCGTTGTGCCAACATCTTTATTTGAATCTACACTATCATTCCAGTAAAAGAAAGGCAGTGAATAGGCACTACATCAAACCGTTTATTTGTAAATAGCAGAGCTTCCCGTTGTTGCCCAGGATTTAAAAAGTTAGAAATAAATTCTATCTATATTCATACATAGATTAATAGAAATTATGTTTCTATATTTGTTTTATCTTTTATTCTTTATACATTCTTGATTTTAAGTTTATTTCTATCATTCTTGTTTGTATTTCTTCTTTTATTTGCTTTTTATATTTTATCCATTATTTCTTTTTTTTTAATCATTTTTTTTTTCAAACTAATCTTTTAATATACTCTTATAATTTTAGCTTGTCGTATGGAAAATGAAAGGTACATTGTTTTTTTGTTTTTTAACAAACTCTCGTCTTTTCCAAAAAAAAAACAGCAACCTTTAATTATACGAAAAAATTCTTATTGCAATGATTAGAGGAAACGGGTATATTTACATATTAGAGGAGCCCAATATAAATAAAGAACACTTGGGCACCCCACGTGGTAAAATGATTGCAAGTTAGATTAGCAGACCATTGTTAGTAAGCTCGATTCGGAAGGGGTGCCCCATATTTCTGGCCATGGACCATAACTAAGCTAAGGTTAGTAAATAACTTAAAAACACTCTCGAAATATAGTCTTGTGTTAAAATTGGCCAACGTTATATATCTAAATCTACATAGATCTTCAACGAGAAACGTTTTCTTCCGTCCGTTATTGCCCAATCTGTCAGAAGTTTAACTTGTGTGCAGTCAAGAGCCGAATGTGGCCTTTGTCATTCTTGAAATGAATACCTGCTAAGCAGAATAAAGATGTGTAGCCGTGACGGAAGAGAAGCCGACCGAAAATGCCTCTTCGTGTTGGGTAAAAGATCAGGCCGTAAATCAGTCGGCCTAATTAGAGCTAATCATCTTCTATTCAAAAGTGGAATCCGTTCACCTGCCCCCCTTCCGTTGTGCATCTTTTGCATTGCTCGACATTTTCTACTGGAATTTCAAGTTAAAAAAAAAAAAAACAAAAAAAAAACTATCCTTCTCTCTCTGTCGAAAAAAAGAAAAAAGAAAAAAAAAAGAAAAAGAAGGAAATCAGCAGTATTCGTCTTCTACCGTAATCTTCCGTTGCTTGTCTACAGATAAAGACGTCGCATGTGGAATTCTTTTCTTGACGTTATATTGGTGCCAGAAACACTCGGAAGAACTCGCCATTCTCTGCCGTTCGTGACTGCTAATGTTGTCAAAAGAGAGAGGAAATGGAGAATGCTTAACTCACGCAGTCGAGCATGCGCTGATCACACACACACACACACACACAAGCATTGTGTATCCATACATGAACTTGTACACTCTGTAATGTAAAAGCCCTAAATGACTTTAAAAATAATAAATACGCTTGCTAACATAAAGTTCCTGAAAACCTTATGGTATATACGTTTTTCGCTAATTTCAGTTATTTGGTTAAGTGGTTGGCTGTTTAAATAACCGATTCATTCAAACTTGTGAGAAATATTGACGGGAAAAAGGAATAGAGAAATATACAAGAAAAAACATATTCCAAAAAGATAAATTTATCTTTTTGGAATTCATTGATTTTTCTTTTTCACATAGCATCGGATTTATCTCAATACTTTACAACAGCATTTTTCATAATATATATATATATATATATATATATATCTTAAACAGGGAAACGCTCTGGATTCAAAACAGTAGACATGGAATTGCAATCTTTGTCTGCATCGACTATTATTTGCTATCTGTAAGTAGCGCAAATTGATTGGGTCTCATGATATATAAACATTAGAAATTTTAGGCCGCATATAAGAGTTTTGTGTGATCAGGCGATTTTTAACAGTGAGGAAGTTTAACGAAACACCAGCAAAATAAATTAATAAGTAAATGATTAGAATAATAAAGGAAAATTGATTTGGCGATATAAATAGGAGGAAATGAAACAAAAAAAAAAAAAGAATTAATTGTAAAAATTTAATAATAAATACCATTTTGACATGTCTGAAGTTGATTGATAAAGTCAGCAGTTTTCCTAAAATTATTTTCGCCACCTTTCTTAATCTTTCAGTTCGGGAATATAATATAGCGTAAAGGGTATAGAGATCTGTCTGATTAAGAATAGAAAGATGAAAACGAAATTATGCCTCTGTAACATATATATATATATATATATATATATATATATATATATATATATATATATATGGCAAGCCGAGAAACTGACAGTAACCATGTTGACTTTATGTCTTCGCTACTCTAATATGCGTGTTCTGTCAATGATATTCAGCTCTTATAAATATAGCACACTATATTATCAATATATATATATATATATATATATATATATATATACATACGTATGTGTGTGTGTGTGTCCTAAAACAAATTAATCTATTTATCTCATGACAGTCTCACTACAACTAATTTCATGTATAAATTAATAAAATCAAATGTAGGTTTCATCTGATAATTTTTTAAAATTCCGTGAAACTAGGAGTAATGCGCCTGTCACGAAAAGGTGCGTAGACATTCATTCATTCTAAGTTTTCTCCTGTTCACCGGGACAGTTTAACGCACTTATCTGATATATGTAAAAAAGGTTTTGGTTATTTCACACACACACACACACATATATATATATATATATATATATATATATATATATATATATATATAAAAGGGTGCGGTAAAAGGTTTATAGGCTGACGTCACATCTCCAATTGATTACTTTTTTACTAATGAGATCCAAGCGCTGCAATAGCGATGGAAGAAGTGTGAAGACCGCAAGGGAGCTATGATGAAAAATAAACCTTATTTGGTCACAGCCCATAAAAGTATCTTAGTCAGCCTCTGAACCACACACACAGACACACATACATATATATATATATATATATACACTACCTCTCACTACCAATTGTTACTACCTCCCACTACCAATTCCTTGCTACTGCTCGTTTTCCTTAAAAACGAGACACCACGAAACATACCATCAGTTTCCAACCTGAAGATGGCAGATTGACATGCCGAAAGCGCTCGTAGAGACGCCTTTGGTGGATTACTACACCAGTTCCACCCTGACACCAAAAAGATGGCTAGACACCTTGAAAGGATTGAACAGAAACTCGTACAACAGGAATCATCACTCGAGTTCAACCAAACATGTTTAAAAGAGAAAATGCTGCCAAAATACACACACACACATATATATATATATATATATATATATATATATATATATATATATATACACACTAGAGAAGACTTATAAGAGCTGAGAAAGACCATGCAATCGCTATCACGTCACAAAGAAATGAAATTCGTACCCCCGAGGTAGGGGGTAGAATAACATCACGCCAGAAAACAATGCAGAGCCATCTCAATAAAATTGGTCGCCTGTGTCGATAACAGCAAGAATTCCTTTGAATATCGTTACGAGTTACCAGTTTAGAAAAAAAAAACTAGACGTTTGAACTTGAACTAAGTACAACATTATCCCGACATTGCAATGGCATTTTCATCTCGACACACAATTTAAATTAATATCATTGAATTAAAAATTAATCATTGAAATCTTGTACACTGAATTCGCGAGTGAATTTCTCGGAAATGCTACTCTTGTTCATGCTGTTATTTAATTCAAATCTTAAATCGCTAAATTAATGTTTTATAGATATTCTGAATGAAAACGAAACAAAAAGAAAAGATAGACAAATACTTAGACCTTGCCAGAGAACTGAATAAAGTGGAACATGAGAGGTTATACCGGTTGTGGTTGGTGCCCTTGGAACGGTCACCAAGGGTTTGGAAAAGAGACTGGAGGAATTGGAAATCAAAGAAAGGGTCGAGACCATCCAAACAACAGTATTGTTAAGATCAGCTAGAATACTCAGAAAAGTCACGGAGACCTGAGGAGGCTTGGTGTCACTCAAACTTATTTAAAATCCATCGTCGCAAGGAGTGATACAATAATAATTGGATAAAAATCCCGATTCGAAAATTAATTGTAAGTTACGACCTAAAAATGTTTAACTTTAATATGTGTGACCAGAATATGAAGGCGGATAAACACTTAATTATTTACTTACTTTAAACAGCGTCTCTCTGATTATTAAAATAAAATTAAAACGATATGACTTTATTTGAATAGAATGAGTTCTTAGATAGTGAACTTTGAAATATCCCATCATACAGGGGGAAAAATCAAAATTTTCGTACAGCAATGAAGAAAATTTGGTTGGCAAAGAGTTAAAGTTTTTTTTTTTTTAACTCTTTGCCCACCAATTTCCCTCTATTTTTCCTATTTTATATTAACTTAGCTATGTATTTCTTACTCTGTACTTCAAGTGAGGGAGCTTTAACTTTTTTTTGTCTGGACCCCAAACAATCCACGATCTCCGTATAAACTATGTTTCAAAAATTGTGCCTAAACCCAAAATTAACAAGGTTATATTTTTAGCCAGCTTTGCTTTTGATGTGTTTTCTTAGACCTGTTGCCATACGAAAGTTAAAGAGTCCAGTCTGTCTAGCTGGAGGGAGAATTAGATTCATGCCTTTCCCAAGGGTATCAGCGCTATGTGAAATGCTACCAGTCTCGTCCAGGATCTGAACTGGTGTCACGGTATCCATTTCCTACGACGATAATCATTACATATCGAGCGCCTCTTGTTTTTTTATATGTAAAGTTTAAAACCATTTTCCAAGTATTTTTGAAAATCAAGTGTGGCGTGTTTAAGTCCAGCTAGAGCCATAATCCAACAGTATTTAACGTTAGACTTTTCACAAGAATAAAAGAGGAGAGAGAGAAAAAGAGAGAGAGAGAGAGAGAGAGAGAGAAAAAAAAAAGAAAATATAGAAAGAAAGAAAGAAAAAAAAAGAAAGATAAACACTGGTGAAAAGAATGGAAAGAAATACAAAGAGAAAAAATGGGAGTGGAATCGAGAAAGAGCAAAATTCAAGATTGTGTTCAACGAATAAAGGTGTAGGATTGACAGATTTCCTTCATCTGTAAGGCTATAATCCAGCCTTTTAGCCTGGCAGGTTTTCAAGAAATGTTTAACAGTCAGATCATCACTGCTTCGGAAATGGTAAGGCCAGAAATACGGAATCCAGAATTTTCACTGAATGTCAATCGAGAAATATCGAATGCCAAAAGAAGAACTTTTGGAAATGCCATCTTCGGTTTCCTTAATATAAAGTCTCGCTTTAAGGCCATGACCATGACTTTAAAAGGGTATTCACTAGATGGTAATGAGTTTAAAAGAATAGCTATTTATTTGGCCAGCTCTTGAAATAGACAAATAATAAATTTAACTGTCTGAATTTTTTATATGAGGCTTGATAATTTGTATTATTTAGAATTTTAGGACAATTGTTCTCATCTTTCTTATAATGCTGGTATAATTGTTAAGTTGATGCATTCTAAGTATAAGTTGGTTGCAGGTTCAATCCTGAAAACGGTCGAAAATAGAATACCTAACATAACTATAATACCCAGCCACGGTTATCGGAATAAGAATCTACCCCAATGGATTAAATAACGGGTTCGGTTCGGAATTCCGTGAAGGCTCCCGAGTTTGACGGGAAATGCCTGAAGAAGGCCGGAGGGCGCATTGGCCAAAACGTTATGTATATAATGAAAATTAGAACAATTGTACGAAAAATCTAAATAATATAGATTTAACTAATCATAATATTAACTATTATTGCTGTAACAGTATAAAGAACTCTTGATACTAGTTAGTTAACACAAAGCAGCTAGTTAAAAACTGATGTTACTAAATGAACAGATCTTAAAGGACGAACAAGGTAATTGCTTTACATTAGATTTATTCAAATTCTAGCTTAAAAGTCGCCCTATCTGGTGGCAATTAACTTAACTCCTGAAATTTTTGATTCCCAATTTTTAATAACTGATTTTGATTTGGTTTGTTTTACGGCATATCAACCTCAGTGGGTCATTTAATGCCGATAAGGTTTTGAAATAAATTCAATTCCTAATGGATAATGCATTTTTCTATTTAACTCATAGATGGGGCCCAAACAGGTACTACAACTCTGGGTCAGAGTGGACCAGGGAGCAATGGTGATGAAGGGGTGCTCCACATTTTATAACTGCGATTGTGGTATTAAATTAAGTAGAGGCAAAAGAATTATCGTCAAACTTTTAAAAGGTAATCTTAAATATTGATGCAATACTTAAATCGCCGAAAACAATCGCAGTCATTAAAATTTGGAAATCGTAGAAATTAAAACTTGGAAATCCAAAATCTCAGGATTGCAGATCCGGAAGGTTTTTAATTTGCTTACTAAGTCGGCTTTGTTCCAAAATGGTATGATATGTTGAGCTACGGTCTCTAGAAGTTTAAAAAAATGTGACAAACTGACATCCGCATTTATTATTAGAGATAAATTAACTGTGGTAGGTATTTACTTAACCCGTTCGCTACGGGAAATATGTAACACAAGGTTGCAAGCATCAAGCGAGGATCAAACCCGCTATTCAGTTGTAATGGATCTGCGTGACTAGCCTGTTATCATTACACCACGATATAATACGCCTTTACAAACGCCTTTAACTTAACTGTGGTAGGTATTTACCCAACTCAGAATGGGAGTCCCATCTATGGATCAAATAGATCTATTTAAAAATGATTCTTATTCGATAGGACCGTGAAAAATAAACCTTAAGAAACAACTACATATATAATGTAAATATGAATATACAATGATATTCTCAAACCTCTAGACATAAAACCCCTAGACGGGTTGACATGCCTTTAAATCAGTCAATTAGACGCCGCTTTAGTTCAGTTGGTAGAGCATTAACCATAGAACCACAAGGTTCCTGATCCGGTACAGGCCCTCGCCAACTCAACGCATTAGAAGCACGGCTTGTATCTGGAGTAAAGTGGGAAGCTGATGACAGATGTGATGCCCCCACTGCAGAGGCAAAAACAATCTCCATGGTATAGCGTTAGTGAAAAGGGGATAGACTCGCTGTCCGACTGATACTGACAATAGTCCACTCCAACAACTATATAATAAAACGCACTAATTTTCCTTCGATAATATCTCTGTACTTTCAGCTTATAGTCTTTTGCTTTATCATTTAGATCTACCTGCAAATATCGAAACGTTTTTCTTAGCTCATAAAATATTCATGACGAAATGCGAAAGTAGACAAGTGAAATGGGAGCTGGCATTTGTGGTTTTCGATACAAAGAGTTTCAATTCACACACACGCTATATATATATATATATATATATATATATATATATATATAACATAAGCATGGGAATCTCCTTTAAAGATGTGAATAGACGATGCACACTTGAAAATCGAATAAGAATCTATATTTACATAAATATAATTAAAATTATCTCTGTATCAATTCACACAGGAACAAATTTATGTATAGATATATAAATATCCTCATTTAAACTTTAGATTCTTAAGAAAGAAGAAAGATAATGTGTGCGTGTTTGGATATACTAGGACCTTTATTTCCCTTTATATATATTATACTATAGTCTGTATATGTGAATATATGCGTATATACATATATTTATGTATGTATATACGCAAAACTTTTTATATATACGTTTGAATTGTCCACTTTGATCAAACCCTACCGCGGAAATAGATGATATCATTCACACACACACACACACATATATATATATATTGATGTACTATAGGCTGTTTCTGTCATGGTTAATAAAAGGAGCAACAGCTATTTGTTGCTAAAATATGGTAAGATAAGGCACTTCACGTGATGTAGCGGTTAGTTAGGTTAATTAAAACATTGTTTTTGAGTTCAATTCTCACTGGGTGTCCAACCTAATCAAGATTGATAAATGACAATATGGTAAGATATGGTGGAGTACTTAGACCAAATGCACATTTATTCGCTTTCTTCTTCATGCTATGCCGCTGTGAAACATTTTTTCTTGATATCCAATGATTAAAGATACAGGGAGTAGTGCATTCATGCCTTATCAAAAAAAGCAGTAATATAAAATAAATCCAACGACCTCTTCGAAAATGCAATGATCACATAAGCGAGAAACTGTCAGTTAGCAAGTACTACTGACTTCATCTCATTGCTACTCTAACTTATATATGTATAAGTTAGTAGCGAAACATGAAATTAACGGTGCTTGGTAGCTGACAGTTTCTCGTCTATGCAATTTTTAAACAAAGTTAGATAACATATATATATATATATATATATATATATTGTGTGTGTATGTATGTGTGTGTGTGTGTGTGTGTGTGTGTAGTAACAGATTGGGTAAAATCCAAAAAAATGTTATTAAAAATTGAGATAAAATGGATAAAACAAACAACTTCATTCAGTTGATATTTCTTCTCGGAATGTCAACAAAGCTTAGTTAGAAAATTTTCTGACGAAGATTCGTTAACATACCGAGGCGAAATATCAATATAATAAAGGTGTTTGTATTTTATCTGTTTTTCCTCAATTTTTAATCACACACACACACATATATATATATATATCAACCTGAAAAGCTTAAAAGAATTGAATTTATATCCAAATATAAATAACAAATCCCTTATATATTTGAATGCATAAAAAAAGATTACGATTTTAATTGATAATAAACACCAATGTTATTCAAATCAAAATGAAAAAATAATACAATGTTAAGTGTTAATATATTAGTTTCAGTAAACTTTTTAAAATATGAATTTAAAAAATGTAAAAACGGAAAGAGCAGAAATAATCGAAGTACAACGCGTGATCGTGACGAAAGAGTAAATGCTTACAATTGAAAACTAAAAAAAAAACAAAAACATAAAGATGATACTATTCGCTTGAGATGCTTTAACATCGGAAGCAACAATGATCTACGCATGATGTCATCGGCACGTGATGAGCATGCTCACTTAATAAAATTCCTTGAGCACAGAATAAGTCGGGCATTCAAGAGTATAAGACTATCCACGTTCAAAGACGGTCGAAAGTACCCGTAATCGAACTACATTAACTGAGACTTTAAAGTTCCTACAACTACAATTGCGACATCTCATTCGCCAACATGAAAAGTTGAATAAAAGCTAAACACCAAATTCTTGTCTGTTATTTTCAATGAAATATACTTTTAAACTACGGGTGTGTCCTTTATTTTTCAAACAAGTAACTGTATCTTCTTAGGTATGACCAAAATGTTGGAACCCCCTTTCTTTTAACATACAATTTCAATACTAAATTGTTACTTATAATTTTTTTCCTTTAAGAACAGAGCCTAAATTTAGATTTAAAAAATTCTATGAATTTTTAAATTATGTCAATGAAATAAATCGTTAAAAAAGCACATATCCGAGAGAGAAAAATAACGGCAAAAATGCGCCATTTTAAAAGATACAGGTTTTAATTTATAAATTTAGCACGTTTTAAAAACTGTAAAAACGATTTTAAATCTGATTTAAAAAAAAATCCTTTTCATAATACAGCAAAAAATTACATTACGTTTGATTAATTTTTTCAAAGTTTTGTTGAATTTGAATAAATAGAAAGGTTAAAAAAATGAAATTTTCGCCATACTCCGTACCAACCTATAAGATTATGCCATTTTTTCTAGGCGGGGGGGGGGGGGGTTGAGGGATCATATGACACTCGGGAGGGGGCAAGAGATTGAGCGGGGGCACCGGGCCAAATTTGAGAAATGGGTTGTTGGATCACAAAAGGACCCATTGAAACCGTACAAAATAAAGTATATATCCAAATAATATTGTTTTCCTTTTACAACTCTGGTTAGCTCTTTGATGCCATAGTACTATCCAAACAACGATATCTAATATTCTCTTGATGTATTAAGTTGACGAACGGAACGCGAGGGAGGAGGGGGGAGATGAAAAAAAAGTTGGCATGGGGATCCACAAAGAACTCGCATTGAGTTGAAGGGGCCACGACCAAAAACGGTTGAGAAGCACTAGTCTAGATGATTAAGTCATCGGGTCGGCCTAATGTCGGTATGAACTATACAGCAAGGGAGCATATCCCCTTTTCACTAGCGCTAGACCAAAGAGATTATTTTAGCTTCTGAGGTGGAGCGCCACACCCATCATCAGCTCCTCACTTTACCGCACAGGTCCCTGTGCTACTCATACGCTGAGTTGGCGAGGACCGGTATCGAACCAGGAACCTTGCGACTCCTAGCCGTACGCTCTATCGACCGAGTTAAACCGGCCCTATTGTCTAGATGATTAGCCCACCGGTTAATAGACGTATAAACGTCACCGTCACCAAAAGATTTTAGGTGATTATTTGTGTGAGTGTGTGTGATGAGATTCACAAATCTGAAAATCCTTTGTTGTCATACATTTGAGAATTTTGTCTGTCTAAAATAACGATGTAACGCCAATAAAAGAAACATTTATAGACTAATTGAAGTTCCCGTTTATTCTGGGTCAGAGATCAACCCTTTGATCGCTGACATAGCCAGAATAACAGACAAAAGTAAAAAAAATCCCCTTTTCTTATTTCCTTTCTTTAAACAATGTCGTTTTTTTTTACAATCTTTGCCGTCAATTCCAAATTTACATCGAACAGTTAAAATGGGATTTGTTAGTATAAAAATGAATCCACATCACAAAAATAAAATTATCAATTCTATTTGCATGTAATCTCATCGTTCTGATTTAAGATCAGTAACTTTCATTTTCCCTTTCAACCTCATCCCATCTATTATCTCTTTCTCTCTTGTTGGTATGAATTTGAATCCAAATAATAATAATAATAATAATAATAATATCTTTTTCAGCTAGTGTATTAAGTCTGAGACCTGTCAGCTGTTCCTTATAAACATTCACCTTAATCCCACAGAATATTTATACTCTTTCTACAGATTATCTAACACTATCTTAAAGGAGTTTAGAGATGGGACATTCACTATTGATGATGGTAGTTTATTCTATGTATTCACCACTGTTACTAAGATAATTTTGTCATGCATTTGCTTTATAATTTTTTTTAAAGAATTTTAATTTATGACCCCTGGTATTGATATTTTGAGTAATGTTTAGTAGATCAAAGTTCGTTGAATAAAATCCATGAGTATATTTGTAAACTTCAATCATATCCCTTCTTGTTCGTCGATAAACCAAACTTGGTAAGTCAATCTTCCTAAGTCTTTCTTCATATGAAAGGTTTTTTTTGTAAAATCATTCATTACTTTAGTAGCTCTCCTCTGAACTCCCTCAATGAGTTTTATGTCCTTGATTAGACTTGGACTACAAACCACATTAGCAAATTCCAAATGAGGTCTTACCAATGCAATGAATACATTTTTCAGTATTTCTTTATCCATGTATTAATCCTAGTATTTCTTTATCCTTCGTATTAATCCTAATAAAATAAAATGAATAATAAAAGCAAATTTGTAAACCATATCTGAACATTTTACACTGTTTATATTGTATATTTGAGATCAGTATATTTCTTTTCTTTTTCTACCTCCTCCTATCTATAATCTATTACTGTTAGTATAAAAAATAAATCCAAATAAAAAATAAGTTTACCAATTATATTTGCATATTATCTTATAAAGTTAATCTCGTTCTTTTAGAGAATATTTCAAAGTGATTTATCAACTTAAATATTTTTGTTTTTCTCCAGATTGTTAATCCCAACTCAATGATTATTATGAGTTTGAAGAACGGCCACTAAATCTAATTACAAAATTTTCATTAAATGTAAATAATCTATTTCTCTGGATTTTTGAGATAAGGCTTGATTATTATCATTTGTATTATTCAGACTTTTGTCCTCATCTTCATTGTTATTTGCCGAAACGTTGTACAAATAACAATGAAGATGAGGACAATAGTCCGAATAATACAAATAATTGTAAATAATCTATTAATAATGGAGATTCTGGTTGTTTGTCTGTATCCGAAACTACGTCACTGTTTAAGTCAGTCATTTATATTTTACTCGTAAGATTTTTAAATTTTTCTTTAAAGATAGGAGTCTGAATAATTAAATCAGACATTTCTAGAAACGTGTGGGAAGTGCCTACTGTCGTAAAACGAAACAAACATCTCAGTGAAGTGGAGTGAATATTATGCTTTTTAAGTAATTAAATAATTATTTGAAAATATTAAACATTTTTTAAATTTTTTCACTCCCTCAGGCAATATCTTGCAAAAAACTATTTTGACACCGCCCGGAGGGTGTTTTCTTTTGCTGTTTATTTTAATAAGACAAATAATTCGTTCTTTTTTTTTCCTCATTTTTAACCAGAGGGTGTTGCAATTTTTTAAGCAGAGCACAACTGGGTTGAATTCAGAATTTTCCTTCTCCTAAATAGGTTACCATACCAAGATTAAGGAGTCCAGCATGCTCTGCTATTTGCACATATTTGGGCGAGAATAGTTGGATTCATATCTTTCCATAGGGTATTAGCGCTAAGGGTATTCGCCTCGTCTAGGATTTGAACTAGAGACACCGGGTCTATTTGCTACGACGATAACCGTTACAGGAGAGCGGTTCACATGATATCACTATATATATATATATGTGTGTTGTATATGATCACCTACCTTCCATATAGACCGTAAACGAATGGTTGTGTCTATCTTATGAATTAGCTATCAGACAGACAGGAGGAGGAGTTACTATGTATCTGAATTCCTGATCGAATAAATATACCATTACCAAGTATTTGACTTTGCCTCTTATTAGTTATTATTACATATCTCCTACTCCTCTTTGTGTGCGAGTAATTAGCCACCATTATCACGACATAAAAGTATGAAGACAGATAATATAGAATAAATATCGTATCATACAGAAATTCATCAGTTGATATTCTGTATCTTATTAATATCACCATCATCATCAGCAGCATAAGATGCTGAAATCTTTTTTTTTTTTTTTTTTTTCGAGCTTCGACATTTCAGGTGAAGGCGGCTAAAACTGGCATTAGTGGAAGTTGAACAAAACATTTATACCATTACCAAGTATTTTACTTTGCCTCTTATTAGTTATTATTACATATCTCCTACTCCTCTTTGTGTGCGAGTAATTAGCCACCATTATCACGACATAAAAGTATGAAGACAGATAATATAGAATAAATATCGTATCATACAGAAATTCATCAGTTGATATTTTGTATCTTATTAATATCACCATCATCATCATCACCATCATAAGACGCTGAAATCTTTTTTTTTTTTTTTTTTCGAGCTTCGACATTTCAGGTGAAGGCGGCTATAACTGGCATTAGTGGAAGTTGAACAAAACATTTTTATTTACCGTCCAACCGTAGTTGCTATTTAGGGCCCCGGATTCGTTTTGAAAGTTTATGTGGCATCTTGTCATCCTGCCAAACGAAGCGAAGTAACGGGCAGCGATGGAGATTCTATTTGTGAAAAACAGTCACATGGCGACCCCGGCCCCAACTTGAACCGACTTGATATCGCCAATTATTTCAGCTAAGGGGGTCTTGATAAAATTTTCATTAAATTTACTCCGGCTCTACTTTTTGCAGCCATTGTGGTTGCTGTTCTGCATAAGTAATGAAATCGTTCAATAGGGAATATTTTGTAGAAGTAGAATACAACTCAAGAGTTCGCAGTCGTCTTTCCACTGACTTCGATCGTCCTATTACTCGCTATTAACAAAGGTACTTGTTTGTTGGCTTGGTTCAAGTGTCAAGGGAGAAAAAGGCAGGAGTAGTAGCTCTTAGGTTCAGTTTCGAATACCGTGCAGGTAATACTTCAGTATTAACTCACCAGTAAATACTTTTGGTTTTTAACGAAACGTAATTACCTAACACCTCCGCACGAGCAGGATGCGATAGAATGTCCAATTTAAGCGGAATATAACCGGTTCGAATTCAGAGTTTTCCTTCTTCTAGACTGGTTGCCATACCAAAGTTAAAAAGGCCTGTCTGGTCTACTATTTATCCATAACTAAAAAGCGGACAGTTGGATTCATACCTTTCCCAAGGATTTTATCTGAGAAATGCAAACAACCTCGTCTAGAATGTGAAATCGGTTTGTTGTGCCGATTTCATACGATAACCATTACACAGCAAGCGATTCCTTTAACAAAACTATAGTTATAATCTTCCTCTTTACACGTATATATTAAACATAATTATGTTCATATACATCTACTTCCTCTTCATGTCTATTTTTGTATGCATTCATCCCACCCTCCGTCAAAAGCACAGGGTGCGATATAAGGTCAATTTCTAAGCAGAGTACAACAGGTTTGAATTAAGAGTTTTTCCTTATCCTAAACTGCTTGAATAACCACGGCCATAGAACTTAGTCTTCTATACTATTTACCCATAACTGGAAGAAGAAGAGATTGACTTCTACCTTTTTCCTGGGAATTGCCGCAAAGAGAAACGCAAACAGACTCGTCCACGATTTGAACTCGAGTCACAGATTCCATTTCCTGCGAGAATAACCGTTACGTTAAGCGCGCTTCTTTACAATATTGAACATAATTTCGTCCATACATGTTATTCACTAAACTTTGCTTGATTTGGCACAAAGGCCTCTGATTGTAGTTATTTACTGACATGTCACCATGTCAATTGAATACAAAGTCAGTAGGGAGCCACGTACAAACTAAAGCTCATACAGTGGCCAGTGAAAAATTGCGTGCATCCCTTTAGCATTCTTATTTTGATGCGCTTCAGGCACTGGGCAATAAACCTAGCCATGCCCCTTTAAATCGAGGGGGCAGGTGTTGCATAGGGGATCCCCCTCTGGGATTCGCGCTGATATTATATTCCCTATCGGTCCAGATATGGACTCATGCCTTTACCAAGAGTGTTACCGTTAACTGAAATGCAATCAGCTCTTTCCAGGTTTGAAATCGGGTCGCCGATCAATTTTTATGACGATAACCGTTACGCTTAGCGTCTCAAGACATATCTTGTAACTAGTTAAACATTTTATTCGTCATGATGATGAGCTGCCCTGGGTTATTTCCTCAGAACAAAATTATACGAAACTGTTGGATATATCATGAAAATATTAACGTTTTTTGTGAAAAACTATGATTTTTCACAAAAATTCTAAGATTAATATTGTTCTGGGAAAATTTGTAGAGAATTTTGTAGATAAATATATTTTAATTGTAGGCGATTTTTTTTTTATTTAAAATGTTTTTGGTGCGGAATATTAGACCTAATTAATAATGTTACGTAATTCGTTTAAATCGCCAACCAGATGGATCACCCATAAACCTGATTAGTAACCTATAATAATAATAATAATAATAATAATGGAGATTCGCTTCCGGTTTTTATCTGTAACAAAAATTACGTCACTGCTTACGTCACATTACCGAAAAATCGTCATAACATAGAATAAATACACTCCAAATTTGAACACGCAACATTAGACAGTTCTCATTGTTTTTTTAAAACAAGTTTTAATAAATACATGACTGGTATCATATATCTATATATAGTTTGTTTTATTTTAATACATATTTAAAGTTTACATTTCAAATTCTTTCATTTTTAAATCCTTTAATGGATTTGATGATTTTACTTACTTAGGGTACAAACTCGCTGACATTGAATTTTTTTTTACTCCCACCCCTCAGGTAATATGTTTCAAAAATCTATTTTTACATCGCCCGGAGGGTGTTTTTTATTTTGTACTAGTAATAATAATAATAATGATAATAATAATAATAATGATAATAATAATAAATGGGAATCTGTCACCTTTTTCAATTTTACTCCTAGAAGCTGTAGCTCAACATACCATTTTCGAATCAGAACAACTCCGCGAGCAAATTAAACATATTCCGGGTCGAATACGGACCTGCAATCCTGAAATTTCAGATTCCAAAGTTTTAATCACTGCGATTGTTTTCGATTTTTCCGACGAATTTTTTCTACGATAACAATTTTTAAAATAAATTTGGATATAATTAGTTTACCCCCTCCCTCACTCCGCTAGGATGGCTTTTAATCTAGTATTTAAATAGGCGTAATGATGAAAATCATTTCCTTGACTTCAAACCAGAATTAGACCGTTTTAAACTTAGATGTTTCTGTCAGCATTTTAAAATTTAAAACAATATAGATAACCCGAAGATTAGCTGTCTAAAATATCCGTTTGAATAAAAAAAATAATTCATATAATGATGACATGGATAAAATAAAATAAATGATAACCACGAAAAGAAATTTTCCCTGAAAGAAGTTGTTATCCATGTGACTGTGAAGGTAACGAACACCAAGAGAGTGGGTAGGATTCGGTCGCGTGAAGGACACCCTTTTATAATTTGGATGACTTTAAGACAGACAGATATTATCTAAAGCCAGCCTTATCTGGATCACTGAAATTAAAAATCTGACCCGGGATGACCCTAATAATTATTTGTAGTTTAGATGAAATTGGACCAAAATTGACGGAGTCTTAACGAAGAACGGGCGGACAGAAATGAAATGAATAAGATTTTCAGTTTTGGAAAATGCAAGATTGTTTTGAAATGAAATCTCTGCTGTTAATATGATTATGTCACATCCAGTAAACAACTTTTAGTCTTTTTATTTTCAAACAATAATTAATTATGACAAATATTTTCTCATCTTAGATTCACTTGCTTTTTATTGCAATACTCATTTAAATCTGATTAAAATTTTTTATTGTTTTCTAAAATGCTTATGTTTGAAGCTATTTTGCCGTTAATTTGATTAAATCACGCCCAGTAACTTATTAAAATGGATGTATTTAGACGACAATATGTAAAATTATTTTTTTACCAGAATAATATTAACACTTTGCCTACTAAATTCCTCCCGTGGTTGTACGAAATTTCCTTGTAAATACAATCCCTATAGCAAAAGGATCAAGTCCCAGTCACAAGGTTGGTACAAATTAAAGATGGTAGATGTGTTTCACATCGTACTGCTATCAAAGTCGCAACAAAGCATTGTTGCAACTTTTCTACAAGTAAGGCGAGTCAAATTTACCTACTTGCCTCTAGGTGTTGATGTCCCCCTCTTTATTGGTAATTACTATTTCGCCAAAAATAATACTAATAGGGGGGGTCTGTATTCGGACTCACCCTGATGATTATTTTCTCAAGGTAGTTAATTATTGACTGCTAATCATAAAGTACTCCCTTTATCTATTTGTAATTAATTATTAATATGCTTCGGAACCACGTTGTTACGGTCCTCACCAACACAGCACACGAGTAGCTTAGCTTAGATCCGTGCGGTAAAATAGCGAGCTGATGGTAGGGTGGTGCTCTACCTCAAACGCAAAAAAAACTCCCTAGTTTAGCGCTAGTGAAAATGGAATAGACTATTTCGCTTTTCGGCTGATACCGACCATCGGTCACTCCGGCCTATTTTACTTTATTTTATAATGGTACATTGGTTTACGAGTTAAATTCGTTCCACTCTTAACTCAATTTTCTCGTATATAAAATCAATTGCTCCATTGAAATAAGCTGAAATGCCATTAATACGCTCTAGCCCCATCGACGAAAAAAAACAAACGAAAGAAAAGCAAACAAAAAACAAACACCAATTCTTCTGTTACTGTTTTTAAATAATGAAATAGAAATGTATTGTATAATAACATAATAGAATAGAATGAATTATGTACTGTAATATGTTTTTATTTGGCGTAAATTTGAAAACGTAAATATTTTAAAGTAAACGTATTAACATAAGCGTATATATAGCTCGCTCGTTCCTTAAATTTCAACTCTACACAATGCAAAAATCGACCGAATAACTCGGAGGGAGGGGCATTCGTAAGTCAAAGTACCACAGTATGAATTTCATAAATAGGATGTGATTTGACATTGAGCTTAATGTTCGCCAAAGGCGGCTTTTAATGATTGTCATGAACGTGTACAGAAGTGTATATATCGAATAAGTACTTATCTCACAAGTTGCAATCCTGCTTCAAAACTTGGAACAAAAACCTTTTCGTTGAATTGTCTCCTATCTCTATTTTATTGGCACTTCCTTGTTTTTCCAGAAAGATAGAAGTTCTTTTTTTTATTGGAGAATTTTGATTTGAGGTACTCACCTGAAATTCAAAGAAAAAGAGAAAAGTTAGTTTGTCAAATAGTCGAAAGTAAATAAGATTTACAAAAATAAGTATATACAACAGAATGTTTTTAAAATAAAAAGTTAATCTATACACTAGGCACCACCAAAATAGGTCACATGATCAGTTTAGGCCATATTGAAGGAAGAAACGTAAATATTTTTTAACTTTTTATTTTTAAATCTCGCAAAAAAGAAATAACGAACATAAAGAGTTGTTACAAAGAAAAACAGTTAATTCAAAGATCAAATTATCCGATTGGGGAAAATTACTCATCGTTATCTTGAAAATAAGTAAAACAGTCCGTTTACTTACAACACGGTTAGTTTCTTTGATATTTTTTAGCAGAATTTGGTATTCATGGTTCTTTTACTAAAAAGTTCTCGCATTGAGACTTACAAAAATCTGATATAATTATTCAGACTTTTGTCTTTATAGAAAAAAAATAATAATCGTTTTTGTCAAAAAAACTAAAACTAAATAAAATAGGGAGGGGTAGACCTCGTAAAAAATATTTCCCCTATAAAAAAAAATTTAAAAAACTTATTTCAGACAGATTTTTTTCTCAAGATAAGTAATTATGGAAATTTATGAAAATCGGACCATTAATTTATTTTTCATAGAATTTTAAAAGCCTCTAGTTATAACTTGTTTTTGGCTACGTTAAATTTCAATTTATTTTAACTGTGCAAAAAAATGTAAACCTTGTTTTTCGTTTATAATTTTCATTATTTCCATGAGCTAAAATTAAAAAAAAAAAAAATCATCAAAAGTTTGTTTAATGTTTCTTCTTTCGAATGAACAAAAAGTTTCAAGATAATATTAAGATTTATGTAAGTTTCCTTGTGTTAAATATAGGAGGGGGGTAAATTTCACAGGGAAAATTGGTAGTAACTACTCTCTCTCTCTCTCTATATATATATATATATATATATATATATATATATATATATATATACACGAGGCAGTTGGTGAGTATGCATGTATGTGCGGATGAAACTACGAAAATACATCAATTAACAACAAAGTAAATATATATATATTATTATTTATATTTTGCTTGAAGTCAATTATATATATATATATATATATATATATATATCTTATTATAATGGAGATTGTGTGTTTTTCTGTCTGTAACCGAAACTATAGTACTACTCAAGTCACAATTCCCTTAATTATTTACGTCAAATTCTCCATGATTTCATTCTTTTAAACCTTCAGTTATTAATAAAAATTGTTTTACATTATTAATACTGTTGACCATATCTACGTACTAATAACATGTAATTGTATTTATATATACAACAAAATAGCGGTTTACAGTTTGAACGGGAAGGCTAATTTGCATATTGATATTTAAAATTTGATTTTAATAAATATGTGCTTGGTATTATTGATTTCTAATTGTTTGGTTTTATCTTAAGAAATATAAACAAAAATCTCGTGGATAAATCTTAAAAGAAATTTATTTACAAGAAGAAATAACTATAATATTATCCTTTACTTCCTATTTTAACTAAATAGTTAAATTAGGAAAATTTACCAATGAAAGAGGGGAGTAATGGAAAATGATGGAATAGTTAGTTTAAAAGTTGTTCTATTTTTCGATTATACCCCCTCTGTTGCAGATCTTTTTATCTGCATACTTATTCAGTTTCATTAGCCTTTCTAATTTTATATGATATTTTATTATATCAAAACTTAAATACTTGCACCCGGAGGGTGCATATATTTGCTAGTATATATAAAATAGCAATGAAATTCTACTTTAAAATTTGCAGCATTTGTAAATCTTAAAATTAAACAAATCAATACACCAGCACGTACCATGATATTGGACGATTGTTTTATTTAAAAAAAAAAATTTATTCACCCTAGTAAGTACACCTATAACAATTTAAAAAATAATAATCAAAACTTAATTTCATTCTAAACAAAAGATAAGATAAATTATATTATTTCTACTCCAACATTATACAGTAAAAACGGATATTATTAGATATTGATAATTTGTAAAAAATTTTTAGATATGTAGAATTATCCTAATTGTACATTGGTTTACTCGGATTAGCATTTTGGCTGTTATTATGTATTTTCCGAAATCTTCGCACGAGTAGGATGTGCCACAAGGTAAATTTTAAAGCGTAGTTTAACAGGTTAGAATTCAGTGTTTTCCATAGGAAATGTTTAATAAAAATATAATTAGGGTATAAAACGATGATATAAAAAAATTAGAACAAATTAAGACGGGATAAAAAGGTAATAAAAATCCAATAGAAAAATACAAATAAGAAGAATGATAGAAATAAAACTTAAAAACAAGAATACATAAAAGATAAAACATATAGAAAATAATATAGATATATAGATATAAGAGACTAATTTAAAAAAAACTTTTCCCAGGCAACATCTTGTAACTCTGGTAGTATAGAGGATATGTTATTGTGGAAAGCTTTTAAGTTTCTATTACCTTAATAGTAGTAATCGTAGAACAGTCTTCTTGCACAAGAAAAGCTTTCAAGGTAAAGATTCCATAGAGCGAAGATCTTATTTATTTGAAGTATCTTTGATGCTGTTAGTCTTCGAAAATATCTACTGGCTTTTGAGTGAAATAGGATAATGTTCCAGAGAGTAACAGGAAGTTTACGTTAAGATCGAAACACGACACAGAGTTCTGTCCCAGAGAACGCGCCTCGGCATTTATTTCTCTCAATTACCGAACCACTTCAGCTAACAGGGGTGAGAGCTATTCCACCACTCATGATCAGGAGGTTGCGTGTGCAATCTCGAGTCACTCGCTATACCTCCTCGCGCAGGCCAGACACACATGGATGCGCTTAGTTCTTGGGGGTAGGGAATTCTCAACCCCACGGCCCCCACCTCCGCAACTCGCCCCGTGCTCTAAGTTACAATTATATTTTACAAAATACATTGTATAAGATGTGGTTAGATGCATCACTAATAATGTTAGTTAGTTGATTGGGAATTTCGGGTCTTTTCAACTTCATACCCCTTCGTTAAAGGGATCCCGCTGAGATTGATTACGTCTCAGTTTGCATCCAACATAATTGTTTGTCAGCACGATCTGCGTCGCTTTCAGCTATATATATATATATATATATATATATATAATGGAGATAGACTGCATTTTTGTCTGAAGCCGTAACTACGTCACGGCTCACGTCACATATTCCAAACTAAATTCTAGCGTTTATCAATGAGAACCTAATTTGTAATCAATTTATGTTATACATAATATTAAAGGAACAAATTGCTTTATATACAAGTATTAAGATGCGTTTGTAATATTTGCTGGTTTGTAATATTTGCATAGCCAATTTTCAACGAATCTTTTAATAAATGCATGTTTAGTTCTAAACAGTTTCTAATTGATATTTTAATTTTTATTTGTATTTATAATTATTTCATATATAAAGTTTTGCGAGAAATTAATTTAAAAATAAAGATACAGCTACTAATTTAAATCTTACGTTAAATTATTAGTTATGGTCTTTTGTCCGTGACTACTCCCGTTTTCGTTGCGGTAAAAAAAAAATAATATTTTTAAAGTTTTAATAGAGTTAATTTTTAATGAAAAAATTTATAGATAAAATTTATTTTTAATTTTCGCGGCACCTTCACAAATATAACAAGTATTTTTATTTCAAATTATTTTATTTCTATTAGGAATTTTAAAAATTTATAGATAAAATTTATAGATAAAATTTATTTTTTATTTTCGCGGCACCTTCACAAATATAACAAGTATTTTTTATTTCAAATTTTATTATTCCTATTAGGAATTTAAAAAAAATGTTTACATTTATTTTTAATTCAAAATTTGTTTACGGTTATTCCATATAACTAATATTAAAATTAAAATAACAACCAGTTCTGAGCGATGCTTTTCCGCTAAATATGATGACCGTGATTTATTTAGAAATTAAGAAATATCTTTTAATTTTAATTTGTCATAAATTCCCTTACAGAAACAGACGAAAAAACAAAAAAAAAATGATTTTACGTGTTTGTTTTTTTTAACACTTAGCGCTTCTTTCTTAAAAAAAATTAATCTTTATTTTTTATCATAATTGACGCAATACTTTTAAAATTCATTATTCAACAATGTTTAACCGAAGTTCGGTTTGTATAAACAAAAGCGGTGATAAAAAAAAAGTCCCCTACCTAATCGATTTAGGTAGGGGACTTTTTAAATACAATAAAAAATGATACAAACACCATGAAAAAATTTATAGATAAAATTTATTTTTAATTTTCGCGGCACCTTCACAAATATAACAAGTATTTTTTATTTCAAATTTTATTATTCCTATTAGGAATTAAAAAAAGATGTTTACTTTTATTTTTAATTCAAAATTTGTTTACGGTTATTTCATATTACTAATGTTATTTTTCATCATTTATTTAAATTAATTGTAGCGAGAAATTAATAGTATTTTGTTCAATGTTTAAACAATGTTTAAACAATACACATTCATCAATAAGAGGATTACTATTCTGTATTAGATGATTGAAAATAGCATTTTACTTCGAGTTTATATAAATTTTGTTTTGTTTTTTAAAAATTAAATAAATAAAATTATTCGTCGGACTTGAGCATCTGAAACCCCCCATCTAAAATGTTTTAAATCTTTTTTCTTTTTCTTCAATGGATTATTATCGATTACACACCAATCTATCAGATTGTAAAAAAAAAAATTCAAAAAAGTTATTTATTTTTCGAGTTTTCTGGGGTGCTCAGTTCCCCGTATAAGTTTATTGTAAATCGATCCCCCATATCGGAACCGCTAAAAATTTTTTTTTTTTTTTTTTTTTTTTTCCTTCAATGGATTGTTATCGATTACACACCAATCTATCAGATTGTAAAAAAACAAAAAAGCGCCTGATTCAAAAATAAAGAACTTTTTAGTTCTTTATTTTTTGAGTTTTCAGGGGTGCTCATTTCCCCGTATAAGTTTATAGTAAATCGCTCCCCCTATATCGGAACCGCTCTACCTTAACAGTTGGGCTGAATTTGCACAAAGGTGTCAAAATTAAGGTGACATTGAAAAAAACAGAACCCACAAATTTTGTAATAAAACTGTTAATTGTAACTAGGGGATTTAGGGTTAGGATTTGAGGTTAGGGTTGGTGTTGGGGTTTAAGGTTAGTTTAATGGGAAAATAAATAAATAATTTGGGTTCTGTTTTTTCTGGGCCACCCTAACTTTGACACGTTTGCGCCAGTTTCCTTTCGAGCGGTTCTGATATGGGGCAGCGATTTACTATAAACTTATATGTCGGCATGAGCACCCCAGAAAACTCAAAAAATAAAGAACATTTAAGAATTTTTTTAAAAACCTGATAGATTGGTGTGTAATCGATAATAATCCATTGAAGGAAAACAAAAAAATAAATAAATGAATAAATTTTGTAGCGGTTCTGATATGGGGGATCGATTTACGATAAACTTATACGGGGAACTGAGCACCGCGAAAAATAAATAACTTTTTTGAATTTTTTGTTCTTTTACAATCTGATAGATTGGTGTGCAATTGATAATAATCCATTAAAAGAAAGAAAAAAAAAATTAAAAACAAAAATTTTAGATGGAGGGTTTCCAGATGCTCAGGTCTGCCAATTATTCAATTTAATGCTTACTTTAATGGATATAAAATTTATTAAATCTCTAAGAAAATGAATTAAGAGTGTAACAACATATATTATATTCATTAATTTATTGTACAAACATTTTTACATAAACTAGCAAAAAATGCCATCTGGGCGGTTATAAAAATTAATTTTTGAAAGATATTGTCTGAGTTAAAATTTCCATATAAGAGGGTTTGTATTATCGGTAAAATCATCAAATTTATTAAAGGAGTAAAGAAAAATGAAACCATTTGAAATGGAAACTTACTTCTGTCCCCCTCAAATCAAAATGTTGCATGCATCTATTGATTATTAATCAAATAATATTTTTATCAATGACAGTGTTTTGATGTAAGCAGTGACGTAGTTTTAGTTGATACTGAATCTATTATCAAAAGATTTTATTTATTGAAAAAACTTTTTACAAAATTCATATTTTTACATAAGTGTACCAAACAAAATTTAATTGAAAATAAATCTATAAATTAGATATTTTTATTTACTCCAATTAAAAAAAAATTAATATTAAATATTATTTAGCATTTAAAAATTGATTTAAGTATCATTACTCTATTTTATTTTATGTAATATTTATTTACACTAAAACTAAATGTTTGTTAAATGTAAAATAAATAAGGTGAATGTTTATTTTTTTTTATTTCAAAATTTTTAGAAATAATCAAAACAATAAAAAATCATTTTGTATAGTTGATTGTTTTATTCATTGATAAACCAAATTTAATTTTATTATTGAATATTATTTCAGGAAAAACTTTGGTGTAGAAAGTTAACTTTCCTAATTTCTATTTCAAATTGTTTATTTTTTACTCCTTTAATGAATTCAATGATTTTAATTAATAAAACCATTAAATGTTGAATGTCCTTTTAAAGTTTTTGGCATATTTTGGCATTGTTGTTTTTTATTACTTTATTTGATTTATTAATTTTACATCAACATAGTTTTAGTTACAGACAAATTGATACTGAATCTCTTATCAAAAGATTTTATTTATTGAAGAAAATTTTTAAAGAATTTATCTTTTTACAGAATTTTACCAAATAAAATTTAGTTGAAAATAAATCTATAAATTAGATATTTTTATTTACTCCGATTAAAAAAAATTAATATTAGGTATTATTTAGCATTTAAATATTGATTTAAGTATCATTACTCTATTTTATTTTATGTAATATTTATTTACACTAAAACTAAATGTTTGTTAAATGTAAAATAAATAA
>CM042152.1:108682466-108719966 GCA_023376005.1 Doryteuthis pealeii
AGTGCGTCATTTGAAATTCGACTAGAGTCGCTCACGGTACGGCGCTTGGAATTTGACGAAAGTCAAAAACGGCATAAAAGACTTTTATTTGGTAGGTTGTTTTGTTTTACGGCATATCAACCCTTTTCGGGTTATCAATTCATTTTGATAAACAAAGGACTCAGATTGCTTACAGTACCTGCTCATGTGGTCACCCAATTAATGAACAGGCTCATCGCTGCTTAACTTAGGTGATCTAGCGGGAATCGATGTTTCCAGGGTGGCCTGACCGTAATAGAAGCTTTAGTAGAAATCGGAAAGATGCCGGAAACATCTTGGCCAATGGTTTAATAAAATGGTTATTTGCCGATATTTCTTAACGACCAAGAATTGTTCAAGGCTTTCTTTAATAGAATCTGTTGCAAATTGATTGAAAGATATTGGTTACCCTCGAAATGCATTTGGAACAATTAACAGGCGGAAAAGGTGTTATCCTCAACACCTGAAGGGATAATTTATTAATGTAATGTTCCAAGACTTTATTCAGTGACGAGCGATCTGATTTTGAAAACAATCGTCACAAAAAAAAAAAAAAAAAAAAAAAATAGCAACATCCTCAAACTAATAGCAAAATGTGACAAACCGTTCATAGTTAGAAAAAAGTGTCCTCAAACCGCGTTGAAAGCATCGCAATAATTGAAGAAGAAAACAAACAATAGAAAACAAAAATGTATCGGAAATACATTTATAGAAGTTGTTATGTAGCCGGCATTTGGCAAAGCAAAACCTTCTTAAGATTAGAGGGGGATCTAAACAGAAATATCTCTAGCTACATTCCTCCAGGACAAACAAGATATTTCGGGTTCAATATCATGATTGGGGATGGAATTGGATGGGCTCGAAGGTCATGACATACAACGCAAACCAAACATGCAGATTTAAAAGTGGCTAATATAATTGCGATAATAGGCTCGCAGAAAATATCTTCGTACAAATAAGACGGCAAATGATAATAACGTTCAGTGAAAGGTCATCAGCGCTCTTCTCGCAGAATTTGAATTCCATCTGATCGTCTAGCGAAATTAGAGAGTTTAAGTAAAAAGGACGTTTTTAAGTTGTCGCTGATTGCTTATACGTAGAAAAATATTGACGAGAAAGAAGATTGCTTATAAAGAAAGGGAGTCATAAAAAGCACTATTAAGATATGATATTAAGATATTAAGAAAAAATATTGGAGCGAAAGAAGATTCCCCAATGGAAATGTCATAAAAAACAGACATCATTCAGTTATATACCAAACCGCACCAAATATTTTCAGACGAAAAAAATAATGATTACCATCGTAGAAAATATACACGGCGGGTTCAAATCCTGTACGTGGCTGTTTGCATTTCATTCTGCTAATACTCTTCAGAAAGGTTGGAATCCAACTAATCTCCCTCCAGCTATGTGTAAATAGTAGAGCACACTGGGCACTTTAATATTGGTAATGGCAACTGGTCTAGGAGAAAGAAAACTTTGAATTCAAATCAAAAGGACTCTCTTCTCGTTAGTCAAAACGACTTTGAGAACCTTTCCTTTCCCCGCCCTCTCGGCTGGGGCGTTAGAATGCACCGACTGCACCTCTGCAGAGGGGTAAAAATCCCCCAAAATGGGGCCACCTGTTTGTCGGGGGTGGCGACCCGTGATGCTTAAGGACGGAGTCTTGGTGTATGAGCAGTCCATGACCTGCAACACTCCAACTTAGACCCTTACTTAGGCTAGACGGACGGTCGGAGAGGCTCCCTCCGATCAATCGGCTAATCACGTTAATTCCTAGCACCTATATGATTGCCCCAACCTTATTGCCCTTATGACAAGCCCCAACCCTCTTTATCATTTGGGTGCTAGAAAGCGGTGGCTGAGGGTCTACATGTCCTGGGAATGACGTTAAATTCTATCTGATGGTGGGGTTCCAGTTTTTGAGGTTTGGGGAATGTGAAGCACACCTTCATCACCTTTGCTCCTTGGTCCACCCTGACTTGGAGTGGCAGTACCTGTTAAAGTCCCATCTATGGATTAAATAGAAAAACATGAGTTCATAAACAAAATTGATTATGCATTAAGAATGAATTTATTTCAAAACTTTGTCGGCATTAAATGACCCACTGAGGTTGATATGACGCAAAACAAACCAAACCTTCCTTCTCCTTCCAAAAATATCAAGAGAAATAGACAACTTGCGTACTAGGATGTTGCAGCCGAGTACATTGGCCACTACGCCACAGGAACTCTCCCATAATGAAATGAGTAAACAAGCCCAGCGTTTAGGAATATTTTGATAACACTTGACAAAAGGGCACAGCATTAAACTTATAAAAGCTTATAAGATAAAGCCTAGATTAAACTGGTGACATTAATTTTACGTTTCTTTTATTTACCTTTTAAGCACTTTATGATTTTTTGTTCAATACAAAGTGAATGATAGATGCTTAAATCATTCACTAAACACATACAAACACATAAATTCGTCCGTAGGCGGATATTTATGTAGGAGAGTGTATCTATACATTATCTCATTTCTGCTCTATCTTCAAAGATATTTTCACACATATTTCTTGGAAAATCTTTCTTAAAGCAAATATTTTATAAGTATACACAATTATGTATAGATGAATATATTCAAAAGGTCATATGTTAACAAAATTCTTATACAGTTATTTCTTAAGCACTAGCTTAAAAGCCACCATACCGGGCGACAATTAAGCTAGCTTTGGCCCAACAATAATTTTTCATGCATTGAGCATATTGGATTTTATTAAACTTTCTTTTCCCCGCAACAGCTATGGCTTTTTTAAAATTGCAATCTGATCCTATGTTGGTGGAGATTTCTTTTTGTGAGGCATACTGCTGCCGTATGCAATAGGCAACAATAAACTACAGAATAACTCAAAATTGATTGCTGCATTTAAGTATTGGATTAATATTTAAGCTTACCTTTTAAAAGTTGAACGATAATTCTCCTGCTGCCACTTAATTTGAAGACAGTTTTATCAACGTAGGTACTTACCTTCCATACAAACAATTATTTCTATTTCATGGTTGACTTTCGCTGGATTTCACAATTAATTTCGATTATTCTCGAAGTTATTTTCAAGTTATGAAAAATTTTATGGCACAAAAAAAATTATTCGCCAAAAATCACGTACAAATCGCCGAAAGCAATCACAGTAATTAAAATTTGTGAATACAAAATTTCAGGATTGCGGGTTCAGATTTAGTCCAGATTGTTTTTAATTTACTTACGAAGTCGGTCTGATACCAAAATGATATGATATGTTAGGCAACGGCCTCTAGGAGTAAAGTTGAAAAATCTGACACACTTACATTCGCATTTATTAATAGAGATAAGTATTCATAATGCACAGATGAATATATTTAATTATTCATGTTAACAAAATACTTATACCGTTATTTATTAAGTAGGACTTAATGTTTGGCATAGTGTTACAATTATCGAACGCCCATGATGATTGAACGTACTATTAAGGGTCTGTGAGATAAGCTTACTAAGCATTACATCATGACAAAACGCTTCATAAAGTCATAATCATCATAATCATCAGGCCATGCTTACAGCACGGATTCCCATGACTCTCTCCTCCTCTCTCTCTCTCTCTCTCGCTCGCGTACGCACGCACGCACATCATCCAATCATATTGGTCATCGCTCCTGTCAGGTCTTCCATGCGACATCGAGAATTCACACAGAGCTGATTGATAGAGGTTTTAGCTGGCGGACCTACACTGGTGTGTCCATGTGTATGTGTCCACAGGAGAACGTCCCTAATGAGTTCGTCCTTACTTCTTCAGCAAAGCCTCTTTCATTTTAACTGGATGGTTTGTGTAATAGGAAGAAACTGTCTCTTTTGTCGGGTTGCTGCTTCCGAATTGTTCAAGATAGCATGCAGCATCTTTGTGTGGCTTTCTCTCTATGCGTTTCGTTCAAGTATTACACCCATTCAGTAGTCCTTACACGGCCACAGATTTCAATATAATCGATAATCTTTTGTAATAAAGAGTTCGCCCTTTCTTCACCAGCAGTGTCCAGCATATACCCCTATATAAGTTTATCAAAATAATAAAGTGATACCTTTAATGAAATGAATGTTTAAAAGTCTAAAACAATCTATAGTCATTGTAACCATGATTTTTATCGATCGAATACGCTTACAGATATTGTCAAATTTAAAAAAAAAAAAAAAAGAATAATTATTTCCTAGATTTTATTTTAATTTTTTCATTTGAAAATCGTCGAAATTCTCAATAGAATATTTGGTGATTTAAACATTGTTTTAAATTTATTTAAAATACTTCTATTATTATATTTGGACAGTTTTGGTAATTTCGTATATTTGTGTATTTTCTTTGACTGTTCATTAATAGGCTGGCAATCACGCTGACGTTGCGATGCAATCAACAATTCCCTGCTACTACGCATGTGCAGGAAGGAAGGAAGGAAAGAAGGAAGTGACAGTTCCGTTAAAAAAAATAAAATTAAATGTATTTCTTTATTATGAGTTTTCTAATCAAATGCACTTACTAGTTGCATTCTTTTCAGAGCAATTATACAGCACTACTAGAGATGAACAAGAGACTGGCATACTCATTCTCTTTTCAACAAATTTACGATTGATAGTTAATTAAAAAAAACTATGCAAAACGTGATTATTGCCGCGAATACTTATAAAATCTTTGATGATGGATTTACAGGTACGAGTATGATGTGACACAAGATCAGTGTTCAAGCCGAGTTTAACAGAATTAAATTCATAATTTTCCTTCCAAGGTTAAAGAGCCTAGTCTACGCTACTATCTAATGCGAAAATAAAAACGCCAAAATAATAGAGCAAATCGCAACTTGGGGAGTGGCCGACCCACGAAAAGTGTTACTATCTGCAATAGTGGGAAAAATAAGGAAAAAAGCAACTTCCCTGATTCAGAAGGTAGTAAAAGTTTGCAATGTCTCATTGTGACCTAAATATTCCGTAGGTCTTGTAAAGGTAGTTGTGCATGCCTACTGACAGCAAGATTAGTTGAAGAGGTAACTGCCAACACCAACAAGAAGAAGGGTTAATATAAAGGTGTCAGCCAATCAAAATGAAGAGTAAATTTACATAAGCATGACTAACAAACATATAAAAAGATATCCGACAAGCGGACTAATTTCCCAGCCCCAGAATCGCAAGTAAGGACCTTTCACAATGTGAAATCCTGGATGAGTCTATTTGCATTTGTAGATTTCATTTGAATAACACAAATATCCAAGTTCTATTTTATACTCCTGATAGCGTAAAGTAAAAACTGTGAAATTTCTATATAAAATCTTTAGATCTTATCACAGGATATAAAAAACACAGAGAGACAGACACGCCTTAACATCATATTAAAACATTTTTGCAATGTGATCCTTACTCGTACGAATTGTTAAGAGTTATCATTCTATAGTCAAAGAAAAATAATTTTTATGCGTGGTTCTAGGGCGAAAGGATTAAACACGATTTCGGCTTTTATTGTAGAGATTAACTGATTATTCGAAAGGACAACATCATATGTTAAGACCTTGCTCAAGGTTTAACGTATGCGGCTATCGACGTAGGAAATGGACTCAGCGACCCAAGTTCAAATCCTAGACGAGTTTTTTTTTCTCACATAGCGCTAATTCATTTGGGATAAGTAATTATTTACCCACCCGTTCGCCATAGGTCACAAGTATAGGGCATCCAACAAGTATCGAACCCGCTATTCAATTGTAATATATCTACGAGACTAGCTTGCTAAATATTACATCACGACGGGACTCTTTGGAAAAGTATGAACTCAACTATTGTACCTCTAGCAATGGGTAAATATTAGGACAGACTGAGCCCCTTTAACAACAGTCTGTTTAGGAAAAGAACATCTTGAATTTAAAACCAATTGTGCTCAGCTTAAAATGACCTTGTGGCTTCAGTAGAAAAACACTTGTTAAAACTACTGTGAAAACATCGTATAATAATAATAATAATAATAATAATAATAGAACTGAAAAAGTCATAGAATATGAAAGTCAAAGTGATACCAATTGTAGTTGGTGCACTTGGAACGGTCCCAAAAGGATTGGAAAATCTGGAAATCAGAGGAAGGAAGATACATTCAGAACACTGCACTGCTGCAATCTGCCAGAATACTCAGAAGAGTCCTGGAGACCTGAGGAGACTTGCTGTCACCAGACTCTAGTGAAAGACCATCAGTAACGCTGATGTGAAAACTCAAAAGGAGTAAATAATAATAATAATAACCATGAACATGAACGTAAAGGTCGTATCAATCGTAATTGGTGCACTTGGAACGGTCCCTAAGGATATGGAAAAGCGTATGGGTAAATTGAATATCAGGAAAGTCAAAACCATCCAAACAGCATTGTTAAATCAGCTAGAATACTCAGAAGAGACTTTAGGAGACTTGCTGTCGCTCAACCACCAGTGAACCACCACCTATGCGGATGGGAAAAACTCTCATTGAGTCAAATAATGATAAATAAGAATAAATAAGAAGGTGAAAATAAAGATTTCTTTCTTCTTGATTAGTTTGTAATAACAAACATCAACAGATCTTGTGCGTGACCACAATGCCTCACATTGTGCGACCTAGAGCTTTACGTTGCATTCAAGTTTGAATTCCTTGTGCAGGGCAGTGATGATGATAAAAGTGATTGACAAAGTCGTGCAGAGTATTTGATATGATTATAATGGAATTCACTTTAAAAAGTTTAAAATGTTTGGGCAGACGAGAACTAAATAAAGCCGATGCTCTGAGTCAATGGGCTGACCGTCCATTGTGGGTTGAGCGGATGCTGATTTGGGCACCAGTGGGTGGGTGAGGGTTTAGAGATTAGCCAGAGAACGAACTGCTTTCACTAAAATCCTTTGACGACAAAACAGACACTGACTTTCAAGGAGGAAAACATTTTCGGATAAATCGTCATATATGAGAAATAAGTACTGATTTACCGTTAACGGTAAGGAGAGGAAGGAAGGAAGAAGTAAAAAAAGAAAAAAAAGAAAGAAGAACAAAACAAAGAAATTAAGATAAAAAGAATAGCCAATCGGATTGAGGGCTTATTTCCGCATCGCTGACGAAAGCTGCTTGGCTTTATTATTTAAGTTTCGATCGGAGCTGGCCAATCTGCCTTTTGGTCATCCTCCGAGGTGATCCGAAATTATTCGACTTCACGAAGAGGCCATTTACTTCTCTTCTTCTATTTGCTTTTTGCATTTAATCGAAGGGCTTTTAAAACATATCCTGCGGCTACATAAACATAGGATGTGCGTGTGTTTTTTTGTAAAGGTTAGTAAATAGTTGACTTCCACTACCTCGGTACCTAAACATCAGTCTTATCTTTGACTTATAGTTGATTGTTAAGCTGCTTCGAATACTTATTCCATGTAATCAGAACTTACGAGTTCAATAGGCGAGCGAGTCTCAAGGACTAATGCTTGCCTCCAGTCAAATAACTCGAACAACTCGGCACTTCCTTGACGAAAAACGAAAAAGAAGACAAAATGTAAACTTATAGATATATTTATCAATAAATCGAGTAGCTTCTGTCTACTTTCTGGAAACTGCATTTACACACACACACACACACACACACACACACACACACACACATATATATATATATATATATATATATATATATATATATATATAATATTCAGTTTCCAGGAAGTAGTAGAGTCGTGTTTTTGTCACTTTTATTTTTGTATTATTTATTGTAAAGGCAACAGTAATAAAAATATAAACTGTTTAATTTCTTTAGGGAGCCTCACGTTTTTAGCTAGCTAGGATAGTAAACCACTGTGAGTGAGTTCGATTCTCAACGAGAGCCTAATTTTTCTAGCCTTGTGTCAAACTAATATAAGTTTAATTAATAACTAGGATTTAAAGAAGAATTCACAAATCTTTATCAATTTCCAAAAGGCTTAAAAAGATTTTAAATTAGAATTTTTGTTCTATGTATAATTTTTTGTCTATGTATGAATGATGTATAAAACATATTTGAATGCGAAATAAAATTGTCTACTTTTAGAAAAGGTGTTGGGCTGAAAAATTATATAGCAACAACTAAAGTTAGACTTTGAATTAACCCCTTCCTAAAAATAAAAGAAAGTGGATATTCTAAATGGCCCCCTTATCATAAAATAAATAATTATTTATCTTATGTAATTTGAGAGGCGATCATTTGCAGAGGATGAGATTTATGTTGATTCCGTGGGGGCAACCCATGGTAAAATTCCATCTTTCAATCTTTTGGTTTCTTTTGGTATCAACATATATTTACACAGTCTGACTCTATATACATATTCATATCATCATCAAGTCGTGCTGACAACACATATCCCATTGACCCCCCTTTCTCTCTCTCTCTCGCTCGCACTCAACACATCTGTTCCTATCAACCACACCTCTTGGTAAGCCAGACAGCATTCAGTATCGCTTATCTTCTCCAGCAGTGCCCAGCATGTCTTTTTCGTCTGACTTAGATGATTTGTGTAATGGGAGGTAAGTGACCGTACAGTTTTGTAGGGTGCTTCTCTCATTATGTTTAAAACAGCACGTAGCAACCCAGGAAGCTTTTTCTTGAGGAATTTTGTTAATCATATGTGATGCAGCCATACAGTAGTACACACACACACATACATTGCTGGGGAGTGTGAAGTACCACTTGATTGTCATTACTCCCAGGTCCACTGATACATAGTAGTAGTGATTGTTAGGGTACCGTCTATGACTTAAAAGATAAAATCAGTTAAAATATGTTAACATAATTGAATACCCAACGAGAAAGAATACAACAAAAATGTCTTCGGCATAAAGTAACCCAACGATTGACATGCCGTAAAATCGAACAAACCAGCCTATTACTCAGCCCATAATTTGATGTGACAAATTAATAAATAAAGCTTCTAAATGCTTAAAAGGTATTGCTTAGTTGTTTTGTCTAAAGAGCAATCTACACAGTAAGATATAAAGTGTAAAGTGGATTGACTAATAGTCAATTATAGATTCATTCAACAACACTCGACTAAAATAATGAACAAAAAACAAAACTAATAATCATTCTAATCTAGTTAGTGCGTAAATCGAAGGACATATTTTTTTAACTGTTGCTAAGATAATAACATCTTCAATGAGGATATTATCATCTATCGTATAATTGATCGATTTTGTGTGTTATTGTAACAGAGGGAAAACGGTACATTGTAGCGAGATTATTGTTAGCGTATAATGATTAATTTTCACTAATTTATTAATACTCACTTAAACGACAACTCCTGCGGCCATTAACAACACTTTACATTTATAGCAAAAACCGACTCGTTCGATTTTGTATGTAACTGTAACACAGGAAAAACGACACATTGTAGCGGGATTTTGTAAGCGTATGATGATTAATTTTCACTAATTTATCAATACTCATTAAAACACTAACCCTTGCGACCATTAACTACAATTTACATTACTAGCCAAAATCCCTTGTTGGCAGGGTCTAGAATAAGCCGATTGCATTTCTTGTAGGACGTAAGACCCCTGCCCACTCCAAAGATGTCCTGGGTACGAAACTAAAAGCAACCAGTGGTGAGGCTCCAGTTCTGGGGAGTGTAAAATACTCCTTGATATTACTACAAGATCTACACTAACCCAAAATGGTAATAATTGTTAGATTGATTGATTTTAATGGTGTGTCAACCTGTCTAGGGTTATTTTATACATATTGGTTATGGAATTGCATTCATTATACATTTATATTTAATCTTTTATGTAGTTGTTTCTTTATTTTGTTCGCACATGGACCTATCAGATATGAATAATCTTTAATCAGATCTATTTAAACCCACAGATGAGAGTCTAACATATCGTACCATTCATGGCCAGTGGAACTGGGAGTAATGTCAAAAGCTTTGTCCCATATCTCCTGGGTCGAGCTTCATCATCAGATGGAATTTACCATATATTTGGAAGTACCTATTTGGGTCCCATCTATGTGTCAAATAGATCTGTTAAAAAATTATTCGTATTCAAACACAACACTGTGGTCTAAATAAAGTTCCTAGAGTAGGTACTGTTTTGGATCGAGAGGGTGTCTTGTGGAAGATCCTACGTCTAGTAACAGGACTCTACACTATGTCAAACAAGCAGAAGGAGCCCGTGTCAACTGTAAGAGAGTTTCTGTGACAATATACCTCTAGTATCTACCCACCTAACACCTCAAATTGCAATTCTCTTGATTATTAGGAGTGGTATACTCTAATTCGAGTATCCAACAAAACTCCTTGTAACTCTAAAGAGGAACTGAAAGCAATTTAAACAAGTAGATAGTCGGAAAGTCTTGCAGGAGATTCCGAAGTCATCTGGAGGACGTGTTTGAAGAGAATGGCAATTTCTTTGATAATTTTCATCTATATTATTTCAAGATATTCTCATGTAATTTTGGTAGATACATCTGATAAAGTGAAATATCAGTGTTATTTTAGTTATAGATTAATTTAAACAACACATTACTCATCGTACTCTGCATATAGGTAAAATAGTACAGCCGGATGAGTGGCCTATTTTCGGTATCAGCCGGACATCGAGGGAATCTATCCCCTTTTCACTATCACTAGACCAGGGAGATAATTTGTGCGCGTCACATCAACCATCAGGACCCCCACTTTGCCGCACAGATCTAAGCTGTGTTACTCATGTGCTGAGTTGGCAAGGACCAGTATCGAACCCGGAACCTTTTGTTTCCTAGGCGGATGCTCTACCAACTGGGCTAAACTGACTCACCGTATATAGGTATATGTTTATGTAATAGGTTATTGGCTTCCGTTTTTGGTATAATTATACGAGTAGTAAATTAAATCCCTTTGTTCATATTTTATAACGAATTCCCTAAAACCATAAATAATAAGATATAAAAATAATCACTTGAGCATGTTTGACCTTTTAATTAAACCGTGAAACTGATAGTATTTAAATTCTGTTCATTTGACTCGTGATATCGAAATAACTACTAAAATAATTGAACAATGCTGTTTACAATTTTCTCTCTGTTTATTTTATGCTAAAAATAAAACACCTCGTCAAGAATTCATCCTTAAAGAGAGAGAGAGAGAGAGAGAGAGAGAGAGAGAGACAGACAGACAGACAGACAGACAAATGGAGGCGTACAATGATAACTTCCTGTCTGCCTGTCTTGTTGCGCATATCGTGTTTTCTTTATCGCCGCTCTAATGGACGACAGTCGCTATTGGCTTTCGGAATCCTCTTAATAAAGTTTTGTTTTTAAGACAAACAATAACAAATGAATAAGAAAAACAAAAGGAAAATGCTTTTTGTTATCTTTTTTCCGTTTTTGATGCTGATTTTCTCTTGCATCTTAATCTTCGTTTAACATTAGTCTATTCATAAAGGATCCATGCGACTAGAGAGAGAGAGAGAGAGAGAGAGAGAGAGAGAGAGAGAGAGAGAGAATGAACAGGAGAGAATCTAGAACATCAAAAAAGCAAATAAGATGAAAGCGTGAAAGATAAGATGAAAAGACAAACGAAACAATTCGAGGATCAGATCTCTTCCACGCCGTCTTCTGGTTGGGATTAGAGTGTAGTAGGGTTTTACCCAACCCGTTCGCCGCGGGTACGACCTGAGACAAAATCGCAAATATGGGTTATCCAGCAATGATCAAACTCACTATTCAGTAGTAATGTATCTGCGAGACTAGCTTGCTCACCATTACACCACGATGTACATTTAAAAACTAGAAAAAATGTGTCGATATTAACATTAAATAAACTATGAATATTTGTGCATGTTTCTTTACACTACAATGGGATTAAAGTTTAGTATCTGTTAGATTTCTGCAAGAAGAACATGGAGCCGTTACATTGTCTTCACGGTGAAAAAATATTAAACGAGCCTCTCTTTGGGATTCCCGGACAGTATCTCTCTATTTAATTACAAAGGGGAGTGTAGAAGGCAGCTTGACATTAGCTGCAGAGATTTTGGGTTTCGGTTAACTGGCGATGTTTTGTATACGACACCGTCTTGATGTACTAAAAGTCGATGGAGTGATCTATTGTTGCTATCAGCACGAAACTGAGGAGCTTATACCCTTTTCACTAACGCTGGAAGATTCTTTTTGCGTCTCAGGTGGAGCGCCATACCTACCATCAGCTGACCACTTTACCACACAGATTCAAGCTGTGCTACTTATGCGCTGAGTTACCGAGGGCCGGTATCGAACCTGAACGTTGTGGTTCCAAGGCGGATGCTGTACCGACTGAGCTAAACCGGTCCCAAGTGTTGATGTAGTTGAAGAGTATTTTCTTCCCGATGGGATGAGATTGTGTTATAGATAATGGTACCCCACACGAAGCTTACTTCTCGTGGGAAGGTTTTAAAAATAGCTCCTCCGTCGGTATTATACTTTTAGAGCGCCTCAAGCACCGGGAAGTAAACCCAGTCCTTAGCTTCTTTTAGACAAACCCGGTGCTATCGAAAACGAATATTTTTTAAACAGACCTATTTGACCCATTGATAAGCTTCTAATAGGTACTACTACTGATAATAATAGGTACTACTACTGATATACTAGACTGAACCCGACTGTGAGGCTCCAGTTTTAGAGAGTTCCACACTCTTTGCCATAACTACCAGGTCCAATCTGATCGGAAGTGGCAGTACCTTAGTGTCACGTCTATAGATAAAATAGATCTGTGTAAAAATTGTTGGATTCGATAGAATCGTGTGCCCCCCAAAGAAAAAATAAAAATAAAAATAAGAAGGCCTACACAAACGAAAGTATAAAATTAAACATAAAATAGCCCTGGACGGGTTGACATGCTGTTAAATTCAATCAATCTCAGTTAAACTGTGATTATATTTCTAGCAGTGATAGTAGTAATGGTAGCATATGCCAATTAGCATAGCAGGCACAATGAATGTATTTCTTTACGTTATAAAGAGAAGCTGAAGGGCATGAAACATTCAATGTAATAAGGCGAAGAATAAGCGAGAGAAAAGGACATGGAAATTAGTAAAAGAATGTTTATTGATTGTGCGGCTAAAAAATGACGAATCGGTATAAAGTGAAGTTTAACAAAGAAGTTAATGAAGAATGAGAAGGTTAGACAGACAGACAAATATCAAATGGGCGAAATAAAAAGAAATGCTTTATGAAGAAAAAAGAAAAAATACAATACATTTGAATTAAGCTCATTGGTAAATTTTGACCATAAAATAATAGGATTTGATATTTTGTAGCTAATAATTTAGCTGACAGGGATTTTTCTTTTTTCTCTTTCATCCGGAGATTTTCTCAGATGAAGAGCGTTGAATATTTCTTGTTGATATTAGAATAAAACGATGAAAATAAACTTTATCAAACTACAAACAATGAATGAAGAAACGTTTAAGTAAATTGATGTCTAATTGCTAGTTTGAGAAAGAACAGTTTGCTAAAAAAAGAAGCATTTATTTATTTTTTTGCACAGTGGAACTGTGCAGTAGAAGACTAAATGAAATTATAAGAGATATCGTGTCTCTTTGTGACAGTAGTAATTGTTGTATGTGTGTTTGGGTGAGGGGGGAGGTTTTTAGGAATGTCCGGTGGAGGATATATGACCTTGGGGTGAGGCAGTGAAAGAATGACGGAGCTTGGTAGTCAGACAAAATATAATAGTAATAATTTTATATTTTTCTGGTGGTGACATAGATAACAATGGAAGAGATATCATCATCATCATCAACAACAAGCACGGATTCCCATGACTCTCGATATCCGACCCTATCGGTCTTCGCTCCTGGCAAATCCTCAGCATGGCATCCAGTGTCCGCATATAGCTGTTGTATGTAAGGTTTTGTTGGTAGACATACATCGGTGTGTCCATGTATAGGTGTTCACAGGAAAACATCACTTACTTCGTTCGTCCTTACTTCTTCAGCAGAGACCAGGTTATCTCGTTCGTCTAAATTTGATGGTTTGTGTAATAAGAGGTAAGTGTCCGTACAGCTGCTTTATTGCTTTGAAGGGTGCTGCTTCCAGGATTTATTCAAAACAGCACGCTGCATCATTGTATTGTTTCCATTTGGCTGTTCCCCAAGCGTTTTGTTAAAGTAAAGTGGTGCATCCATACAGTAGTAGCGACACGGCAACAGCCTTATCTTAGAGATAAGATTTCCGTATGATCGATAATATGCCAATAGCAGTTCATGCAATATCTATGCGAATATTGACATCGTTTTCTGTCGATGAGATATTGCTACCTAGGTATATGAACTGGTCTACTAATTTCAGTGTAGTAATTTCGTATTTTTCAGGTTTATACACATATTTACTCAACTGGTTTGTCCAGGGTAGGATGTGACACAAGGTCGCAGGTATGAGACATCTAGAGGGGATCAAACACGCTATTCAGTTGTAATGCGTCTGGGAGACTAGCTAGCTAACCATTACACAACGATGGAATGCCCTTTTTCAGGTGGTGATATATGTAACAATAAAATACATTCATGGGCTGAGTTAGCGAGGACCGGTATCGTACCCTGTACCTTGTGATTCCTAAACAAATTCTCTACCGACTGAGCTAAACCAGCCCAACTTCATCCATATTAAAAAACAAAAACAAGTACGTGCAACTGTTATTTCCATAATAATACCTTTGACACTGAAAGAAATGGCTGACATATCTATTTTCAGTAATGCCAACTTGAAATAATTCATACATTCAATTGTAAGAATGAACGAATCTAAAGTAACCTGGTGCTATCAATAAAACAAACTTAAACAGCTGCTCTCCATACATATAACTAAATATTACTTACGAAAAAAAGAGGCGTTGTGTTTGGTTACCATGTAGTCGTTTGGTGCTTTGTGCTAGGTGATTATTTCTTTTTTCTTTTCTTTCGCTCTTTTCTCTAATCGCCTCGAAGCCATTTTTTTCACTTTGTCTTCCTTAATCTTTGACAGCGATCAACACAACATTCAAGTTACTTTTGGCAAAACGTTGTTATGTATATTATTATCTACACTTGAGTCGATTTTCTATTCGCTTTGTAGGGTTTCCATTTATAGCTGCTTCCATTTCAATATTAAAATTCTTTTTTTGTTTTGCAGAAATGAAAATTAGTAATCTGCACCAAAAATAGAAGTCATTTTGAAAGGAGTTTATTGAGAACTCTTAGAAATAGAGAAGCAGATATTTGATTTTTGTTTGTTGGTTAAAACATTTTATTTGCTTAAATGATATCTCTCTCTCTCAATGTCAGTTATTACAGACTTATTAACTCTTTGGATACTTTAAGCTACTCACAGCGGCTCTCCCACTACACCCCAAAAAAGTACAAAAGGACTCAGATAATAATCTATTAATAATAGAGATTCGCTTCCGGTTTTTGTCTGTAACAAAAATTACGTCACTGTTTACGTCACATTACCCAAAATCGTCATAATAGAATAAATACACTTAAAATTTGAACATGCAACATTAGACGGTCCTCATTGTTTTTTAAAACAAGTTTTAATAAATACATGACTGGTATTATATATCTATATATAGTTTGTTTTATTTTAATACATATTTAAAGTTTACATTTCAAATTGTTTTATTTTTTAATCCTTTAATGAATTTGATGATTTTACTTACTTAGGGTACAAACTCACAGATATTGAATTTTTTACTCCCACCCCTCAGGTAATATGTTTAAAAAATCTATTTTTACATCGCCAGGAGGATGTTTTTTAAATTTGTACTAGTAATAATAATAATGAGTTTTGAGGTAAATTTTGTTTGTTGGCTAAAACATTTTATTTGCTTAAATGACATGTTTCTTTCTCTCTGCGTCAGTTATATCAGACTTGTTAAATTTTTGGCTACTTTAAGCCGCTCCCAACGGCTCTCCCACCACACCCAATCAAAGTACGAAAACAGATGTTTAGTTCCTTATAATTGAGCAGAAGGACTCAGATTACAATAATAAGACTTTCTTTGAATAGAATGTATTCTGAGGTGAATAAACTTTGAAATATCCTAAGATACAGGTAAAAAAATACCAAGAAAATTTGGCACAGCCGTGGAGGAAATTTGGTAGGCAAAGCGTTAAAGTACATGAAACCGGTAGTAATGAGACTGCCACAGAGGGGGTGAATAAACATTCATTTGCTTAAATTACATTTTCCCTCTCTGCATCAGTTATTACAGACTTGCTAAAGTACTCATCTACGCAGGGTTAGGAGTGGTTGATTTTTAACGGCCTGTCAGTTCGTCTAGGGTTATTTTCTAACTAGACGTTATAAAATCGCATTCATTTTATGTTACATATTTTGTGTAATTGTTTCTTAAAAGTCTTTTTGCACACGGCCCTATCGAATACGAATAATTTTTAAACAGATCTATTTGACCCATAGATTAGACCCTAACAGATATTATCACTTCGCGTCAGAATAGACCTAGGTACACTGGCAATGAAGGGGTACTCCACGCTACCCAGGTTTCTAGAATTGAAGCTTCAACATTAGATTCAGTTTACTGTCTTACCCAGGAGATCCCTTTTCTTGTGTGTGGGTGATCAAGTCAGTGATTTCTAAATCCGCCAATAGAGTGGGAAGGCTTACTTGTCAACACTTTGTAGCTAGTTATTTTACTGTCTTTGCTATCAATTACAAAATCATTGAGCGATTATAAACAACAAGGGGGTGGGGGGGGGGGTTCCTGCCGAACTTAAGTCGTGATATTACGTTCACCTTCGGACTAATACCCCAGGGAAAGATATGAACCCCTTCATCTTCCCAGCTATAGGTACCGCTACTGTTATTTTACAAAATCTTTATTAACGCTAGATGTAAAAAGTCCAAGGCAATGACTGTGAGGGAAACTTTCTTAAAAAGGGGTTGATTCTCAGTGAAGATGTTCTTAAAAAGGTGTTATTCATTTTTAAAATTTTTACTGAGTTGTTACTCCTTGCTAACAATATCTAATTATATCATGTCTTCAGCTTCAGTTAATTAGTAATATGATACTACACAAGGATGCTGCGTGACGTCTTGAAGAAATCCTGGAAGTATCCCCCCCCATCAAAAAAAGCAATTGTACGGCCAATTAACTCTTATTACACAAACCAAATAAGACGAACAAGACATGCTGGACACTGGTAGAAGTAATGACAGACACAAATGGACACATCTAGACACACCATAGACCTGTACGGATACTGAATGCCGTGCTGGGGACTTGCCAAGAGAGATTACCGATAGGGTCTGGTGGTGATTGAAACATGGGAATTCGTACTGTCAGCACAACTTAACGATAATGATGATGAAATGTAAATAATCATTTTAATAAAATAAATCATTTGTTAATTCTTTTTTTTTTGGGGGGGGAATTTAAATTCTGTGCGGTTAGTTATATCTTACAGCAACAGGTTTCCCGTTGTTTATTGTTAGAGAACCTTTCATCAAGGAGAAAGTTAAACCCTTTTAGTTCAGTCGTTAGAACACCCGCCTCGGAATCACAAGGATACGGGTTCGATAACGGCTCCCGCCAACTCAGCGTATGAATAGCACAGGGATCTGTGCGGTAAAGTGAGGAGTTTATGGTAGGTGTGGTGCTCCACCTCAGACGCCAAAACAATCTCCTTGGTCTAAAGCTAGTGAAAAGGGGATAGAATCCCTCGCTGTCTGGTTGATACCGACTTTAGGCCATACTGACGATTTTACTTCTTTTTTTTTTTTACTATGTCCAATAAGTACGTATACTAAATTTGATCATTTGATATAAAACTGTTAGTTTCCCGAGGACCAAAAATCTCTCCCTAATTATTAATATAGATTTTGGCCGTTGTGGATAACGTGCTGGCTTGTGACAGTGGAATAATCGGGTTCGAACTCCAGTCGTGTTATCACGTTCACTTTTGCACTAATATCCCAGTGAAAAGGTTAAATAGTACCACTGCTGTTTTTCTACAAGGATGGCTTTGGTATTAAATAACCTACGAAAGGTGATATGCCATTAAGCAAAGAAACGAATCAACCTGATATAAATTTTATGTTGAAGTTTTTATAAGTTTTTTTCTCTCTCGTTTATGCAATAATAATTTCCAGTATTACAGAAATGATTTATTAAACTGAATTGGTTATTTAAAAATACCGATATTCTTCTGCATTCGCAATGAATTCAACATATTAAAAAAAAATATTGATGCTTGAACAATATCCGCAGTCCATCGTTAATAAACACAAATATAAGGAAATATCTTATGTTAAATGTTATGAGATATATTGAGCTGAAAATAGATATTCAGTGCCAAAAGAAATCAATTTGCGATTCTCACTCGAAAATGAAAATCTAAGATTGGTTTGGTCAGAAATCAGATCACTTGATTATCTTGGAAGGGAAGGTAAATATGCAAGGAGATTATACAAGAATATAAAGAGGGGATTTCAAAAAATAAAAATATATATATATATATATATATATATATATATATATATATATATATATAATGTGTGTATAGAAAAGGAGATGGAAAAGGGTGAAGAAAATTATAGGAAGTGTGTGGGAGAGACAGAGGGAGAAAAGAGGGAAAGAAAAAAGTGATAGAACGAGTGAGCGAGAAAAGAGAGAAAGGGAAAGAGAGATAGAAAGAGAACGAGGGATATATATATATATATATATATATATATATATATATATATATATACTTTCAAAGAAAGAAAAACTTAACAAACCGGCAATTTGTTATAATGAATTTATTTCGACCAGAACTCAATAGGAGCCTAATGACGGTTCAAGTCTTTCTTTCTTTGAAAGTATAAATATTGCTTTGCATATAATTAATTCATCAGTTATTATACATTGAGCTCTCCTAAGGATTTGTAAAAAATCCTTGTATAAATCTATAAGTTTGCATCAACATAATCATGTATTGTGTATGTAATGGTGATAATGTTGGTCCCAAATAGAATTGTCCCCTACATACCAGTCAGGAGATACTTTCACCTTATATATATATATATATATATATATATATATATAAAGAAAGGGAGAGGCGGATAAAAAAAAACTACCAAAAGAGAGTCGGAGAGAGAGAGACAGAGATAGAAAGAGGTGGTAAAAAAATAGAGGAGAGAGAAAGAGGCGGATAAAAAAAACTACCAAAAGAGAGTCGGGGAGAGAGAGAGACAGACAGAGACAGAGAGACAGAGAAAGAGAGGTGGTAAGAAATAGAGAGAAAAAGAGAAGAAGAATAAAGAAAAATCAAGAGGGAGATGCAAACACAAATACGTCTTTTTCATTGCAGCGAATATCATCCAATAATTAAAGTTAAAAATCGATGATTAAGTACCAAATTTTGTAACCTTTGACCTAAAAATGTGTATTTCATTTTTTCTCTTTTTTAGTAAAATTCTGCACTCAATCTGTTCGTTGTGTAATAAAAAACCAAGAGAAAAATATTGTCAAAAATTGAATTAATAAAAACATTACACAGAGAATAAGCCTATTGTATTTCTGATGCTAAACAACATTAATGGAAAATAATTCCCGTATAAAACATTAACAGAAAAGCTGAATAGTTGTTCTTTAATCATGCTAGATTGGTTTCCTAGTGTTTACACAGCATGATATCAAATAAAAATAAGTGTTTCTTTACATGGAAAAATCGATCAAATGGCCAAATATACATTTTTAAACGTTCCCTAACTATATATATATATATATATATATATATATATATATATATATATATATATATGGGAGTAAAATGAGGAAATTAATTTGACAGTATGTGGAGAAATGTAGGCATCCACTGGATGTTACAATGGATCGAAATTTATTATTAGTCATAGTGTCGATGTTCGAACATTTCGGTTTATATAGAAACCTCCTTCGGAAAAATATGAAAGAAGTAAAGGAAACAAAACATCCATCATTCTTTTAACAAGAAAATATTTTTCCTTTACTTGTTTCATATTGTCCTGAAGAAGGTTTATATATAAACCGAAATGTTCGAACATCGACACTACGACCAATGATAAATTTCCATCCATTGTAACATCTCGTGTTTGTCTACATCTCTCTCTCTCTCTCATATATATATATATTTTTTTTTTTTTTGGGAGAATAAGTGCTTAATTGGAGTCGTACCTAATTTTGAAAATTAATTAATTAATAATGAATTAGGCGGGAATACCTATTAAATGTATGGCTAAACAAATCGAGAAAAATCAATCTCTGTATGTACATTTCGGCCTAGATTTATTTTTCTCGATTTGTTTAGCCATACATTTAATAGGTATTCCCGCCTAATTCATTATTAATTAATTAATTTTCAAAATTAGGTACGACTCCAATTAAGCACTTATTCTCCCAAAAATTATCGGCAAAAAGCCATTCCAAAACAAACCGTGTTTACAACTTATCATATATATATATATATATGGTAAAATATATAAGTAAATTCGGTGACATGTACAAATAAAAAGCAACCCAAAGTAATCAGAAAGATAAACTTTAGCATTTATGAATGAAATAATCTTTTGGATTACTTTGTTTTTCTTCCTTATTTTTACACACACACACGATATTTAGCACTGTTTACTTATAAATATAGCAAACAATATATATATATATATATATATATATATATATATATATATATATTATATATACCAAGCGTGTTGGTAGATCCTTGCGGAGAGAAAAAACCCGACAGAGAGTTTGATTGTAAAAATATACTACCAAACATCAACCAGGAAGAAAAAAAAATTTTGAAAAAAAGAAAAGACCAAGATATTCGTACCAACAAAAAATAATCTATTGGTATAGTATTTGAAAAAACAATTTATATGTATATATATGTATATAAAAATATATATATATTCATATAACCGCTAGGAGAAGCTAATTTGTAAAAAGTGCTCGATACCTAAGTAGAGCCAAGTAATAAAGATAATCTACTGAGTCAGACGAGTTTCGCATAGAGTCAGATTTTAGCCCTGAAGAGCTTTATGCGAAACTAATAGTAGTTCGTCTGACTCAGTAGATTATCTTTATATATATATATATATATATATATATATATATATATAACTAAATCCTTGTCTGTCACTTTTAATAAAACATGCGTATATATATATATATAGAGTGAGATAGGTGAGAAAGACTTTTAAGGACGATTTTTTACCTCAAGAATGGTCGTTCGTAATACGAAATATGTTTTTCGAAACGTTGAGGCATTCCCTGATTCTAGGCCTAACATTGCCGTAACTTCAATCCAATGTATTTCGGCATAGCCTATACATAAACAAATGCTCTTAGTTAAGATGTTGACGTTTTTACTTAATATTGTTTACTATTTATAACACCTCAGCATATAATATGTAAAAATAGTATGCTTAGAATATTCAAGTAAACACGGGAAGCTACATCAAGGTCTAGACTACATTGTTAATTTAAGGTATTGCATTGATTTTGATTATATTACAGTTGTTTTGAAAGTATAAATAATTGTCATTAGATTTTGAAGAAATAATTTTGTAGGCTAGTATGACCAAATTAGGGGTTGTTTATTACATGCAATTTATGATAAAATATCTTTTTCGTGGCTAAAACTAAGAGTTAATTCATTACACAAAGTCGTTCATTACTTGAGTATATACGGTATTGCATATTTGCATATATACATTATACAGCATATAATGTATTTCGTATTTAATAACTATAAAGTACTCTATCGGAATAGACAGACGTGTTTAAATCTTAAATATTCATATGCAGGTTTCTTACACAAAAGATCTATTTCTGTAGCCATAATAATTGTTAGGGAGAATGTTTCTCCTTCAAAATATGTAAATGATTTTTGGCCGAGACACCAACAGACGTTTTCATTATGTCTATTCTTGAATTTGCCTTAATTCAAGCAAGATCTCTGAATGATAGGAAACCCGAATCAGTCACGTCTATACCAAATCGTGTTTTTATTGTTTTTGTTTTGATTTTGATTTTAAAAGTACAGATTAAAAACTTTGCGTACTTGAAGTGCATCCGTGTAATTGCATTAGAACCTTATTTATTGAAAGTGTCGTTACAAAAAATAGTCCCCAAGAACCCTAACACGGGCCCTTCGGGGACTGTGTGTTCGGTGACCTCGGCCACTGGACTGTTAGGCAACACCTGCCTCCTTGATTTAAAGGGACAGGTTTGGGTATATTGCCCAGTGTCTGAGGCGCCACCTTGAGGGGGAATGCCTAGGGAATCCACGCATTTTTTGTGCCTGCCATCCAATAAGCCTCGGTTTGTGGATTGCCCCACATTAGCTGGACCTTGTGTCAACCCGCATAAGTAGAATGCGTGGTAAATAAACCATTATCCAGAAGCATTTCTCATTTCCATACATAATAGAAATTATACTTTTATATGTTTATCATAATAATCCCACAAGTCCAGTAACCTGATTTTGATCCTGGGGCGCTACTCGTATAACATGTATTGGACAGGAATACCCTGGCAGAGCCAATTCCTCTCCAGGTCTACAATTGGTTTGAATTCAGTTTTCATTTTCCTTGACTGTATACCATACCAAGTTTAAAGAGCCCAGTCTGTTTTTCTACAGCAGGAGGGAGAAAAGTTGGATTCATACATTCCCCAAGAGTATTAGCACTAAGTGAAGTCCAAACAGCTTCAGAATCTGAACTTGAGTAGCATAATCCACATCTCCACGATTCATCTTACCACGAGTGTATGATATATACAACTACGAAAAATTCTGCATTTCTATATAATTATAATATATGCAATTACGTAAAAGAGCAAAATTCTGGAAGTTCTAAAGAACAAAATATAGGTAAGGTATTATCTAACCCAGTACAACCTGTCGCATGATGTGAACAACTCCATTGTTCTGAGAAATGCCATGTAAAAAATATACTCGGAATGGTACTTCGATCACATGACAAGCATTCCAAATCTATACATAATATACTGCTTCAAAGATAGTGCGAATGTTGTAGCAAATTATGCGTAATGAAATTTAGATTAACATTGTAGCTAATGAGTTTTGGGTGCTGTAATAAAAGATGCTGAAATGAATAGACATACAACTAATAAACACGAAAACAAATAACAGGAGGTTGAATTGAAACAGTATATTTATGTATTATTTTTGGGTGAAATGAGCAATAGTTTACAAAAGATATGTTGTGAGCACATTACGTTTTGTATGTATATGTTTTAGTATTCTTTTTAAATGCTTACTTGCTTGGTCATCTTGAAATTCCTTAGAAATAAAATTTAGTTACCGTCGTTAAATTTTTTCACTGATATTTTGCTTTGGTGTGTAGAATCTATGTCTTCGACTGCTGGACTGGGGAAAAGATTAGTGTTCAGGCTCACTAACTTTTAGCGGTAAAATAGGGAACAGATATTTATGGCAACCATGCCACACGTGGGTATTTTTTTAGTTTTGATGACACCGTTACAAATCATTGTATTTTAAAGGCAATTTTGAATTCTATTTGGCATAAGTATCAGAAACCATAAACACGACTCGATTAATCAACGAATCCTTCTAAATAAAAAGCAACTTTATTAGTGTTTATGCATATGCAATTAAAAAGAAGGCGAATTCATAAAAAAGTAGAGTAAGTTTTAACGTAAAGAATTGTTCCTTGTAAGAAAATGGAATTTCTTCTAAAAAGACATATAAAAATACATCACTGGGAAGCTATATTGCTACAAGAGGTTGGCTAATTGGTTGGATTTTGGGTTCATTTGCCTTCTGATGATTGCTGGGATTTTATTATATTTATACTCACTAGCTTTTTGGTGGGAAAATAGGAAAAATTGATTTCTGAAAACCATGACAAGAGTGGGTATTTTTCTATTTTTAGATTTGGTGATACGTGTGAGGTAGAGACCATTACAAGACAACTCCGAATCTGACAAGTAAAATTACTCTAAATTTAATAATAATAATTTATGCTAGATTTATCGAATTTTATTTTAATGATTTTTCAAATAATTTACATTGTTTTGTTTTTTTTATAAATATGTTTGTTTTTCAAAGGAAAAACAGTGTTACTTGGAAGTGACTTTGCAAACTCTTCATCTCAACGCGTGAAGCATTTGTATAATGGAGAGGCCTCAAGTATCAGCTTCCGGTCGTGTCCTCATCAAATACCAAGTACATTTCACCGGTCATGTTCTAAATATGAAAAAACAAACAACAGCCGAGACGATCTTTATTGTCGGATCTAGATCTTTCTGTAGTTGTCAGCTCTTTTATATCAGAGAAAACTTAAAGTCAAGTTATTGAGCAGAAAATCAATGAAGTTTGAATAAAATCTTTCATATAAAGTTACTCAACGTAGAAGTTGGAGGCGGGCTAAGCGTAACGGTTACCATCGTATGAAATAGAATCGGCTACCACAGTTCAAATACTTGACGAGGCTGCTTGCGTTTCACTTCGCGCTAATACCCTTGGTAAAGCAATGAAGCCGTCGGTTCTTCCGTCAGCTATGGGTAAAATGTAGAAATGATTTGGTTCTTTAGCCTGGCTTAGGCAATCAGTTTAGGAATAGAACAAACCTAAATTCAAACCAGCTTTACACGGCTTAAATATTAGGCGTGCTGAAAATGAATCTATAAAGGTAATTTGATAATGAATACGAGAGAGGTGGTGTTGACTTGTGAGGTCACTAAAGGTTGCTATGGAAAAACGATATGATTCGCTATCAGAATAGCGTCATCAGAATGGAGCTGTTAGTCCTCAAAAAACGGAACATTACGGTATAAGAGAGAAACATGCTAATTCTTTTTTTTTACTGTATAAGTTATACGTAATCAGGTCTAGGCTGCAGTGTCTAGACATGGAAATTTGAGTATAGTATTGAGATTGAAAGGCCTACAAAGAGTGACAAAACTAATAAAAAGATTAAAAGATTAGTTACAGGAAGAGATTGGAGAAATTATGATTAATTACTTTGGCAGAAAGAAGAATGGTCTAATTCAAGCTACGAAAATAATTAATAGAATTTCTAATTATGGTGGAAATTTAAAAAACAAAAATTCTCCTCGAACCGGAAACTTACTGACAAGACAGATTTTAAAAACTAAATCTATTAACTAATTGGTTTATTTTGCTAATAGAGTATTTTTGGAATAAATTGCCTAATCAGATCAAAATCAGCAATAGTGTAAAATGTGTTAAGATTAATTTGTATGATTTCAGAGAAAATGCCAAGAAAAAGAATTTAAGAAGATATTTTTGATTACTCTCAGATGAATTACTTAACTGTATTTGATCTGTATATAGATATTGTATTAATAGTGTATATGTTCTGTGAAAATGTCTTTCTAAGGTTGATACAAAAAAGAGAGATGTTCAAGAAGGCATAAAAAACACTACTAATACTAGTAGTAGTAGTTGTTATAGTAATCGTTATCCTTTTATTATTTAGGTCTGAAAGAACACAATATTACGACGACGTTGCATAGTCTACTATCGTCAATTTACGTCAAGGTTTTTATTATGTATCCGCTTTCCTCGCCAAATTAATCTTCAAAGAATGCAGTATATTAGAAGACTTAAAAATAATTATGATTAAGACTAACCGACACAGTAGAAGTAAAAAAACAAAAAAACGAAGAGAAACACGTCTCTATCCCTAATCGTTTTTTGTACAGCTCTTAATTCTGATGGCGATAATTTGAAAACACGTCAGTCTAATTTTCCAAACTTTTCATAATCCCTGGTTTCATTCCAAACCTTACCCATCAGAGTGATTATGTGAATAAATAATAGAAGACACATTGAGTAATAGGTATCAACGTAGGAAATGGACAAGATGACACGAGTTCAAATTCTGGACGAGGCTATTTGCATTTTCCATAGTACTAATACCCGTGGGAAAGGTATGCATACAAATATCATACCTCCAGTTATAGGTAAATAGTAGGGCAGACTTGGCTATTTGCCTTGTTATGACAATCGGTCTATGAGAAGGAAAACTTTGAATCCAAACTGTTAAACTCCTCTTAAGAAATTTATCTTGTATCACATCCTACTTATGAGGAGGGTTTATATATATATATATATATATATATATATATATATATATATATATATATCATCATGTCGCGCAAGTAGCACTGATAACTATGACAGTCTCTCGCCAAACTTCCCTATCACTCATTGCCTCTGGGAGCTCTTCTGCGCGGCATCCAGCATTCTCACATAGTTGGTCAATGTAGGTCCTTGCTGGGCGGCCCACACAAGCATGCATCCACAGGAGAACGTCGCTTATGAGCTCGCCCTTGCTCCTCCAGCAGTGCCCCGCATGCCTAGTCCGTCTTACTCGGATGGTTTGTGAGATGGGGGTAGGTGGCCATACAACTGTTTCCTTGTTGGGTGCTGTTTCCACGACTTGTTCAAGAGTGCACGCAGCATTGTTGTGCAGGTCCCATCCAACTTATTCTCGATGCGCTTCGTTAGGGTCCAAGTGGTGCAGCCATACAGCAGTACTGATATGACCACAGTCTGGAAGAATTGTTGATTAAGTCAGCGAGTTCTGACTTCCATATAATCGACAATTTGTTTGTGGCTAGCCATGCCTTTCCTATTCGTGTATTAATATCGCTCTGTGGATGAGATATTACTACCTAGGTACGCGAACTGTTCTACTGGCTTAAGAGGCTTACCGTCAAGTGTGGGGATGTCTCCTTTCTTTTTGAAATTCATGAACCTAGTTTTATCAGAGTTCACATAGAGGCCGATGTTGTTTGCAGCCTCCTTCATGCTATGTAGTAGTGACTCAGCCGGTGCCGGTGTGTCTGCAAGAAGTGCGAGGTCGCCTGCTTTTTGCCTTTCTTATCGTGAAACCTTTTTCTTTTATGGTATCTAATGATGTTCGGAGTAGATAGTCTAGGCATATTATTAATATATATGGTGCTAATGTATCTCCTTGCACGACTCCAGCGGCGATGTCAAAGAAATCTGTGACGCTATCAGCTTTAGTGTCTTTGTAGAGCATCATTATAGCGGCAACCGTTTCTTTGGGGAGACCATATGCTAGTAGTATTTATTCCATTTTCCCTATGGAATCAAATGCCTTGGAAAATCTACGAATAGTAGCGTTGCCTCTAGATTCTTTGCTCGAACCCTGTCTATGATCCGTCGTATAGTCAAGATCTGAGAGGTTGTGGATCGATTTCTGCGGAATCCATTTTGGTTTTTCCAAAGGATTTTCTCTATTTTGGGTCGGATGCGATTAAGAAGAACGGCATTATATATCTTAGCAGTAAGAGTTATGCCTCTATAGTTTTTAGCGATTCCTAAGTCTCCTTTTTGGGGGAATGGGAGGATGCATCCTTTTGTCCATTTATCTCTTCAGAATATATATATATATATATATATATATATTATATATATAATTAAATAGTGCAGACATCTTTGGTCGATAGAACACAGGTATACAAAGAACACTTACAAAGTTATATTGTTTTTGCAATATACATATTCATGATGATAGCCTTTGAAGGGACCGAAAGTACTTGGGAACAAATTAGTTATGAAAAATGTATTACCCAACTACGGTCGGAATGTGTGTGTGTGGAGGTGCGCGCGCGCGCACACACACACAAACACACACACACTATATATATATATATATATATATATATATATATATATAAATATAAAGTGTGTGTGTGAAGGCGCGTGGTGTAATGGTCACGGTCGTAGGAAATGGACACGGCAGAACGAGTTCAAATCGAAGAGGAAGCGATTTGCATTTAATATAGTGTTAACACCAGTAGCGAAGTCTACAGAAGCGTAAACTGGATCAGGTACTCATGCCATGAGAGGAAACTGGAAAATTTCCACCTCAGATGCCTACGCCGCATCCTATGCATACGTTGGCAGGACAAAATGCCAAACACATAAGTGCCGGAACGAGCAAACATGAACAGCATGCCCGCGATCATCTGCGAGAGACGCCTGCGTTGGCTTTGCCATGTCAGGAGGATGGACAAAGGCCGCATCCCCAAAGACCTACTGTATGGTGAATTAACAGAGGGCACCCGACCAGTAGGGAGACCACGCCTGTGCTTTAAAAATGTCGGTAAGAGAAACATGAAGACATGCCACATTAACACCAACCAATGGGAAGCTTGTGCAGAAGACCGTGCGAGTCCTTGTCAGACAGGAAACAAAAAGGAGCGAAAAAGAGAGGTAAGAAGCCGCCACAGAAAAGAGAGCCAAAAGGAAGGAGAGACAACAGCAACTTCAGCAAGCATTATTGTTTGTTTGCAGTCACTGCTCCAGAGACTGCCATTCTAAAATTGGTCTGTTGAGTCACTCACGCAGTTGCAGATAAAAAATGGACACTCCGCCATCGTCTTTAGTAGACGGAATGATGCCAACATAACACCATTGGAAAAGCTATGAATCCAACTGTTCTCTCTCCAACTACGGATAAATAGTAGGGAAGATTGGGGTATTTATCCTTAGTTAGGCAACCACTCTAGGAGAAGGATTTCAAACCTGTTAAAATCCGCTCAATAAATTTATCTTGTGTTACATCCTACTCCGGAGGAAGGTTTGTTATCTTCCACGTCCTTTTTTTTCTCACTCCATTCCAGATGTTTTCTCCTTTTTGGTATTTATTCCTCCTCCCCACCTCCAGCATCCCCCACCCGCCCTCTCTTCACTTTCTTTCCCTTTTCTGTCTCTCTATTCCATTTTTGTTTTCTCCTTTGTGGTAATTAACTTCTCACCCATCCCTACTCCAATCTCCCCCACCTGTCTTCTTTTTCCATTCCTTCTTTCTCTCTCTCTCCCCCCATATATATATATATATAGTACAGACATATTTGGTTTAAATAACACCAGTATAAATTAAACACTTACAAAGTTGTATTTTTTTGCAATATACACATCCACCGATGATGATCCATGAAGGAACTAAAAGTACTTGGGAACAAATTAGTTGAGGCAAATCTATTTATTAATTCCGACCGGATATTGAATCATTCATTTAGCGACTTGAAAGGAATGAAAACGAAATATGTAGACAAAACATGTCTGAATTAAAAAAATTCTGCCTAACTTTACACACACACACACACACACACACACACACACACACACACACACACATATATATATATATATATAATATATATATATATATATATATATATATATAAGTTAAACGAATCAGATTCTTGCCCTGATGTGCTACTAAGCGAAACTATTAGTAGGTATCTCTGAATTATTAGGTTTAACTTTATTATTTGCTCTACTTAGGTATCGAGCACTTTTTACATTTTAACTTTAGACAATCCTAGCTGTTTATATATATATATATATATATATATATATATATATATATATACTGTAGTGTGAGATGGTCACTATTACAGCTTGAATGGTGTACTAAAGGCAGTATTAATTGGTAGAGTGCTCAATATAAAATAGAGCTGTTATATAATATAATAAGATAAATATATAGGTTTTACATATCTATTTATTGTGTGACAAAGGAACATTCACAACCATATTGGTTTCATGCGATGCATTCACCTGATGAATGCATCGCATGAAACCAATATGGTTGTGAATGTTCCTTTTTCATCCAATATATTTATCTTATTATATCATATTATATTATATATATAATATTTTTTTTTCTAACAAACTATTTGCCGTTTATTTTTAACCGCAAGTGTTTACAAATAAGATTAGTATATTATATATATATATATATAATATATATATATTGTGTGTGTGTGTATATATATATATATATTATATATTATATAATAATGTGTGTGTGTGTGTGTGTGTGTGTGTGTGTGAATAAACAGGGATGGGGATGATGTCTTGAAAAGACGTCATGTCCATCTGCGAAAACTGTCAGACAAAATTAATGATCGAAACTTACTCTCGCGTCATGCTGTAGAAAAGTCCGTCCCTATCAACTGAAAAATATACTCGTGTAGTTTTACGACTTACACCGTCTTCACTGATAACTATATATCGATGCAATAAACAAGAGGGAGATATGGTTCACAAATGACATAACAGTCGGATGCATCTATTTTTCCCCCACTTTTTCCGCGCATATCTCTGTAGGGTTTTCAGGGTTGCAGATTCAACATCAACAACACTGTGATACTTATTTCTCAGTGGATCAGTAATTTCCACCGGCTATATTTTTCCCTAGTATTTAGAATTGTGCATTAACAAGGTCTCGCCTCGCTTTCCCACATGCAGTTTTACTGGTAATAGCTTCGATCGCCTTCAGCCAGTAACTGTGATAGTCGCATATTTACATTTATCTGGTAGCACTGGCTTCCTGAATGCATTGGGGTAGTTCACCTAACCCCTTATCTAAAAATGGGCGTGCGTTCTCTGTGAGTATTATTATGTATCTACAAGTCAAGCAAACCCGTCTCTCTTACACAAATATAGAGATGCACTTTAAGTACACGAAGCTGTTAATCTTTTAAGATTAAAACAACAACACCAATAAAACAAAAACAATTTGGTATAAACGTGGTTCTTTCGGGCTTCTCGACACTTGTAAGACTTGTTAAAATTAACGCAAATTCGGAAATAATAAAAAAAGTTTATTACCGCCACATCCAAAAACATTCTTCCTAAATATTCTCATGGCTTCAGAAGTAGATATTTTGTTTAAGAATCCCGCATGTAAATATTTAATCTTTAAGCACGTATGTATATTTCAATAGAGTATGATATTCAATCGATTTGCTCGTAAAACCGTCCTTATTAAAACAGTATAATTGCACAAAGATTCTTAAGTATGGAGAACTGAATACCACGTTCCTCTCAATGTCTTTCTCCACTTACTGTATCTTTTTAAAATATTCACAAACTTGAATAAATTCGCAAATATAAAAAACACACAGTATAAGTTGTGTATAATATTATATATAATATATATATATATATATATATATATTTATAAAGTTAAGAATAATGGCAAATGAAATGAATGAATGATATAAAATGAATGAGTGGAATAAATGAAAAATCCTCTTCAAGGGACCTCTCTCAAAAGTAAAAAAAAAATAAAAAAAATAATATAATAAGGAAAAAAAATTTTGAGACAGAAGTCACTAATGGAAAGTTTTCCTCATCTAGATTGGACTCTTTTTGCATCAATAATGAATTATATATAAGGTATTAGAGAAGAAAATCGGTCACTTACCTTGTGGTGTATTGGAAAAGACTTGAATTGTTTCTAATATATAAAATCTAATGGTCCACATCCGGTGGAATATTTCACATGACAATGTTTATTGAATTTAAAATAAAAACGGTTCAACTATAAGAATTTTAAGAAGGTATGACATTTTATTGTTGAAGTAAAATGTGTAAATACAATTATTATAGATACTAGCAAATATATGCACCCTCCGGTGCAAGTATTTAAGTTTGAATGTAATAAGATATTATATTATTAATTAGAAAGGCTAATGAACTAAATAAGAATGCAGATAAAAAGATTGAAACATGGAACAACTGAAACTTACTCTTCCATAACTGTCGTCTTCATTGCTATTTTTTCTGATGTAAGTATTTAGTTAAAAGAGGAAAGAAAGATAAACTTACAGTTATTTTTTCTTGTAATGGATTCATTTAAGATTATTGAAGAGATTTTGCTTATATTCATTAAAATAAAACCAAACAGAAATCATAACACTGAGCACATATTTTTATTAAATTTGAATTTTTAGAATATGCAATTAATATGCAATTGTTATCCACATAAAACCGTATTTTGTTGTATATATAAATACAAATTGCATGTTATTCGTATGTAGATATGGTTAACAGTATAATAATGTAAAACAATTTATTAATAATTGAGGTTTAAATAAAATAACGGAGAATGTGATGTAAATAACAAAGGGAATTTTGACTTGAGTAGTAATATAGTTTCACAATCTCCATTATAATAAGATATTAGATTATTTGAAATTGTTACCATAAAGTGTCCACCTTGAACTTATTTCTTTTGGAAACAAAGTAAAAATATGTAAATAGTTAACGTATATATAAATGAGTAGCGTGGACATGAAGTTAATGGTGATTGGTTACTAACAATATCTCGCTTATGCGATTCAAACCAGTTGGCTGTCTTAGGATTTTCTTCTCCTTATATACTGTAGTGTAGTACTTTGTAAGGAGGGGGAGACTCGTTTTATGGTTCTAAGGGGGGGTTCATTTTGTGGGTTTATTGCATACATTGGAAAAAATATGAAACCAACTATTCACCTTTTAGTTATGGGTAAATAACAAGGCAAACTGGTCTCTTTAACCTTGTTGGGACAACCAGTATAGGAAAAGGAAAATTTATTTTAAACCAATTGTAGACATTGAGTGATATGGGCTGCCCAAGACAGGCTACATGAGTAGAGCCACTACGATTAAAACAGGTTACGGGACTAGGAAAGGTAAAACATAATTTTTCATTTTTTTTGGAAATTTGGACATTTAATTATGAACAATTAGTATTGTAGGAACACCGTTTCTTTATGATTATTACTTATTATGAATGTCGTCTTAAACTAGCTTAACATATTTTTCTCTAATAGTTTCATCCTTCTCCTCTTTCTGACGGCTTCTCTCTCTCTCTCTCTCTCTCTCTCTCTCTCTCAATCCAATTTGACTTGTTTCTCTACTCTCAATTATCTTGCGTTCGACTTTGTTAAAAAACGGTCTCTACTGTATCTTTTTTTCATCACTCTGATCATGCTCCCACAATTTACCTCATTTCCGATGTAATATATATAGAATATTTGCTCACGTTCGACTTCACTTGTTCTTCTCTTCTTGTTAGGGTAAGCGATTTTTCAGCATTTTATTTCTATATCTAAACAACAATGTGAGACGATATCTCGAAAAGAGCGTTGATTTTCTATGAGGAACGAATTTCTTAAGGTAGAATATTTTCCTGCATCTATAAAGTATGCATACTAAATCTAATATAACTTTATCAAACCGTTTTGTGGTTTATAGAAGACAGACAAACAAATCCTTTCCAATAATTAATATATAGATGCATAAATATTTTTACCCTCTCGGCCAAGTTTAGATATATTCCGACTTTTCAATTCTAAAGTTAGCGAGACTCTTGAACCCAAATTCTAATATCGAAGATGGAAGGAAAAGACTTGAAGAATTAATGCAAAATCGATGTACGAATTTCAATGAAAAAAACAACATATTTTGCTTGCTGTTTTTGGCAGGCAATCTCGCAGTCTCATTACTAGAAATTGCCTGCAGTAAGTGAAAAGAAAGCTTTCGATCTCTTCTAAAGTCGTCGAGCAATAGACAGATTTACCAATCAATTGACGCAAGTAAACTTCATTGGCCCAGCCATTCACTTGAGCTCAACCAGACAATTGTTTTTATCTCAGCCAAAATCTCTGCACTAACCCGAGGATAGGCTTATCATTCCACCATCCACCTGCGCAGATAATGCCCCCAATAAGCTATATATCTACAAATACATTCATCTTATCTTAAAATCACAAATACTAATGATGTTATTCCTGCAGTGATTATCAACGAATCCGTTGCGGCCGTAGCAGAGGTGGCAACTTTGCTCGAGTTGTGGCCAAGATCACGATCCATACATCAAACTCGGTCTTATGGTTCTATTCTCATCAAGCTTCCGTTTCTGGTGACCGGAAGTTGCAGATCACGTTATCATAGGGAAACTGTCACTGAAAAATAATTACGTATGGATGTATACAATAGGCTACATTACTGTACTGTGACAAACACGAATTCCTCCTTTCTTTTTTTCTCCCATTGGCAAGAATTACTATGCCGGGGGAAGGGAGAGAGCCGTCTTTTAAAAAAAAGTGGACGGTTCCCCGGAAAACAGCGGAAAAAGGATCTGTTTCAGAAACAGTATGAATGAGCTGATCGTTGAGGTGAGACATAGATGAGAAAGTTTAAAACCCGGGGAATCATCCCACTTTTTATCGTATTACTGGACTTTGTTGGGGTTTGTGCTGGTTCTTTAAAAATTGTGCTACGTTTTCCTTTAGATTCTTGATATATGTGTCCACGTAGTTCCTGTATTTTATTTTTCAAATTCCTGCTGCCAGCAGCGTTTGGGCTGTCGGCCAGATTTCACCCACTTTTTGAATAAAGATAGGGAGCTTTCTTTCCTTCCTGTTCTTAAGTTTTATCTACGTGTTGTTGATGCTTGTCGTTGCTCTTAATTTTGCTTTCCCGGTTTTTAGTTACGAAATTTGGCCGCTGTTATATTTAGCGCCTGGCTTGGAAAGTCAGTAATCACTGTGTCTTTAAAGACGGTTAGATCCGGTTCGTAACAGTAATAAAGTAAACTAGCAGGACATGTTGATATACCACATTATGATAATTTAATTATTACAACGTTTGATATGTTTACTTAAGAGCTATTTCAATACTTCAATATGTAAAAAGATATAATAATCTTGATTTAACGTTTTATCCCATTTTCTCTTTCATATTTTTATTATGTTCGATTGAAACAGATTAGCGTCATCGCATCCGGGCGCTCGACTTCTCTATTTTTTGTATTAGATAGAAATATTTGATACCATATAATTGTGTCCAGATTATTTGTAATTAGAACAATTACTTTAATCTGTAATTGTTTATTAAGGATTATTATTATTTATTACTTAAAACTAAACGATTGTTGCAAATTATTGATATTAGATAGAAATACTTGGAAGGTGTGCAAACAAACGGTTATTACATAGGAATAGTGACTTGAAACTGAATCAAGGACAATTATTTATATATATATATATATATATATATATATATATATATATATATATATATATATATATGGTTGAATAGCACAGGCATTTTTGTTCACAAATTGATAAAAGGATTGAGAACAGAATTTGTAGACATAAATGTCTGCGTTGTTTAAACAAATATGACTGAATGAAGAATTGCTTTCCGATTATATATATATATATATATATATATATATATATATATATATGTGTGTGTGTGTGGGATGGTCACTATATATATATATATATATATATATGGTTGAATAGCACAGGCATTTTTGTTTACAAATTGATAAAAGGGTTGAGAACACAATTTGTAGACATAAATGTCTGCGTTGCTTAAACAAATATGACTGAATGAAGAATTGCTTTAAATATATATATATATATATATATATATATACTTTGGTGCGGTACCAAGTTTTTTGGTACAAGGTGATTCTAGGTGGGTCCTAATTCTCTACCAGTAGTTTGTTGTAGAGTTCAGGTTCCGTATGAGAGCTCAATGTTTAATTATTGTAAACAGAGCAAAGTTATTTGGGAATAAAAAGGCCTTAAATACCATGGGTATCGTGGTTATGGACCATTTCCACTCGCGAGTATGCTCACGAGCTTCTTCAGACCACTGAACATCAGTGGTCTGAAGAAGCTCGTGAGCATACTCGCGAGTGGAAATGGTCCATAACCACGATACCCATGGTATTTAAGGCCTTTTATTCCCATTTATATATATATATATATATATATATATATATATATATATATATATATATATATATATCCTTTGCCAGAAGAAGAGATAAGTTATCCCAAAATATAGTAGAACAGACATTATTTCCTCATACTGCATTTTATACTGCTTGCAATTCTAAGTACATTACATTTTTTAACACTTTCTTTTATTCACATTAATTAAATATATAGGTAATTTTTATCTATATGTATTGAATAGAAATACTTGATACCATATAACTGTGCAACCAACTGATTATTATTATAGTCAATTAAAAAATCATTGCCATGGGAGATATATAATGTTAAGATAGTAATCGAACATATAAATTTGAATCATATTTCGGCATTGAATAACCCATAAACAGTTGTTAGGTCGTTAAACAAACCAAACCAAACTTCCAATTCTTGGCTAGACACACAGGTATAATCTTATCCTAGCAGTTACGGATAGATGAACAAAAGAAGAAATGAATAGAGGAAAAGTACATTGTTCCTTATATAGATAGATACATGCATTGTGTTTATAGATATACCTGTGAATACCTTTTCTATATAGACGTGTATTCATTTGGAAAAATAAAGAAAGGGAAATAGGTTTACTGCAATCAATAGATCGTCCACGCGATATGAGTGCGTCTAAATAAGGTGCCAAGTGGCAAACTGCGGCGAGTAGAGATTTTGGCATTTTGCCTAAATTTTGTGAGGATAATTCGGATGAGAGAGAGAGAGAGAGAGAGAGAGAGAGAGAGAGAGAGAGAGAGAGAGAGAGAGAGAGAAGAGAGAGATAACGGGAGATATAGGTAGGTGTAACTAGAGGCTGAGGAGGGAAATAAAACTTATGAAGAGAATGGGGCAGAGGCCTGAGAACAAAAAAGAGTGGAAGTTAAGCAGTTCAGTCGAAGGAGGAGGAGGAGGAGAAGGAGACAGACAAACAGACAGAGGAGTGCGGGAGAAAAGAAAAATAACGGGAGAGAGAAGAGAGGTAGCTGTAAATTAGAGGGGCAAATGAAACTTATGAAGGGAATGGGACAGAGGTCGGAGAATAAAAAAAAGAGTGGAAGTTAAGCAGTTCAGTAGGAGAGAGAGAGAGAGAGAGAGAGAGAGAGAGAGAGAGAGAGAGAGAGAGAGAGAGAGAGAGAGAGAGAGAGAGAGAGAAGAGATGTAGAAGGTATCAATAGAAGCAGAGGGAGGGTGACACGAGACTAATAAAGGAGAGGGACAGAGGCCGAAGAAGTAAAAGAGGAAATTATGCAGATTGGCCGAAGGATATATATAAATATATAATATATATATATATATATATTATATATAATGTGGATAGAAAAAAGAGAGGAATAGATGAGGGAGAGAAGAAGGGGGAATATGAGAAATGAGAAGTAGGCAGAGGAAAGATGGTGGCTTATGTTGAACGGAGAGGTTTTTTTTCTATGTGAGTTAGCGGAAAGTAACGGGTATGTGAATTCTGAGTTTTAGATATGAACGCGTAGCGTGAATTGAGATGAACAAGAAAATCAGGTTGTTGAACAGATGCAATTGTCAGATTGACAACAGGAAGAAAGTTTATAGTCAGTATTTTCTGAGGACATATTCGACAAATCCATATTCATGAAGTAGACAATTATCTAAGCATAAAGTCGCTATTCTAGAAGGAGTGTATATATTCAAATGAACACACAAATGTAGAGAACTATTCTAATATACTTTACTTATCTTTATAAGCATCGATTTGACGCTATTAGTCTGTTCTTCGCCGTTGTTGAGTACTGGGTTGATTCTATGTTCAAGGAATTTTTAGTGGGCGTGACGTTATGCATGAACGTGTAGTGTGTTGGTTGGTTGGTTGGTTGGTTATTTTATTTAATGGCATATCAACCTTTCTATAC
>CM042152.1:108724966-108739966 GCA_023376005.1 Doryteuthis pealeii
TACAGGATAGAAATGCTTAAAACCATATAGCTGTATGTAAACTAATGATTATTATCATTACATATGACTAGGTACTTAAAAAATATACATAATATAACTGTGTGAAAAAAGGATTATTATTGACAAATATAGTTTTCTATGGGACGTTTAGAATATAGTTATGATAATAATCAATCATTTAAAAATGAATCGGATTTCGGCATTAAATTAAATAATAGGTTGATATGCCGTTAAATAAACAAAATCACAGTCACTTAAGAATATATCAATTTTAAAATTTCTTATTTATGGTTGAAAAAAATATTTGAGAAACTAAAATGAAACAAATACAAAATGAATTCTGGACAACACTTGACAAGTTATATATAAATTCCAGGATGTGTTCAAAATAAGAAATAAGAAATAAAAAATTTATTAATCAATAGTAGTACAAATTATTAAAAAAAAATATAAGTAAAAGAAAAACTTTATTGGTTTAAACTACTATTGAAGGGAGGCCATGCCTAATAGCGTGAAGCTAATCCCATGGACATGACCACCCTTGGACGCTCACAGGAAACGATACATGAAACACACAACGTAAACATATACATATATATCATGAGACAAATTAAACGTGTGAGAATCTGAATGCAAATCTGTTGTTTATAAGAGGCAATAAAATGATTTTTCAAAAGTGTTTTAAGGAAAAAATAATTTACTGAAACAAGCTTCATCTTTTCTTTATCAAAAAATAACGACTGAACAGTATTCCAAGAATTAATTGCATTAAAACGAATCGAATTATGCCCAAAACTAACATTGTTGATGATAGGGAAATCCTCTCTCAACTTAATTCTCTTTCCTCTCTCAACTTAATTCTCTTGAAATTGGCAATATGTCTGAAGATATGGGTGGTGTCAGCTGCAAATATTATGAACCAAATGAATTTTCCCTTCAAATCAATTCCGATAAATTCTCCCTTTTTCACATGAACATTGTTTCTCTGTCAAAACATATTGACGAACTAAGGTTCCTATTGGGTCAACTTGGGCATGATTTCAGTGTTGTTGGTATCACCGAGACTGGATTCCAGACTAATATCCCTCCCATAAACTGTGATTTACCTAGTTATTCTTTTGTACACACACCTGCTGAAGGTGGGAAAGGTGGTGTCCTTTTGTATGTTCACTACCAATTCCAATTTATTGAACGTACTGATCTTGACACTCTTGCTTATAAAATCGAGAGGCTTGAATCTAAATTCATTGAAATTATTCAGGCCAAGGATAAAAACATGATTGTTGGATGCATATATAGACATCCCTCGATGCTGGAGGATGAGTTCAACAAAGATTTCTTAACCCCTCTTCTTGAAAAAGCAACCCTGCATAACAAGCATCTTTTACTACTTGGTGATTTTAATATTGATCTATTAAAGTTCGAAACAGACAAGGATGTCTCTGACTACCTTGATATTACCTCCCAATTTAATTTACTTCCCCACATAATTCTACCAACAAGAGTCACTGAAACTACCAGCACAATCATAGATAATATTTTTTCAACTCTGCCGAATGGGACACTTTGTCTGGTAATATTGTTAATTCAATATCTGACCATTTCCCTCAGTTTTTTACTTTAAAAGATTTGACAGTGGGCAAACCAAATCATGACAATGTTTTTTTTGCTCGTGATTGGAAATTTTTTTAATCATGCTGCTTTTCTAGCCGAAATCCGTAGCATGAAATGGGACACTGCCCTGCAATTGGGGGCTGAGGACCCCAATTTATCATTTGATAATTTTTTTAAATTGTATTGAGGAACTTCTGGACAGATATGCACCATTAAGAAAAGCATGCAATAAGAAAAGGAGATCAAAATCCAACCTGGATTACTAATGGTATCCTTACTTCCACAATTAAAAGGGATCACCTCCATAAATGTTTTTTAAAAGAGAAAGATCCGGTCACTAAATCCCTCTTGCTTTAAAGCTTTAAAAGATACCGGAATAAAGTTGTGTCTCTATGTAGGCTGAGCAAGTGTAATTATTTCAATAAATATTTTAGTAATAACCAAAAAAATATTGGCAAGATTTGGAAAGGTGTTAAATCTATCATTTCTTTTCGTTCTTCTGATTCTCCTATTTGTATGAACATAAATAACTCACTTGTCACTGACCCAGTAAAAATTGCTAGTTCTTTTAATGATTATTTTACATCAATTGCTGATAACATTAGGAATAATATTCCTTTTACTTCTAAAAATTTCTCCTCATTTAAAAAAAATCCTGTTCCTAATTATATCTTTCTTTCACCAACTAATGATACTGAAGTTCTTCATTGCATTTCTACGCTTGATAATAGTAAGTCTTCTGGACCTTTTAGTATCCCTCACAAATTCTACCTCTTGTTAAAACCGAATTATCTGTTCCTCTCTCGAACTCATTGATTTATCTTTCACTTCTGGCATTTTTCCATCTAACTTAAAAACTGCCAAGGTTATTCCTATTCATAAAAAACGATCCAAAATACTACGCAGGGTCCTTGTGTAGATTCCATTTAGCTTTTTTGTCGAACGTTTCGCTGTGCAACCATGCACCGGCACTGCTAGAGCTCGAAAGAATTATTGGTTTTATTTTATCAAAGATATAAGATTTCCATATGGTCGTTAACCTGTCAATAGCAGTCAACACTTTATGTATATTAACATCGCTTTGAGTTGATGAGATCTTGCTACCGAGGTTGATGAACTAATCTTATACTCGATTTATTAACCTATTAAGCTGTGTATACATCTTCACTGATCTGTTGAATTTTAAAATTTAAATAGTTAAAGGTTTTATCCAGCTACTTTTTGATCACATCTTTTATTTTTATTTCTACAGAAATCGTCGTTAACTTACTTTAAAAAAGCACACATATGTCACTTTAATGTTTAAGAGACAGAAAAGAAAAAAAAAAAGAAAGCTGTTTGTGGAAAAATAATTGGAGATCTATGATGTTTAAATTTATTACGAAGGCAGATTCACTTGAACGACAAGGTTTTTTCAAGTCGACGAAAAACGGGTAGAATTTATAAAATATGCATGTGTGTGCAGACATATTCGATTACCACATATATCGCATCTTAAAGTGAAGAAAATATATTCACTTTAGTCTTTAGGTGAAAAGATAAAGATAAATAAATGTTAGAAAATCCGGAAAAAATATTTACATTTCTATGAAGATTTGCTTGTATGAAGAAAAAGTCGCATTTTTAGAAGATGCAAAGAAATGATATTTGACATTCGACTTAAGATAAGAGAAACAAAAAGAAAATGAAATCAATTTTAACATTATTGATTTGACTGGTTTTTCATTGGTTTAAAAAACGAACAGTAAAAAATCCGTTGGTTTTATTTGCTTCAAATTAGTTCAATTGAGAAGCCATACACCGAAAAATACGCTCTTCCCAACGTTGGAAACGGTGTTGACAGTCATCAACTGACACTGCCTGTGCATAGTGGCTAACATGTTGGACTGTGACATAGTAATAAACAAGTTTGAACTACAGTCACTATTATGTTCAATTTCTGAGAAATACCCTTGGGAAAGGTATTAATCCGCTGATCCTCCCAGCTACGGGTTAAATAGTACCACTATAGATCTTTTACAAGGATGGCTTTGGCCTTAAATAACCCACGAATGTTAAGATGTTATTAAATAAGAAACATGAAACGATATAATCATAAAGTGATGACAAAAAGGAAAATAATGTTATTATAATAGAATTAGATTTTCAATAGTATCTATGTTGCGATTTAAAAGAAAATGATTTGCCTTCATTCTGCTATGGTAAATAGTAAAGTGTGTATTTAGCAACGAGCAGGATGCGGCACATGGTCAATTTTTAAAGTGGATTTTGACACGTTTGAATTCAGTTCTCCTTCTCCTAGACTGGTTGCCTAACCAAAGTAAAAGAACCTGGTCCGCCCTACAACTTATCCATAACTGGATGGAGAATACTGGGATGCATATCTTTTCAAGTTTATGAATGCAAAATAAAAGGCAAACAGTCTCATTCAGGATTTGAACTTGTGTCTCTGGTTTTGTTTAATGACATATCAACCCTTGTGAGCTATTCAATTTCAAATATTATTTTTATATACATAATTTTAAAGCGAATAGTTTGTAGGCAAATAATGGTTTGGTTTTATAAACTGATTGAAATAATTTTCATTAACTTCATGTGTATTAATAAATTGGTAGAATTGATAAGCTGGTTGTTGGTCCTCAGTCAGGGCCTTCTAGCACCCACACGATAAAAAGATTTGGGTGTTTGCCATAAGTGCAATTCGGAAAATACGGTGGGAGCAATCATATAGGTACTAGGCCGTGACATGACCAGCCGATCGATCGGATAGAGCCTCTCTGACCAACCGTCTAGCCCAAGTAAGGACCGAAGTGAAGTATTGCATGTAATGGAACCACTTAATTCCCGGGTCACGGACTGCTCGATCCTTTCCTTATACATTACGGGTCACCATCTACGGCCAACAAGTGCCCCCCTTGCAGAGGTACTGTTGACGTATTCATATTCTATAGTTCCAGTTGATAGGACGGATTTATATTTAGGTAACAAAATATATTTGATAACAATTAACTGTCAGTTTGCATGACGAATACGAATGGACAAATTCACTTTTCAATAACTTAGAGAATAATTAACGTTAACAGCACATCTGAGGAAGGTCGTAGAATGAGTCGGCTGAAACGTTATATTAGCACATGTTCATAATATGAGTAACTGTCAACTTTTCACTTGTTATAGGGATGACATCCGACTTCGCTTGTAGTGATATTGGCTTCGAAAAAGCGACATCTAGCGACAATAAGTGCTATATTATAATTCGGAAGGAAGGAAATAACTGAAAGTTTGAAGAATAGAAAAAGAAACGATGGAAGGAGGAGGTTGAGGAGGTAGAAGAAAAGCAGTGTTCAATGTCGGAGATGACGTTTTGCCGCTAGAGGGCGGTCTGGCAACTGCCAACACAAATGAAATATATATGAAATTCCCAGCATTCATCATTACGACAGAAAACATGGGAGAAGACAATAAACCAACTTTGTTCATTTCCGGTGCGCAGTCTTCCCTCATCCAACGCCATATTTGGTCAGTGCAATATACCCCACACCCAAACCCCCCTCCCTGACATACTACAATAATATAATTCGCGCAATCGGCGCATATTATATTCTTCTTCAACAGGAGAACCTCGGCAGCTGAAAAAAAAAATGGCAGAGAAAAAAAAAAATGTAGTGACTATTCTGTCCGGAACAAACGCGTCTTTAATGAACAGAAACCTAATATAATTTTTTTTGCCTCTTCACTTATTTTTTTATTTTTTTATTTTTCTATTTCTTATTTTTAGCTTTCTTTATGAACAAGAAAGGGGCTAAGGTTCGCTGCAGTTTTATTCGACAGGAGAATCTTTTTCGTTTATGTTTCTTCTATTTTCTTTTTCTCTAATCATTACAAGTTATTGCAACTCTTTCGGAGAAAATGCACGAACAAGTAACGTCCATTTTTCTATTGGCTGTCTGGATGATATTATTTCCCGAACTTTATTATTAGTATTATTATTTTACCCCTTGTAAGTTTTACATGCCAGTTCTAGTTGATAGTTTCTCACTGGGGTCCGAGTGTCAGCAGATTTCTTCAAGTTTCCAAAACTCTTATAACTATCCTAGTCGATTTTAACAGTGCCGTGGTCTAGATGGTTTCAATCCTTCCTCTAATCTATAGTTCACCAAGTCTCCTTGTCAGGTTCTTAGGGACCATTCAAAGGGTCGTGGCTATGATTGGTATAACACTCACATTCATGTTCCACAGCTTTTTTCTGTTCTCTGGCAATGTCTAGGTATTTGTCCTGTATTATTTCACTCCTTGCGAGTTTTTCTCACCAGCGTAAGCTGATGAACTTTCAATGTAGTCTGAATGACAAGTCTCTTCATGTCTCCAGGATTCTACTGAGTATTATAGTCGATATTAACAATATTGTTGTCTGGATGGTCTCGATTCTTCCATTGATTTCCAATTCCTCTAGTCTGTTTTCTGAATTTTGGGGTATCATTTTCACCCTCATATTCCACCGGTTTTTCAACTCTCTGGTAAGGTCCAGGTATTGGTCTACCTTTTCGATTTTTTTTCATCTTCACCCTGTAATCCGTTGGGACTGCAAAATCTACTTGTTGACAAGTTCTCTTTTTCTTGTTAATCAATTCTAGAAAGGTGATCCGTCCAGCATTGTTGTTATTGTTATTATCATTTACTCCTTTTGAGTTTTCACATCAGCATTAGCTGATGGTCTTTCACTGGAGTCTGAGTGACAGCAAGTCTCCTCAGGTCTCCAGGAGTCTTCTGAGAATTCTGGCAGATTGCAGCAGTGCAGTGTTTTGAATGGTTTCAATCCTTCCTCTGATATCCAAACTTTCCAAACCCTTTTCTAATCCTTTTGGGACTGTTCCAAGTGTACCAACCACAATTGGTATCACTTTCACATTCCATACCTTTTTCAGTTCTCTGGCAAGGTCCAGATATTTGTCCATTTTTTCATTTTCCTTTAGCTTCACCCTGTGATCTGCTGGCACTGCAAAATCCACCAGTTGTCAAGTTTTTTTTTGTTTATCAACACTAGGTCTGGTCTTCCTGCTGGGATAAGGTGATCCGTTATTATTATTATTATTATTATTATTATTATTATTATTATTATTTTACTCGTTGCGATTTTTCACACAAACTTTGCAGATATTCTTTCATTGGAGTCTGAGTGTTAAAAAGTTTCCTCGAGTCTCAATGACTCTTCTGGGTATTCTACCCGCTCTTAATAATGCTGTTTTCTGGATGGTCTCGACCCGTCCTGTGGTTTTCAATTCCTCTAGTCTTTTTACAAAACTTTGAGGACCTTTTCAAGCTCCCCAACTACAATTATTTATATTTCAATCTTGACGAGTTTTTCACAACAGCTGGTGATCTTTCACTGAAATGAAAGCAAGTCTCCTCTTGTCTCCAGGACTCTTCTGAGTATTCTAGCCGATGTTAACAATGTTGATGTCTGGATGGTCTCGATTATCCCTCTGATTTTCAATTATGTGTTGCATTCTGCTCGTGTAGAGGGATTCAGTAAATCCACACCAAAGAAAAGTAATCAACGAAAGAAAATTAAAAATAAACAAAAGTAAGTAAAATTTTTATTAATATTTTTACAGAAACGAAGTAAAACTGAATATCTGTCTCAAAAGAATACCGCATTTCTAAATAATGAATATTGAGAAGCAAAAAAGTCACACGGAACTAGGTCTGGTAAGTATGGAGGGTGCTGCACTTGTACAATCCTGTGTTTCGCTAAAAATATCGAGGATTGTCACTGATTATTTGATATGTCTAGCCATCAGTTTATTACATAAGATTCGCATTTATACACTTCTTAATTCAGCGCTCGTCATGCAATGGTTATCGACCTATAAATTGGACACTGTGACACGAATTCAAATCCTTGATGAGGCTGGTAGGATTTTACATAGACCTTGTGTCACATCCCCGTGGTGCCGAGGTGTTGGTAAATACATTTAATTTGATTTTTAAATCCTTATTTTTTAAGTTAAAAAAGTAAAGATTTAATACTTTTTGATCACTCGTTGTACGTAGGAAGGAGAAGATTAGGATTATTCTTAGCAGATATCTTCAACCAGAGCAACTTTAGGAGGATCTTACAGATACTGAAAGTCATCATCTAAATCGAATTTATATTTATATTTGCAATGTTATAGATGCACCCATGGGATTTTATGCGGGCATTTATTGCCGTATCTCTCACAAATCTGAGATTCTTAATTTTGCATGTATCAATAGGGCTTGTCATTATTCGACCGCCCACATAATAGGTTAAATCGTCCACTATTGGGTCGTATCACCCAGGTTGAATATAACCGATTCTGTTTTGTAAGAGTAGACGGAAGTGGTGTGGGCAGAAACCTCTGCCCTTAAGCAATTAAAATCTCATGTAAACACAATCAATGAGGAAGTTAAAGGTGTTTTACCAGATCGTAAAATACGAAAGAATCTCTCAATAATCTAAGCACGAAGCATTGACATTTTTATCTATTTTATCGCAGAGTAGTTGACGTTTTATAAGAATCCTTATTTACGAGTGTGGGCTAAAATGTTCATAGGCTGAAAATTTCATATGATGACGTCATAAATGCTGTTGAATTTTGTGACCAATCAAATCCAAACACTTCAAAACCGACGGAAAATGTTTAGACCATGCAAGGGTATGGTGTGTTGGTCAGTTTATGGACGTTTCAGTCGATTCTTGTAATCGACCCCACCATGACACGAAAGGGACATGTGGATCCATTCTACAAAAAGGAACGTGTTATCAAAAAAACAACGTGTATTGTTATTTGCGGGAACTGATAAGATAAGAGTCCAGTTACCAAAGTTCATTGAGTCTTTTAAAGTTGAGTTGATTTTGCTGTTGTTTTTTTTAGCAATACGTAATTAAAAACAACCTTAATCCCCAAACCCCTAAACCGTAACCCAATTCGCAAAAAAGTTCATTCATACACTGTGATAGATAGACAGATATATATAGAGAGAGAGCAAGAGAGAGGAGGGATAGACATACACAGGAAATAGGAAGGAGAGAGAGAGAGAGAGAGAGAGAGGGGGGAAGAAGGTTACAGGGATGCGATTCCCGCTATTTCAAGTTCGGATGCTGATTTGAAAAAATAAGACAGACATAAAAATAATTAACAATTTTAATCTAACAAAAATGGAAAGGAAAGATAGAAGAGATAAAGAGTAAAAGGTGGAGGAGTGGAATGAAAAGGTGGTGGGTTGCAAATTTGTTGTTATTTGCGGGAACTTATCTGATAAGAGTCCACTTAGCACGGAAAATGTTTAGACCATGCAGTGGGGGGGGGTATGGTGTGTTGGTCAGTTTCAGCCTATCCTTGTAATCGACCCGACCATGGAACGTGTTATCAAAAAGACAAATATTTTTTTAAAAGTAGACATTTCTATTTGGAGTTGTAAAACGAACATATAATTGCAATATCAACGAAAAAATATTATTCATTAGAATTTTGATCCGAGTAATTTACAAAAATTGTCTGGTCATCAGTTCACACACAAATGTCATCTGTAAGGCCGGTTTTCCCAGCTAAGAACAGTAATTCGGTATTTACCTTAACCTCCCACCAGGCCAGGATGTGACACAAACCAAAGCTCATGCGACGGTTAGTCAAAAATGCGTGAATTCCATCTGCATTCATCTTTTGGGGTGACTCAGGCACCAGGCAATAAACCCAGCCCTGTTCCTTTAAATCGAGGGGCATGTGTTGCCTGGGGAATAGACCTCGGAGATCACGCTGTTAATTTGGCCAAAACCAGCTGAATTCTGCTACGAGCAGTAATTCTCTTCAAATAGAAACTGCCTCTCCTTTTAATGCCACTTTGCCGTCCAATCCAATCCAACCCATGGGGGTGATAGGACGCTAACCAAGAGTCACCACCCATAACAAATTTATTATTTTTAGATAAATCATTGTGTAATTTTAATTAGAAATTTATTTCATCTTAATTTTCAGTTGCTTTTTATCGTAACTCATTCAGATTGTCAAACTTTCTTTTGGTGGGTATTCGAATACACTGACTGTATCTCCTGTAAATAGGTAAGACCCCCACACCAAATGTCCTGTGTATAACACTAAACTGCATATGGTGATGAGGCTCTGAATTCAAACCTGATAAACTTCGTTTAAATGTTGACCTTTTCGTGCCCATGCGGAGGGGTTGGGTAAATACATACATACATACATACATACGAAAGTCAGCTGAAAAGTTGATAAGCTGGCGGGAATATTTTGGAAATCTGACCAAATGAGGTTTATTTTTCGACATAATCTCCCTTTCGTTCTACACATTCCTTCCATCAGCGTTGCAGTGTTTAGATCTCATTGGTAAAAAAAAGTAAGCAACAACGAATATGATGTCATTTCAGCCAATAAACCGTTCGGCTCACCCGCGTTTATACACACACACACACACACACACACACACACACACACACATACGTGTGTGTGTGTGTGTGTGTATACGTTCTTTTTTCTTTATATATATGCTCGGGGTATCGTAGTAAGAAATGGACACAGCAACACGAGTTCAAATCCTAAAGGAGTCTGCATTTCACATTGTGCTAATGCCATTGAAAAAGTTATGAATTAAACTATAAATAAAAAGCAAAACTAAATAGTAGGACAGAGTGGGCTCTTTAACCTTGCTATGGCAACCATTATAGGAGAATGAAAACATTGAATTCAAACCTGTTAAACTCCGAATAAAAGTTGACTTTGTGTTTCATCCTGTTCGTGTAAAGGATTTGGGAATATATATATATAGCCATGTGCAAGGAAGTGCAAAGGGAGGTAATTTATTTTTTTTTTTTAATTTCTTAATTTTAAAACAATTACCAAAAATCAGGGAATTGTCCGATTTTAATGAAATTTTCACCAAATTATTTTCCCACGACTTAATTTTATAAGGATTAGTTTATTTTATGGAAGAAACTTGAAAAAATACTTTTTTTATAAATTCAGAATGTAGGGGGGTTTTGACCTTTGACCATTTGAAGAAAAAAAATCCCGGTCCCTAATTTTTACATTTCTTGAAAGATCATATCCTGAAGAATATATAGAAAAATAAAAAAATAAAAAATATAAATTCAATAACCTAAAAAAGTGATTTTAAAATTTAAAATTCATTTTCTTAAAACTCAAAAAATAAATAATGTAGCAAGTTTGTTTTTTTCATAGTATTAAAAAATGTAGTTTTCTTTAAATTGATGCAAAAAAAATTATTATATCTAAGTTAAACTGAGTTTTTCACTACCTTAAAAATTTCAAGGTCCATTATATATGTGCAAGATTATTATGGACTAACTATCAATTTTAACCAAAAGATAGCCCAGAATTTTATCTTTGAAAAAATCTAAGTTAAAAACCATGCATAACCTGGCAACATATTTTAAAAGAATTAAAACGATTTTTTTAAAAATCGTCAATTTAAATTATGGAAGCCTAAAAGAGCCATTTATCTTGCTCTCTGACCACGTGATTTTTGAACGAATTCAACGCATCTCACAAGTTTGTGAACGAATTCAACGCATCTCACAAGCTATTATAATTCATTCATAAAGGAAGACTTTATTTCAAAAAGTACATTGTTCTTTTATTTATTTATTTATTTTTTACATTCCTTTCAAAAACAGTAAACTGGAAATTAATACCTAATCTAATTAAGATAAAAAAATTAAATTATTGAACACTGAAATTAAACTGAATGTTCTTAAAAATATATTTTACACGAATATTTTTATTGTTATACTGACACTAACTAGTAAACATTTTTGTTGTTATATTTAAAAAAAACAAAAAGCAAAAAAAAAAAAAAACAAACAAAACAACCACAACAAATAACACTTTAACACTAACTATTAAACATTTTTGTAGTTATAATAAATAAACAAAAAAAACAAACAAACAAACAACCACAAACAAATAACACTTAAAGTCTTGTTAAATTTTGGCTGTTTTCATGTAAATTTTCATTCGCGTTAACAGAAATTATTGACAAATGAATTCTTTTTGTTTATGAAATTATTCGCTATTGAAATTTTTAAAGTTTCCTAATATCGTTTATTCTGTAATTGGTCAGTCTGGAATTTTTTTCCGGTGCTAAAACCATAATTTTTATTAATTAACAGTATTATTAAAAAAATTGTGGCTTCTGTTTTTTCGGCAAAATATAACTTTATGCATAAAGTTTATAAACAGCGATTTTTTAAAAATATGTTTCGTCATTAAATTTTCATTCAAGAAATGTAAAATTAATTTTCCTCAAAAAAAAAAAAAAAACTTAAACATTTCTTCGTGTTTGTTTTTACAAAAAAACAAACAAAAAAAAAACAAAATACCTACTACTTTATCTTTACTTTAAATTAAAATTTAAAGTAAAGATTTATTTCAAATATAAGATCTTAATTCTTGATATACCGATCATTTCATTAAATTCGGATTATTTTAATTTTGCTGATTCTTTTTTTAAATTGTTGTGCTTAACAAATAAATTTTGTTCATGATTTAAACATTTTCCGTTTTAAAGTAAAAAAAAAAAATGAAAACAAAAAAATGATTTTACGTGTTTTTTTTTTTTGGTTTTTTTAACACTTAGCGCTTTTTTCTTAAACTAAAAATTAATCTTTACTTTTTAATCATAATTGACGCAATACTTTTAAAATTCATTATTCAGCAATGTTTAACCGAAGTTCAAATCTGGGTATTTGAAACATACGAAATAGAATTATGTCACTCTAAATAACATTGGGCCTCCATATCTTTTTTCACCTATTGTAAAAAAAAACAGGAGAGTTCTAACCTTTAGAGACAAGCGTTCTAACCAATCTCTGCACATCCCTATATATATATATATATATATATATATATATATATTATTCGAAAGGTTTAGAGAAAGTTCACTAGTCTAAATATTGCTCATGAGTTCAAGTATCACGTATGTTGAATGTTTATTCAATAGTGTTTTAGGTATGGTTATTTTCCCTATCAAAGACGGCTACCCCAACTAGTGTACTAATATATGTAAAAATAGAAAACCGAATTTCGGATGTGCAAGACACACAGACTCAGCATATATTCACTTAGAACAGAACTCAAAACAGCAATTTCCACCAAACGATAGCCCTTCAGCTGTGCATCATCCAGGAGGGACTGCAGTAAATAACAAGAAACAGGTAACTTAATTTTATCCTTGATGTTGTCAACAAATGTGTCTGACAAAATCACGTTGTCCTTGTAGCATCCAACGATTTATCTTATCTACAAGCGGTTCAGTTATGGAGGAAGAAAAAAAACACAACAAATGCACAAAAACAAAACAAAAAAAGGGAAAATTCTGTCAATTTTTACAAATTCAACTTCTGTTTTGGTGAATTTTCTTATACGACAATGCGAGATATCTATACAAAGCTATATCAATAAGTATGCAGCCCAATAATGAAAAAATAGTTTTTTTTTACGCAACACAGATTAATTTTTCAACATAATCTCTTTCCGTATCATTGCTCTTAATTCAGTCATGATTATTATTTGCATAGATCGCAATATATACAGTGGACATTTCAAATCAAGATTCAGTTAATAACCATTTCTTTGGCTATATACTTATTGATCCGTCCTTGTAGGTTTTTAGTGTACGTTTCTCTTTTAAATAACAAGTTTACGGCTGCGTACGTCGATGCAGTTATAAAATGACTTTATCACTTTCCATATCTTTCTAACCAGATTAAGTAGAAGGAAATACGAGAGAGAGAGAGAGAGAGAGAGAGAGAGAGAGAGAGAGAGAGAGAGAGAGAGAGAGAGAGAGAGAGAGAGAGAGAGAATGAGAGAGAGAGAGAGAGAGAGAGAGAGAGAGAGAGAGAGAGAGAGATAGAGAGAGAGAGAGAGAGAGAGAGAAGGAGAGGAATGAAAAAAGCAAGAGAAATAGAGAGGTCACAGGAGAGAGGGTGAGTAAAAGATATATATATATATATATATATATATATATATATATATATATAAGAGAGAGAGAGAGAGAGAGAGAACATATGACAAACTGGTGTTGAATTTAACACATTGCATGTAGAAGGCCCGGGGGGTGAAAAAGATATTGTTTTCTCTATTGTTACCTTCTGATGAAATGAGGTTCAAATTGTAATCGATTATGATTATTTTTTTGCTATTTCGAAAGAAATGCCCCAAGACTTTTAGACGGCGCTAGTCACTGAAGATATTGAAGACGCTATTTTAATTATCTTTCTCTCAATCGATAAGCCTCTGTGCACTTGTTCTCCCTACCGCCTTACGTGATCAGCGTAAATACCAGTTGTTAACGTTGCTTCCTTGGCTATCTCAAAATACGTGTTAATTACCAGATAAAAAAAAGAAGGAAAGTTCATATTCCTTTGTGATATCTGCACAAGTATGACGTCATGTGTATGTTGCTCGAATTGATGCATATTAGTGATTGGATTTAGTGATTGATTGATTGAGTGATTGATTTTAACGGCATGTCAACTTGTCTAGACTTATTTTATGCCTAGAGCTTATAGAATCGTATTCATTGTTCATGTTTATACTTTCGTATACATATACATATTTATCAACACCTCCGCACCAGTAGGATGTGACACAATATCAACTTGATAAGCAGGGTGTAGAATAAACATCATACTCACCTTCACAGGGTGGCTGTGACTAGCGTCCTGTCACCAGACAAAAATAAAAACGGAGAGTAACTGAATACACTCTGTGGCAACTGGGAAGACATGATCAAGTATTCAGTATATATGAATACTACACACTAAAACCACAAGTCAATTAAAATGCTAGAAATAGACTTGCCCATTCCACAAAGTAGAATAGCCCAAGCTGATATTTAAACCACTTACCAAGTCTGGATTCCCAGAAGCTGATCCAACTTGCAACTGTTGAATACGGATCGGTTTACTCAAATCTCGACACAGGGTTTAACAGGTTTGGTTTAAGAGTTTTCTTTCTCCTCGACTGGTTGACTAACCAATATTAAAGAGCCCAGGCTGCCCTCCTATTATTAATAACTGAAGGGAGAATAGCATACATTTCTTAATTGTATTAGCACTTTGTGAAATGTAAACAGACTCGTCCAGGATTTGAGCCCATTTCACCGTGTCCATTTCTTACCACGATACATTTCTTTTAAATTTTTAAATGTACTTTTTATCGTATAAAATTTAGTGAGGCGTGGGAAAATTCTTATTCTAAAAATGAGGTCCAGATAAAAAAGTTTGTGGACCACTGCATTAGGGTGTGGTCGGTATTTACCCAACCCGTTCACCTCGGGTAGACTGTAACACATGGTCGCAAGTATGGGGTATCCAACGAA
>CM042152.1:108744966-108762466 GCA_023376005.1 Doryteuthis pealeii
GCTTTATAATTTCACTCAGTTATCTTCCTATTTTGTCGTTTATGACTGAAATCTGCTAATTCATATCATTATAGTAATATTTTGATATTAAGCATTCAGACACTTTACATAGATTATGTATGTTCTATTTTAGATATCGAACACTGTATATATTGCAAAATTTAAACATAATAATAAATGTTGTATGAATGTTTAAGTATATAAGTACGTATATAGGTAGATATAACATATACACATATGTTTATGGCATCCACTCGCCTCATAAGATTTGATTTGAGCCACGGATTTCAACACAGTTCTGGACAAACTTGTACAGTGCAGGACTCCTCTGTTCAAGAAATGAATGTCTTACAAGACAAGCCCAAAGCTCTCTCTCTCTCTCTCTCTCTCTCTCTCTTATATATATATTAGTGTGCTATATTTATAAGTAAATTGTGCTCAATATCATTAAGCATGTATATCTAAGTTAAAGCTTGGTTCCTGATTAGGTTTGAGAATCGCATTGGCATTGGCGATAAACTGTCAGTAACCAAGCAACGTTGATTTCAGGTCCACGTTACCCAAATTTGGATGTATATATTTTGCGTACATTATATTTTTGTCTAGTTCCTTAAGCGTTTTGCACACATTTATATGATATCAAGTTATTCCTATCGAATATAAATAATTTTGAGACATATCTATTCGACTCCTATAAAAGACCCTAACAGCTACTGCCATTCCGAGTCAGAGTGGGCCTGGGAGTAATGGCAATAGAGGGGTACTCCACACTACGCAGATCTCTAGAATTAGTGCCTCGACATCAGATTCTACCCATGAAACCCGTTTTTGAAGTGACATTACCCATATGCAGGGGATACAGTTAGCGTATTCTAAGTCCCACCGACTTGAAGATTATGGAATCGCTCCGTCAGCGAGGCTTAGTATATTTTGTCTGTATTTATGACGTGTGCGCAAAACACACTATGACTCAATGTATTTTTTAATATAAAAGAGAATGTGGAAAACTACTGGGCATCCCTATATACACATCTCAATATGAATTGCAGACGATGTTTAGATATTTTTTTGTTGATTTATAGTTACTTTTTTCATTATTTTATATCTTTTAAAAAATATTTTATTGCTTTTTCTTTAGGGGAAAATGTCCACTACTTTCATTGCTATCAGCCTCGTAATATTCAAGAAGTATTTTGTCTTGAGTGGAAACACGACTTAATGAAGATTACCAATTAAGCACGTCCTTTTTCACAGGTGACCATAAACAATCTTGCAAGAAGCATCGTGTTTTTTTATAATATTTTTGAAGACATTTTTAAAAGCCTTTTATTTTAGGAAAATTATTTCATTGATAAAACAAAAACTTTACACAGAATATTTGATTTGGTAGACTATTGGGGCAATTCTTGTAAGCATCTGTCTGATCAGTATTAATTACACGCTATGTATCTAAAGTGAATGATGAAAAAACAATTTATATTAAAATCAAAAGAAAATTAGGAATATTTAGAGGCGCGTTGTGTTATAGTTACCGTCGTAAAATTGGATACGGCGAGATGAGTTCAAATCCTGGATGCGGCTGTTTGCATTTCACACAACGCTAATACTCTTGGGAAAGGTACGAATCCAACTATTCACCCTAGGTCAGATTGGCTCTTTAACTTTGGTTAGACAACCCTTCTAGAAGAAGGAAAACTTTTGAATTCAAACCAAAGGGGCACTCTTCTCGTTAGTCAAAAATACTTTGAGAGCTCCTTTCCCCCTACCCCTCTTTCAGTACCGTAACAATGTACTTAGTGCAATTTGCGTTTATATACTGGTAGCAATACATTAACTTTATTCAATATTCGTATATGTACACTTTATTGTATAGAAAATAACACTACATAAATAATTGGAAAATCACATAATTCGGCATTGAAGTAAAAAAGTAAATTAGCCGGGGTGGCCTAATGTCAGTAACAGCGGGACAGTGAAGGAGTCTATCCCCTTTTCACTAGCGCTAGATAAAGGAGATTGTTTTACTTCTGAGGTAAAGCGTTGCATCTACCATCTACTCCTTACTTTATCTGACAGATTGTTGTGCTACTCATGCGCTTGAGTTGGCGTGGATCGGTATCGAAACCTGAACCTTATGATTCCTGGGCGGACGCTCTACCGACTTAGCTATGACCAGAAAAGACTTGATATGCTGTAAAAAACAAACAACAAAACCTGTTTACATCTATCATAAAAGTCTTGTTATTTCTTCTTACTGTAAAAGTGGTACGGTAAGATAAAGTCGCCTCTCCGAGCAATTAACATATTCGTTTTTGTCGCGATTACTTTAAATAGACAACATTAACATTCTTAAGTAGCAATTAGAAAATAATCTGGTTTTGTATTTCTTATCAATGGATTCCTGTTATGTAATAACTGACATTGTATCATTTTGCAAATAGCTACATATTTCTCTAGTATCTTCTTCATCGGAGGAGTCCCCGTGGCGTAGTGGTTAACATGCTGGACAGCGATATAGTAGTAAACAAGTTTGAACGCCAGTAGCGCTATTACGCTCACTTTCGGACTAATACCCTTTCAACTGTTGGTATCATCCACACAGCGAGGGACTATCTCCTTTTTACTACCGCTAATTCAGTCGTTTGAGCGTCCGACTAGAAACCATAATGCTCCGGGTTCGATACCGGCTCGCGCCAACTCAGGGATCAGTGCGGTAAAGTGATGAGCTGATGGTAGGTGTGGCGCCCCTAGTCAGACGCCAAAAACAATATATATATATATATATATATATATATATCCTGAGGATGTTATACTACACTCAGTTCCAGCTCAGATGCCCGGTAGTTACGCAGTAACGTTCTTCGAAAAAGTGCTGACCATTTGTATGTAACCATGTAATTTTGGTGGGAAGTATGCTTATATATATGTAATTTTTTTGGGTGTACAGAATTTTATTAGTGATTTAAAAGATCCACTAAAAGATTCATTGTATAAAAAAATGTATGTATTTTACAATTTGTTTGTTTGCCTTCTGCCCCCCCTTCCTATTGTAAAATACATACATTTTTTATACAATGAATCTTTTAGTGGGTCTTTTAAAGCGTTTATATATAATATATATATATATATATATATATATATAATATATATATTTTTACAATGTCAACGACCGCGGTTTCATGCTAAAAGCAATCATCAGGTTGAGAGCAAGATCCAATGGTGTTTTTGGGGTTCTTTACTCAATGTCACATTGAGTAAAGAACCCCAACAAACACCATTGGATCTTGCTCCTCAACCTGATGATTGCTTTAGCATGAAAACCGCTCGTTGATAATGAACATTGATCTATGAAACATTGTAAAATAAATAAATATTAGCTCTTACAAACTGTGATTGAGCACTGCAAAAGAAATTTGTTTTACATATACCTATATATATATATATATATATATATATATATATATATATATATATATATATATGCTCTTAAGCCTACACACACATACACACAAAAGTGTTTATGTATTTACCTAACCCCTACCCACGAGTAGGATGCGACACAAGAGCAATTCTTAAACGGAGATTAACAGGTTTGTATTCAGAGCTTTCCTTCTCCTAGACTTATTTTACCCATAGCTGGAGGGGGAATAGTTGGTTTTATACCTTTTCAAATTTGTGAAATGTAAACATCTTTGTCCTAAATTTGAACTCTGATCACCATTTCGTAAGACGATGACCATTACAAAACGAGCGCCTCGTGTAAATGTGTGTATGCATGAATATATTTATTTGATATCGATATTTCAGCAGTTAATGGTTAGAATCGTAGGAAATGAACTCCTCGACCCGAATTCAAATCATGGTCAAGGCTGTTTCCATTTCACATAGCGCTAATACCCTTGGAAAAGGTAGGAATCTAATTATACTCCCTCCAACTATGGATAAATAGTAGGGCAAACTGGGCTCTTTAACCTTGGTTAGGAAACCTGTCTAGAAGAAGGAAAAGACTGAATTCAAACGTGTTAAACTCTGTTTAAGTTTGTGTCGTATCCTGTTCGTGTGGAACCCCTCCACACGAACAGGATACGACACAAACTATATATATATATATATATATATATATATATATATATATAAGCATGATTATATCCTATAAAAAACATTATCCTAATTTCAGCTTGTATTTCAGTAAAGTCTACCGTTCTTCTATTTACTGGTATTTCTTTATATATTGTGCTGAGAGAACATGCATCCTTAAACTTTTATCAGTCCTTATAATGTATCTTATATAATTACTAGCAAAACGCGCCGAGTGAAAACATCTGAAGGAGAAAAACATTAAATAGATAAAGCACGAACGCTCTATGCTCACGTATATCTTTCTCGGGGTAAGATAGAAGAAATGTTATATATAGATTTAATAAAAACGAGCCTTTAAGCTAAAATTATACATGTAAGCTCTCTCTAGATAATGTGTTCATATACAAACACATAAATATAGTTATAAAAGAATCCTTAAGCATAATATACATGGAAGTATATTTATATACATATATACATACTAGCAAAAATACCCAGTCGATAGCCGGACTAAAAGTGTTATAGGAACACCAGGGAATTAGAAAGGGGAAAGGGAAAGGGTGAAAAGATGATAAAGTAGAAAGTTCCTTAGCAAATTATAAAAAGTTGCGTATTACAATGTTCGTCTATTTTTATTTTATTTTACTTTTTTACATTTAAAATATTTAAAAAAATATAACCTTAATTTCGTGAGAGTTTTGAAATAAATTTTTCTAAAAACCACTTTTGTACATATGAAAAAAAAAATTCAGTTGCTTGTTGAGTCAAAATGATAAAAAATGTATTCGTTTAATTTAAATTCTTTTTTACCCATAAAATTCTAACAATAAAACGAAGCTAAAAATTAAGCATGTGTTCTTATTTGTAGGTGGAAAATTTCGAGTACCAATTTAAATGAAAATTATTCGATGAATTGTTTATTTCTTTTTGTTACTCATGAAAAATTGGGAAAAGATCAACAAATCTATTGATTTTAATTATTTAATCATATTATCTAGTGAGTAAAACTCGAAAACTAAATATTGAACATTTTGTTAATATAAACATATCAAACGTGTATGCGCATTTTGATCCTCAATCTCTTTTCTGAGTTATAAATACACATGTACATAACAAAATAGACGCGAATCCTTTTTATATACATATTACTTAGGTGATGAGAATGACGTCATCAGAATCTGTACCGAAAATGGGCTAACTTGCAAATCGGTCGGAAAATTAGGTGACCCAGAAAAAACAGAACCCACAAATTTTGTAATGAAACTGTTGATTTTAACTAGAGGGGGGTAGGGTTAGGGGGTTAGGGTTAGTTTAATGGGAAAATAAATAAATAATTTAGGTTCTGTTTTTTTCTGGGTCAGCCTAATATTCCGACCGATTTGCAAGTTTAGCCCGAAAATGGACATCGGCGAACAAATTATATATATATATATATATATAATATGAAACTTCGCGTATACTTCTAAATTATTTAGTTAATAATTAAAGAGGAATTAATGAATAGAATATGAAATGAATAAATGAAAAAATCTGTTTCAAAGGACCTCTCTTAAAAGAATATATATATATATATATATATATATATATATATATATATATATATATATATGTGTGTGTGTGTGTGTGATGCAAAGTTTCCTAACGTTAGTGAAAGCTTAGAAGTGTAACGAACGTTTATTATTATTTTCAGGCTACGGTATTATCGGTACAATTCTTACTGATTCATTTTTCCTTGTTTCAAAATAAAATGAATCGTACTATTAAGTTTCCTCATCGCTCATTTCTTGGGTTTTATATCTGCTCTGCCATAATAGTACTGGAAATGTTTTTCATGCAAAAACCTTTCTTATTCGCTTTTCTTCTATTATTATATGATTTTACAGACACGCACATACACATACATACAGATTACTTGTTAAAAATATTTGAACAGATTAACAAATTACTTCTAGATACTGTGAGTGTCAAAAACATTAATATTGCGCTAGAAGAACTGCATTCTTTTGCAACGCATGCATCTTGTCATGTTTTGTGGTTCTGGATTTTAATTTTCTGGAAATTTCTTTTCTATTAAAAAAATATTTTGTACAAATTCAGAATCGTTCAGAACCAGAAAACATGACGAGTTACATGTCTTGTTATGCTGATTGCAAAAACGAAAAAAAAAGTGTTGTTTTTTCCTCAATGTTCTTGCTTTTAACCCTCAAAGCAAAGTGATTAGAAGCAAACTGATTGGTTGTTTAAATACTTATGACAAGTTCTTTCTCTCTTTCTCCTTCTCTCTGTCTGTCTTCATAAACACACACACACACACACACATATATATATATATTGTGTGTGTGTGTGTCCGTGAGATGATTTATCGTACTGCCATTTATGTGTAAACACAAATGCCTGTACGTGAAGAATGACCCCCCTCCACACGCTCTCTCTATCACTCACACATATTTTTTTTCTAAAATGTTACCATGAAAACTGTCTGTCTGTCTGTCTCTACATACATGTATTCATATTCACACACATACGCACACACAGATATATATTTACAAGAGTAAATGCTTATAACTGTTAAAACATGCTAAGATAGAACCGTAATAAGAACTAAAATGTAGGAATCACATATACCATGACTTTAAGTTTTACGTAGGAGAGACCGCGATCATCAAACTCTGAAGAATTGGGGGGGGGTAATATTTTCATATATATTTTCTAGGAATTATGTATAGTCCGTGTTTCATGTTTCCGCATTAAATACGAGGGAGTTTAAAAGATTACCTACACTCTTGTTTTATGGAAGCCGAGCTCATCGTGGATGATTTGATCGACAGAACAATGATTAATCTGCGAAGAACAAGCTACATCTTCGATGATAACTCTCGGTTCGTCATACAATACCATGTGCTTGCAGAACTTCTTATCAGTTGATGGGAGTCCTGTTTCTTCTTCGTGCATCACGATTGTCTGATTAGTTTTAAACTTCTCTATCCACTCATACACACTTCTACGAGGTAATGCAATGTCACCGTATTGTGCTAAAAGCCTCCGATAAATTGTAGTCCCTGACACCCCTTTCGACCCGAGAAATCGGGTCACTTTCTTGCCGCATACATATAGTGGAATGGTCATGTTTACACTGAAAAGACAGCACATAAAATGCCGCAATTAGGCTTAAACTTCGATAATATGATTACAGCAATGCCAACTATAAGCACGCATGCGCAGGACGCAGTGTGATGATAATAAATATATGACGAAAGTGCGGATATTTTTTTTTACTCTGTCTCGTATGTATGTATATGTGTATATATTTATATATGTAAGCATGCAGACCAACATCTCTCGCATTATTTTAGATGCCTCAGACATAGCGTATATATTTACGTATATATGTACATTAAATTTTATTTATTATGTGTGTACGATGTGCACATTGATTGCTCTATTATGTTGAGTGTTTCAATTGTTACGTTATGGTTTGTTGGTTTCTTTCTCGAACCGTTACAATAATGGCTACTACCGTTGAATGCGAACAGTTACCAAATAAGCAAGTGCATACTCTCAAAAGCATTGTGGTTGTCGAACCATCACCCTTTCAGAAGTCTTTAGTTATGATGTCTCAACGTTATGAAGAGCCGGGTGTGAATTGTCCCCGAAGCTACGTAAAGCGAAGTTACCGACGTTATCTTTCTACTTTGGCATGGAGAATCAGATAATGACATTAGACAGCGCTGACAGCATGACTGCTGAATTGCTTACGAAGACCTTTGGCAAAAAGCAACGAAAACAAAATTCTCACAGAATTTTAGTTCAATTTGATGATCGTAATCAGAATTCTTTTTTTTTTTGTAGATGAACAGTTTTTCTTGTCTTATTTTTCCGTTTTAATTGTAATAGTTTAAAAGTTTTAATTAACTTGCTCTCATTTACGCATGGATAAATATGACATCTTTTAAAGAGGACATGTTTACATAGCTCCGTTTTTTTTTATCTCAGTTAAAGGCAATACTTTTGTTTTTACTATGTAGTTCATTAGCAAATTGTTATAATAAGTAAGACAAAGTTCTATTGTAGTGTTTTTGTCTGCACACTGACCTAAACAAGATGCACACGATTTTTCACCGCCCAGTCGGCTAAGGCTGTAGTATTACATAATTTATGTGGTAGCATAAATTGTTGACAAGACCCTGTAGTTAGTTTGAAATAGGTTCGTTGGAGTTAAAAAGCGTAGGCGGGTAGATTTCTGTTGGATGACCCCAACTGATCCTGAGAAAAATGTAACTAATTAGATTTAGTTTTCAACCTGACGTTGAGCAGAGAGGATGCCTATCTCTCTTCTGGGGTTGTTGACTCCCCAGGCGGCGAATAAGAATGGGTTAAATAAATCTTGATCAAAGAAAAATGTCTTGTGGTTTAACTAATTGCATAACTAAAAAGTTAGTCCTTAAAAAGAAGCCCTTAGTATGAAGACAGCTAGACGACAGAATGACAGCCAAATAAGTAGATGAAATAGCCAGACAAAAACTTAACAGAAAGCAGTAAAGAAGAAATGAAGTAACAAATAAGCCTCAACTCTACTCTAGTCTCTATCTCTCTCTCTGTTACCCGAGTCTTTTCTCTCTATTTTATACCCTATTTTGGCTATACAACAGTAGAATACATAATGGTGCTACGTGTTGGCTGTGGTGGCGACAAATGATGCTTAAGAACTAAATACAGGTGGTTGAGCAGTCCATGACATGCAACATTTCACATTGGTCCTTACTTGGGTAAGACGGGCGGTAGGAGAGGACCTCTCCGATAAACCAGCTGATAACATCAAGCCCTAGCACTTATATGATTTTACCGACCGTATTGCCCCTATGGAAAATCCCCCAATCCTTTTTAAAACATATGTACTAGAGGTCGGGATATCCTGGTGTATGTCGTTAAACTACATCTGGTAGGGTTCCATTTCTGGAGCTCTAGGGAATGCGGAGTACCACTTTTTCGCCATTACACTTTGACCCGAGGTGATAGTAATTATTAGTCATATCTATGGATTAAATTGATAAATCAGCATATAAGTGTAATGGCTGACTTCGATTTAGGTCGGAAAATTAAAACGGAAAGTTTTTTGGTGGTCCCCATTGACAGTTTAACTACAGTCTAAGAATTAACATTTTGCGAATTGGGTTACGATTTTAGGGGATTAATGTTGTTTTTAATTACGTATTGCTTAAAAGTATAAACAAAAAAAAAAACAAATTACTATACATTTAATCAACCATTGAAATTAATTATTGAACCTATTATTGAGACGGTTTGTGTTAGTATTGCAATGTATAATTTCAATTAACCTTCGTTTAAAAAAATATTTTTCAACATTAAATGTATAGTAAATTGGGTTTTTTGTTGTTTATTTTTTTAAGCAATACGTAATTAAAAACAACTTTAATCCCCTAAAACCGTAACCCAATTCGCAAAATGTTAATTCATAGACTGTAGTTAAACTGTCATTGGGGACCACCAAAAAAACTCTCCGTTTTAATTTTCCTACCTAAATCAGAAGTCAGCCTCTGTAATATTTGTATTATATATACATGGATATATTCGAATTGTTGCGAAGTCCTTTTCTTAAATTCGCCGCAATCGTGTTTGTATTCTTCTAACAATCTTCAGTCAACACTGGTGTGAGTTCATAGAAAATCCTTATGAGTTTTTCTTGCTTATCCTGTAATTCACAGTATGTATTGTGCATCCTACTTGGATGGTTTGCGAGATGAGGGGTAAGTGACCACACAACTACATTTTTGTAGAGGGCTGCTTCAGAGATATTTTAAAAACAACACACATCATCAAGTGTGTAGTTCCCATCTAGTTTTTTTCCATGGGTGTTTTGTTAAAGCCCTAGTGGTGCTACCATACAGTAGTATTGACATGGATACAAGATCTTATGCTTACAATTAATTTGAGTCAATGTTCTGATTGATTGATGTAATAACTAGGAACTGTAACTGAATACAAAATCAACAATGATCTAAGATGGAAAATATAAAGACAACTTACCGAAACATCTACTAAATTTGTCTCTTTATCAACAAAAATCACCACTCACCTGAAAAAGAAAAAAGAAATAATTAAATATTTGCCAATTGCATCAGCTGACAACTCGTATTTGTTTATCAATTTCAAAAGGAGGCACGTAGACTATCGGTTAGAGTAGTAGTAGATGGATTCGGCGACCCGAGTTCAGTTCTTGGACGAGGCTTTTTGCATTTTACATGGCGCTAATACCCTTGGGAAAGGTAATTCTCCCTTCAGCTATGGGCAAAAAGCAGGGCAGACTGGGCTCTTTAACCATGGCTAGGTAACTAGTCTAAGAAAAGGAAAACTCTGAATCCAAACCTGTCAAACTCCGCTTCAGAAATAGACCTTGTGTCACATCCTGCTCGTGCGGAGAGGCTGGTAAATATATATATATATATATATATATATATATATATATATATTAATTTCAAAAGCTTGATATTTAATAAAGAGATGGCACCATCTTGATTGTAACACATGAATTCTTGTTTTATCTGAATTAATGTCTCTCGCTGCCTGTTCAGTCTATGCGTTAAGATTTAGGTTAAGTTTCTAAGAAGCGACTTGATCATCTGCACTTTCTGTATAAATAATAATTTCTACCAGATATCGTCTGCTTCTTGTTTCACGGAATTTGTCAACGAAAGGCAATATTGTCGACGTTGTGGAAAGTGTACATTTGGGAATCTTACATGTAATTTTACTTGGAATTTGAGTAGAGTGTTACCACTGTAACTTTATTTACGTGATCAGCTGTTCTAGCATTTTCTTCAATGTTTTGTCAGAGTCCATGTGGTGTAAGCATACAATAGTACAGACACATCTACAGCTAAGAAGAAAGCGGAAAAAGGTAGAAAGAGACGAATATTACAAATATGTATGTTTAGGATGTACATCCTTTTAATCACTAGGGCATCCTATCGTGTTGTAAAAGGTTAGCCAGCTAGTCTCACAGAATCATTACTATGGAATAGCGAGTTAGATCTCGCTGTATCCTACCCGTGCCGAATCGCTTGGGTAAATAACTACATTCACCTTAACGTCTAGGGCGTTCGATCCTGTTGGAATGGTTAGCAAATTAGTTTTGCTGATCCATTACTACTGAATTGCAAGTTTCATCTTGCTGGATTCTCTATACTTGCGAACTTGTGTCACATCATATCCATGGCAAACGGGTTAGGTAAATACCTACTTCACTTCGGTCCATGCATATAATAATATATATATATATATATATATATATTATATATATATATATATATATATATATATATATAGTATACTCTAACGACTATCTATTCCCATCCCATTACATAACAAGTAAATAATCAATCAGCAAGTTCCAAAACCGATGTTATTTCGCCCTGTCGACTGGGAATGTAGAATAAGCCGACTGCACCTCTGTAGGAGGATAAAATTCCCCCCAAAGAGGACACCTGTTTGCTGTGGGGGCGACCCGTGATTCTTAAGGACGAAATACTTGTCGCTGAGCAGTTGATGACATGCAACACTCTACTTTGTCCCTTAGTTAGGCTAGACGGGTGGTTGGAATGTTCCCCTCCGATCAATCGGCTAGACACGTCTAGCCCTAGTACCTATATTATTGTCCTAACTCTATTGCTCTAATAGCAAGGTGCCAACCCTTTTATCGTATATGAGCCAGAAGCAGAGGGTGAGGGTCTTAGTGTTTTGGTATGATTTTCAACTGCATCTAATGGTGAAGTACCGGTTTTGGTGCTCTGGCTAGTGTGGAGTACCCCTTCATCGCCATTACTCCCAGATCCACTCTGATCCGAAGTGGTAGTACATGTTAGGGTCTCATTATGGATTAAATACAAAAACGTGTTTAAAAAATTGAGCTTAAATTTTTTTTGAATACCCCTAAGGTATAAAATAACCCAACAAGGGTTGACATGGCGTAAAATCCAACAACCAACAACAAACAAACAAAAGTGTATTATAGTCTGTATTAGATCCAACATTTGAACAGCATTATAATCTCCTAAGTGACTCCACGAGTCAAATGTCGACCAGAGCTGCTTCGATGCATCACTCTCAGAAGTTTACAGACTGCCATGTGGTTGATGACTTCATCTTATTGTACAAAACAATTCTTTTGTAAAGACTGCTTTTAGGCTGACAATCCATGATTGATTTTTCGGTGGAACAAATCTGCTTTCCATGGCTTTTAGGTATTGATGTATTGTGTATGGCTTCCGGCCTCAGAAAACCTCAAATGACCGTTGCGGTCAGTGGATGTCTTCAAATCGTTCTTGAATGTACACAGCTTTGTCTGTTTATATGACCATATTGGGATTACATGTCTAAGAGACTGGTTATATATGTTAATTTATACGTATTTATTGAGTTCTAAAAGTATGTATTTAACTATCCTCCGCCTACTGGCGGGAAGTGGAAAAAAGTCCTTCTGTTGGGGGGAGTAAAGCTGGTTTAAATTCAGAGTTTTCCTTCTCCCATACTGGTTATGTAACCCAGGCTAAAGAACCCTGTCTACGCTACTATTTACCCATAGATGGTGGTGATAGGGGAGAAGAGATGAATTTATGCATTTCCAAAAAGCTTTAATGTGAAGTTAAACGCAAACAGCTTCGTTTAGGATTTGAACTCGGGCCACCGATTCCATTTTCTACGGCGATAACCGTTACGCTAAGAATGCGTACATTGAAGGTTAAAATTATTTTTTAATTCTTTGCTTCACGAGATGCTTGTGTCATTTTCACAAAAGGATTCTAGTGTAACAGCGATACGAACTTTACTAATTGTCTTTCTAGTCTATCTATCTCTCTATCTATCTATCCATCTCTCTATCTATATAATCTGTGTGTCTTTGTGTATATATACTTATTATATTCTATGTATGTACTTGATTATCTATATATCTACCCAGCTACACGCGTCACCCAAACACATATGTCTATATACACATTTACAGGTATGTATATATTTTAGATATACATACATACACACAAACACACACCTATATATAATGCTTGTGAATAAAATATATATATACATGCGTATTTACATATGTGATTATGCATATATTTTATATATATATATATATGTATGCACACACATACACACATATGTATGTATATATACGTATTTTCATAAGTGTACATATATATATATATATATATATTTTACATGCGAATATACATATATGCACATGTACACACAGAAACACACACACACACACACATATATATATATATGCTTGCTTGTAATACCAAAAACTTTTGTTTAGTTAATATTTTATTTTTAGTAGAGATACATCAATATTTATGTGTCTCGTTATTTTTCAAGCACCAACCTGCATTATGCTGGGATTTTTTGTCTTCGTACAAGAGAAGATTTTTACTGTGATTGATGTTTTTTTAGGCACCATACGAATAAATAAAGAAAGAGTATGAGTCACATTTGCACCTTAGTAACGAGTTGCTCACTTGCAGATTTCGACAATAAATAAGCAAACATGAACGGAAATATTGCATTTTCTTTTCATAATGCAAAACACAAAGGACACATCTCACCAAAACAAGCATTGTTAAGCTTTGCAATGATGTCAACAATTGAGAAGGATGTTTCGCTATGCGCTGTGTTGCCGAGATACGGCGATCACAAGCAAACGAAATCAAGAACAGTAATTTTCTTCACGTATTCTACTTCATGTTACGACAATCGATTGTAGTGTTCCACTTTTAGAGAATATGCTTCATAAGAGGAGCCAACATTTTCCAGGTTAATCTACTGACACTATTTCCTGTTCTGCAATCATTTTCACATCGGACGCTGCACACTCACCTTTTCTTAAAGAAAATAATAACAAAAATTGCTTAAATAATACAGTTTTGTTTGGTTTTGATTTACTATACCGCTAATACCCTTGGAAAAGATATGCATCCAAATATTCTCCCTCCAGCTATGGGTAAATAGTAACGAGTTAAATAATACTGTTTTGTTTGGTTTTGATTTACTTGGCTGAGTCAGAAGTGTACCAATATTTTGGTAACGGGAAACACAATTTGGCGGCTCTAGATACTTTTGAAATAGATCGTGAAATAGATGAACCATACTAAACTGTGAGGCGCACGTCTTGTAATGGTTATTGCCGTAGGAAATAGACACGGTGACACGAGTTCAAATCCTAGACAAGGCTGTTTGCATTTCATATAGCGCTAAAACACTTAGAAAGGGTATGCATCCAGATATGCATCCCTCCGTGGATCGTAGGACTTACTAGACTCTTTAAAATTGGTATAGCAACAGGTTTAAGAGAAGACAAATCTGAATTCAAACCTGTTAAACTTCGCTTGAAATAAACATTGTGTCACATCCTGCTCGTGCGGAGAGGTTGGTAAATGCATACTAGATTGTGAGATGTCAAACTCGCCTGATACTCTCCGAGTGCTACATGCTGGATTTGCGTATATGGCTTGAAGTACGATCCAAGAATATACATTTTTAGGCTTACTGGTACTTGACTGATCGTAGAGGGTTTTACAATCCAAGCTATATATCCTGAATCATTTGGTTACTGTACTTTTATCAAATGTGCTTTCACATTTCGAACTACAGTTGCTTTTGGTTGCTTCCGTGGTGTTTAAATAAAACGTAGAAAGAACTACAAGAAAAAATTGTTCTGTCTATTAGCTTAAAATACGCCGACTGTCATCCCCCCCCCTTGCAGAGGGTAAGATTCCCCAAGGTGTGTCCTGGGTGTGACACTAAACTGTATGAGAATTACCAGTTCTGGAGCTCTGTGGAGAAATGAATACTCCTTCTCCTAGGTCCACTGACACATAGTGGTAGTACCTACTAGGATGCCATTTAAAGGTGAAAGAGATATGGATAGAATTTTTTGTTTAAGATAAAAAAATGCCTGATTTCATATAACCGTGTTCGAAAAATTTCGAGAAACCACATAAAATCTAATTATAATACTCTGAGGCATAAAATAACCCCAGATGACATGACGTTAAAACCAATCACTCAATGGAATAAAATCTATTTTTCATGAAGTTAAGCGGTTTCAATTCGCAAGTAATCTTTATTTAATTTTCTAATGTTTATTTTTGTATTTGTTACATATCATAACTGGTTTTTATTTGTTTATTTCAATTATGAAAATGATTTTTCTATTCCTAATTATTGTAACGAATTACTCAGACCCCCTTATTTGATATCTAAATATACCTCATGCCGAAATTTGGTGTCATCCCTAAGTGGTTTGCAATCTAGATTTAGAGATAATCGCAAGTAGCGTGCACTGATAAAATGCTACGTTCAGCGCCAAGAGGACGTTAAATATATTAGATATTAAAACAGTTGGAGACGTCAGGTCTGATCTTTTTCTCAGTAAAAAAAGCCCATTAAAAACTAAGAAAAGAGATTCGTTTAAAATTGCGATAAAATTAACAAAAAAAATCCTCTTGAAATCAAGGCATCCTAACCATAAGTTCTATTGACACAAATATGGATTTTATGTTTTGTTTAAAAGCTCTTATAGCCATTTATATTTTTCTCTCTTTCTCTTAAAATTACATTTGTATGCATTCATCCAAACCAAGATGTGATATAAGGTCAATTTTAAGCGGAGTTTTCCTTCTCCTAGACCGGTTGTCATATCAAAGTTAAAGAGGCTACTCTACCCGAATATTTATTCATTGTGTGTGTGTGTGTGTGTGTGTGTGTGTGTGTGTGTGTGTGTGTGTGTGTGTCGGAGGGAGAATAGTTAGATTCCTACTTTCCGCCAGAGTATTAGCGTTAGGTAAAATGCAACCAGCCTTGTCCAGAATTTGAATATGTATTACCGTGTTCCATTTCCTACGACGATAACCATTACAAAACGGGCGCACTTTGTAGACAAAACAAGCGCAGAAAACCGTGTTTCAAGCCGTGACCTTCTGTGTCTCGAGATCCGTATTATCAGCGCGAGACTTGTTTCCGTTGTCGCAAATTTCGTTTTCTATCATCGCAATTAGACGACTATAATCCTCTCACGGTTCAGCATTCTCTTTTTTAGACTAAAGAGCGCTATGAATACAAAAGCAGATAAAAGTGGTGCCTTCTTCACAAGAGATTCCCATATAAATGCAGTTGCCCCCCCCCCCAAAAAAAAAAGTCCATTCTTTGGATGCTGATTGCTGAATCCTTGCATTTTACTTTTTTCTCTTGCAATAATACCAATCTTTTCTATCACAATATTTTCTTTGGATATTCCCGATTATCACCAGAATATTTGATTATCATCATGGAAATCTTAATTAAATCATAACTTCTTTTCCATTGACTTTTTATAGTTTTAGTGAAAGATAATTAATATATCATATGTATATTCTGTGATTAACTCATTCCAAAAGTGTGGCTACACAATCCTTCACCCCGATAAACTACTAACCTATGTAAGCAATTTAGTGGTTCATATCTTTAACTGGGCTCTCATACGTCAAAATCGACGAGAGAGTCCAACCCACCCTCAACATGTATGTATATGTATATATATATATATATATATATATAGGTTGAAAGGTTAAGAGAAGGATTACTGGTTTATGTACCGCTCGCTACTTCAAGTTTCATGTGTATTGAATGTTTATTCAATAACCTTTAAATCGTGATTACCTTTTCCCCACCAACACCGACTACCCCAATTAGTGTATTAATGTATACAAATATAACAACGAATTTCCTATGTGCATAGGCAAGAAACTAACAGTCATCCAACTTAGATACTCTATCACCGATATTGAGCACTTTTTTTTCATACAGATTGCAAACTATATATATATATGTATATATATTTATGACAGGAATTATCCTGAAAACCGTTCTCTTGAAACCTCGGTTGTTAATGTTTGTCACTGATTCGGTTTCCTAAACCGGCTCTAGACTTATGCATTGACCACTTTTCAATATTCATTGTCCTGGTTCTAGCAGTTGCCTTTTCTGTTTCAGTCTAAATTTGTTGTTTTTCTTTTCTCGATATATATATATATATATATATATATATAAAAGAAGGTCCGCAAAATGTATTATGTTCCCAGAAAAATGTTTTAAATTATTTTTATCTTAATATATATATATATATATATATATATATATATATATATATATAGTCGATGCACATAAGAACTTTGCACACATTTATATATATATCTACCGACTGAGCTAATATACATCAGAGAGAGATAGAGAGAGAGAGAGAGAGAGAGAGAGAGAGAGAGAGAGAGAGAGAGAGAGAGAGAGAGAGAGAGAGAGAGAGAATTGAATCCTTCTATACAAGAACTCAGCTCGTTCCGAAGTAGGTCTGAAATACCGAAACGTTATAGCA
>CM042152.1:108767466-108827466 GCA_023376005.1 Doryteuthis pealeii
TTCATCCTGGTCCACTCTTACCCGGAGTGGTAGTACCTTAGGGTCTAATCCATGGGTTAAATAGAAAAATGTATTTATAAAATAAATTGTGTATCCATTAAGAATTAATTTATTTCAAAACTTTATCGGCATTAAATGACCCACTGAGGTTGATATGCAGTAAAACAAAACAAAACAAACCTAAAATCACTCCTTAGGTTTTGAATTAAGAGTTATTCTTTTTGCAGTAACAGTTGCCTTTCCAATAACAAAGGGCCTAGTCTGTCCTGCTATTCAACTATCGATGGGAGGAAGAAAAGTGTTCATGCCTCTACTAAGGGTATTAGTACAAAGGGAAATGCAAACAACCTAATCGAGGATTTGAACCCAGCTTGTCGCCTCCATTTTCAAACAACGATAACTCTCTTGTCTGCAATTGCAATAATATTTAGATCATCATCATCATCATTATCAAGGCATGCTGACAGCACGGATTTCTTTGACTCTTACTTTCACCATCCGTCCCTATCGGACATCGCACCTGTTAAATTCAGTTAAGGCCAGATTTGATGAAGGTAAGTTTTTTTCTGGTTAGCCAACACTGCTATGTCCATGTATAGGAGTCCACAAAAGAAGGTCGCTTAAAAGTTCGTCCATACTTTTCCAGCAGTGCCCAGCAAGTTTTTGCATGTCTTTTTGGTTTGTGTGCTGGGAAGGAAGTGCCTTTATAGTTACTGTTTTGTGCGGTGCGGTTTCTAAAATTTGTTTAAAGCAGCAATATCGTATTGTTCCTATCCAGCTTTACTTCAATCGTTTCGTTAGAGTCCTAGTGGTGCAGCCGTACATTAGTACTTACACGGCTCCAGCTTGGAAAAATTCCTGTTTTTTTTAATCATAGTGATCATATATAGTTCATAATATTTCTACATTATAACATTCTTTTTAATCATGCTATAAGTTTTGTATATCGATGAGTATTTGAGAGTTCTTTACCAACCCAGTGAACGCCTACTTAAACATAAATAAGAATGTATGTATCTACCAACCCCATTACATGAGAAATACAAGATCAATTTTAAGCGGAGTTTAACAGGTTTGAATTCAGAGTTTTTCTTCTTCTAGACCGGTTACCTTACCAAGGTTAAAGAACCCAGTTTACACAGCTACTTAACCATAGCTGGGAGGAAAATAGTTTGACATCTCTTTCACGGGGGTATTAGCACTATGTGAAATTCAGACAGCCTCGTTCAGGATTTGAACTCGTATCACCGTGTCCATTTCCTATGATGATAACTATTACACGACAAGCGTGTAATGGAAGAATGTTCGCGTTTCAAAAAAATCTGAATTTAGAAATAAAAAAAAAAAAAAAAAAAAAAAACGAAAACTAATTCACGAATTTACTGACTTATATCTGAGCTTCTTTTGTTGTTCTCGAAATATCTCGATAAAGATTTGCCACACAATTATTCCTGCTAAATCAGGACAGTGCAACCATTTTCACTTCTTTTTTTTTGTTACAAAATGTAAATGGTAAGAAATCTTTTGCATAGTGCCATAACAATCCAAGAGCGTTAAGTCTGGCAACTTTGCGAGTTACGCATTGTAATCCATTTTCTATGAAAAGTTCTGTTCCGAAAATTCCTGGAAAATTATTACCAGTTGGAATGCTGGTCTGACTTGCTGAAAATGGAACGTGTGATATGGAAATTTATACTATTTCTAGATTAGTTATTTTAACTCCCAAGTGGGAATAAACTCTATTCTTTCGTCTTTATTCACCTTTTTTTTAAAGGACAGAAACATCGCTTTCGTATATTGAATATTCAATAGATGTCGAATACGTAAAGCAAAAGTTTATTGAAAAATTGAATTTCTTTTCTTGAATAAAAAGTACCAGTAGAAATAGAAATTAATCATGGGTCGTATGTTCTGAGAAACAGAAATTTGTTCTGATGTGATTTATGGTCTGCTGGTAAAGGTGAGGTTGCTACTATTGAACAGGGATCGAATCGTACTTAGATACAATATAAAAATATTATATAGTGATCTGATTCTTGTATGTTTGTATTATTAATTTTGCCGTAACACGGAGAAAGTGACACATCGTAGCGGCGAAAGGCCCTGATTTAGAAAATGAAGTACTTTCTAATCCAATCTGCTCCAAAGTAATAGTAGTAATGGTCATCCATCACTCTCACCCTGCTTATTATAGTTTTCCAAAGGAATAAGTATTAAAAAATCTAAATATAGAGTAATTTCTTTATTTTTTCCAAATAATCATTATATAAATCATATTAATAGAATCTGAATCAACATCAAACTTAATGACCATCAAATGCGACCTTTAAACCAGTCCATTTTATAATAACCCGTATAATATATATATATATATATATATATATATATATATATATTACCGCAATATAGCCAAAAATGCACATTGTACCATTGCTATATATATGCGAAATTACATTGTCTATTATATATACTAGCAAATATATGCACCCTCCGAGTGCAAGTATTTAAGTTTAAATGTAATAAAATATTAGATTAAATCAGAAAGGCTAATGAAACAAATTAAGAATTCAAATAAAAAGATTTGAAACGGAGGGGGTATAATCGGAAAATAGAACAACTGAAACTTACTCTTTCATCACTTACGTTTTTCAATGCTAAATTTTAAAGTTATTTCTTCTTGTTAATGAATTTCTTTTAGGATTTATTGAAGAGATTTTTACTCATATTCATTAAGATAAAACCAAACAATTAGAAATCAATAATACCAAGCACATTTTTATTAAAATCAGTTTTTTTAATATCAATATGCAAATTAGCTTTACGTTTACACTGAAAACTGGTATTTTGTTGTATATATAAAAACAATTGCATGTTATTAGTATTTAGGTAAGGCCAACAGTATTAATAATGTCAAACAGTTTTATTATTAATTGAGGTTTAAATAGAAATAGAATCATGGAGAATGTGACGTAAATAACTAAGGGAATTGTGACTTGAGTAGTAATATATTTTCGGTTACAAACAGAAAAACACACAATCTCCATTATAATAAGATATATATATATATATATATATATATATATATATTACATATGTTTGCCACAAAGAACTTGAGTCAACAAGGCAGTCCATGGAGTGAAAGCACACTGACTTTCCGGTAACGAAATCTCCCGAGCCATCATCCTAACTATCTTCTGGGGCATGAAAGACCTATGACAATTGGTTTTCTTAAAAAAAGGTGCGACTATAAACACCCCTTTCTATTGCCAACTCCTGAAGGAAAATCCACCTTATTTATTGAAGGCCCCTAGGAATAATGATAGATCTTATCATGGGTGGAAAACTACAAAGATTTTTAATATATTGGAGATAAGAAGATTCATAACTTTCCCAGGGGTAATAATTCGAAAGGGAATGTAATAGCGCAACTAGTGTTCGAACTAGTTTACAACGATGTCATAGTCCGGCACGTTAGCTAGCAATCACGTCAGTGACACAGAAATGTTTGCCTGATACAAAGGAAAAATGTCGGGAGTTCCGAAAACTCCGACCCAGACGTCCAGAATGCCGACCATCGTCACATAGAAGACGAAATCGACCACGACTCGAAAGAGACTTGTCTCACTTTAATGTAGGAATTACTATTGGTTGGTTTAAAAGATAGAGAAGTAATCAAATACCAACAAAAAGAGACCCAGTCTCTACCGTATATTTAAAATTAATAACCTTTGTTCTTCTTTAAATAATTACTTATATCTGTTAAAATATTCTAAATCAATTTAAACCTTAAAACCTATAAAATAGCAGAGGTTGTCACTACTAGAATAGGCTCAGTCCTAATTAGTGATCATCCTCCACACATTAATCATTTGTGTTTTCTTTTTTGTAAAAAAATGTAATGTGTGAAAATAAACATATGTCTTGCTTTCTTTCTTGCAATTCTTTTTTTCTTTCTTTCCTTCGTTTATCAGAACATTTCTGTTAAAAGATGTATTCATATAAACTAAAAAAACCAAATAATATACATTAGGATTGATAAAGTAGAAAACACTGTTTAGCCTTTTCCCAGGACTATTTGTTATTGTGTATTCAGTTGCGTGACCCTAGTCGACAAAATGACAGCTCCACATTCCCGAGAGAGAAAAAAACAAAAAAGCTCTGCGAAAGGACTTCACTTGTGTTCATAGGTGATGAATGGACGACACGTAAAGCTCTGAATTGTTTATTAAGAGAAGTCATAGGATGTGGTTGTAGCCCTTGGTCTTTTCAGGATATGATTTTGACAGTATCAAATGAATCGGGAATATAATTTTATGGTCTATCAACTAATGGTTAACAGAGAAAAGACAGGTGTGTGCCAACAACACCACACACAACCCGTAAAAGCCAACTTTGAAAATGATGATGCAGCCGTATGCTTTAAATAAAGTCTACGCTATCCTACAAATAGTTAAAGTAATAGATACATAAAAACTAATAAGTTTGGGCATTCGTAGAAGGAGGAGGGAGAGGAGCTTTCACAGTAGTTTTGACTAACGAGAAGAAATCCCTTTTGGTTTTAATTTTCCTTCTCCTCAGCATTCTTGTGTAGTTGCCATCTAACTTTACTCCAATCATTTTATTAGAATCTAAGTGGTGCAACCATACATTAGTACTTACACGGCTCCAGCTTGGAAGAATTCCTGTTTTAAGAGAGGTCTAATATAGTTCATAACATTCCTATATTATAACATTCTTTTTAATCCCGCTTTAAGTCTTGTATTCGTTTTAGGGTCCTTTACAAAGCGAGTGAACACTTATTGTTAAATACGTTACCATTTATATCATATTGGTAAATGTTAGAATATTTAAGAATGTATATAATTAGCAACATTTCCACACGAGAAAGATGCCGCCCTGTCGGCTGGGACGTTAGAATGCACCGACTGCACCTCTGCAGAGGGGTAAGACTCCCCCAATGGGGCCACCTGTTGGCCGTGGGTGGCGACCCGTGATGCTTAAGGATAGAACCCAGGTGGATGAGCAGTTCATGACATGCAATACTCCACTTTGGCCCTATCTTGGGCTAGACGGGCGGTCGGAGAGGCCCCCTCCGATCAATCGGCTGGTCACGTCAAGCCCTAGCACCTATATGATTTTCCCAACCCTATTGCCCTTATGGCAAGCCCCAGCCCCTTTTTATCATATGGGTGCTAGAAGGTGGTGGCTGAGGGTCTACATGTCCTGGGAATGACGTTAAACTATCTGATGGCGAGGTTCCAGTTTTGGAGGTTTGGGGAATGTGGAGCACCCTTCACCACCATTGCTCCCTGGTCCACTCTGACCCGGAGTGGTAGTACCTGTTAGGGCCCATCTATGGGTTAAATAGGAAATGTATTTATAAAAAAATTGTATTATCCATTAAGAATTGATTTATTTAAAAACTTTATCGGCATTAAATGACCCACTGAGGTTGATATGCCGTAAAACAAAACAAACCAAACCAAACGAGAAGGATGTGACCCAAGGTCAATTTATAAGCGGAGTTTAACAGGTTTGAATTCAGAGGTTTCCTTCTCCTTGACTGGTTGCCATACCAAGGTCAAAGAGCCCATTATGCTCTAAGGTTTACCCATTGCTGGGTTCTTACCTTTCCCAAAGTTATTAGCTATGGGAAATGCAAACAGCCGCGTACAGAATTTGAACTCGTCCCACCGTCTCTTTTGTACGACGATAATCATTACACTATGAACCTCTACTTCAATACAATCTTTAAAAAGTATATATATGTCTATACTAATACAAATCAGCCATTATTTTGTTATATGTGTCTTAAGGGCGGCCAAGAATATTACACGATACAAATCACTAAATATTTTTTATAATCCTGATGAAGGAATATTTCGACCCATGACTGGAATCTGGCAAGATGCTGTAATTTCTTCCGATGCTGGTCATCTAAGTCTTTCGTAGCACCTGGAGTTCAAAATGTGCAAATGAAGATAATGGTCTTTTTCTTAAATGTTTTTACCTATTTTTTACCCCTTCCTAAAAAAGATGACGAAATGTGACGTCATTATCGATATCAATCAACTACCGTGATGAGAATGAAGATTTGCTATACAGTAGTACCTTCACTTAAGAATTTAGTTCGTTCAGCTCGTAACTCAAATTCCTCGTATATCAAATCAATTTTCTCCATGAAAATAAACCGAAATGCCATTAATCTGCTCCAGACCCCTCAAAAAGATTTCAATTTTTTATGTTTTTTTTAATAAGAAAAGCAGTACTATATTGTATAAAAACATAATAAAATAGAATGTAATGGATTATGTGCTGTTATATGTTCTAATGTTTATTTTTTTATGAATAATATTTTTCTTTGGCGTAATAAATTTGGATACTCAAATATTTTTTAATTAATTTATTAACATAAGCTTATCAGAAACTAGCTCGTAGCTCAAATTTTAGGTCTCAACACAAAGCAAAAAATCCACCGAGTGACATCTCGTAACTCTTAAGTTGAGGGAACTCGTAAGTCAAGGCATCAGTGAATTTTGAATGCCTATTATATTCAGAGATATCTATGTAGCATTTTAATGTTATTTCAAAAATATCATTTTTTTAACTCTTGGTTTTGATTTCACGGAATCTTCCAGATATTTTTCATGAAAAGATTCAAATTAAATCATTCTGTTTTTATAAAACTGTTACGTCGAAACTTGATAATACAGAATGAATTATTTCTTCATTGCATTAGATTTTAAAGGTTAAAATTATTTCGTCCTGATTTCCACAGCATCGAAGACGAGGAAATAGGACAGCATTATCGATATCAATGGACTACTATGATGATTATATTGATATTTTTATAATGTTTTCTTATGTTGATATTGACTCACCTATTACAACATCCACATCCTATGGATATCATCATCATCATCATCATCCTGAAAGCATGCCAACAGCAGAGATTTCCTTGACTCTCTCTCGCTATCTGTTCCCATCGATCATCGCTCTTGATGTCCTATAGACGGCATCCAGTGATCGCATAGAGCAGATGAATGTAAGTTTTTGCTGGTCGGTCAACACTGGTGTGCCCATGTGTAGAAGTCCATAGGAGTAGGTCACTTACGAGTTTGTCCTTACTTCTCCAGCAATGCCCAGCATGTTTTGCTCATCTTATTTGGAGGTTTTGTGTTATGGGAAGTAAGTGGTTGTACAACTGCTGTTTTGTAGGGTGATGCTTCCAGGGTATGTTTAAAATAGAACTCAGCATCATTGTCTAGTTTCCATCTCCTTTTTTTCTCCAGGCGTTTTGTTAGAGTCTTAGTGGTGCAGCCATACAATAGCACTAACATAGCTACAGCTTGGAGGGATTCCCGTTTTATTTTATATTTATATATTTAGATTACCATATGGTCGTTAACCTCTCAATAGCAATCCATGCCTTACCTATGCATATGTTGATATCGTTTTCAGTAGTTTAGATATTGCTATCGGGTTACTTGAACTGGTCTACTAATTTCAGTAGTTTGTCATTTAATGATGAGACGTCATTATCTTGATTAAAACACATGAACTCTCTTTGTTGACATAGAGACTGATACTTCTTGCTGCCTGTACTTGGCTATGAAGCCGAGATTCGGCTTGAGCAGGAGTATTTGCAAGAAGCGCTACGTTAGTATTAGTCAAATTCGACAAAGACCATACAGAATAAAATTTGGGAAATAAGCATAACCGAAATTGCATTCGTCTGTGTGTCGCGCGTATATTACAGGTGTAGTTAACACTCGCAATGCAAATGAACGAGGGAGGTGAGGATGAATGTCAGGTGAAATTTTCTGTCGACATTTCCACGGTGTCGTATCCTGATATGGTACAAGGTCAAACATTAAGGCAGTGACAAACGTTTTTCCATACCTCTTTGTGGACTGCCTCAATCCTTGGGATATGATCGCCGCCTTAAGAATTGGAACAGGCGATAATAGAGGAGACGGTCCGTTGGGACTGAAAGTTGGTAAATATGGGGCATCCAGCGAGGATCGAACTCGCTATTCAGTTGTAATAGATCTGTGAAACGAGCTCATAACCATGACACCACATTAGGACGCCTTTTCTGTATCTAAAAAGTATACATGGCAAATGTGTTACCTCGACATAAAACTATTTAACCGTTCGTCAACAGAAAACAAATTTTGTCCAATTTTTTTATATAGATAACCCTAGTTCTAACGGCAAAGCTTGGGTACTGCATTGACTTAAATTCTGATGGCACGGCCTCAAAAATGCAGATTCATGTTTTGGAGATATTTGTTATATGGAGTACTCCTCCACTCCTACTATTCCCAGAATTACTTTGCCTCGAAGTGATAATACTGTTTGGCTCCCATCTATGGGTTAAATAGATGTATTTAAAAATTCTTCGTATTGGATAGGACCGTGTGCAAAAATGAAACAATAACAAACACTCTTAAACAACTACAAAAGCTAAAACAAACAAACCTAAATATGAACGTATATTGAATGTGATTCTCTGTCTTCTTGGCATAAGATACGTCTAGACGGTGTGGCATGCCATTAAAATCATTGACAAAAAAAAGAATAAAAAACTTATTGGATTCAATGCCAGACCTTTCAAGCGTCAGTCCTCTGCTTTACCATTAAGCCATTCTATCCCTGTTATATTGGTTTGTATTTTTGGAAAAGAAAGAAGTACAAACCGAGACATGTATTTAAAGAATTTCTTTACGCGTATTTAGTAGCTAATAAACAGGTAAATTCAATGTTAGTATCAATGTAAATACGTCTAATAACGATGGTGTTCACTTAAATGACCATTTTTGTTGCGTAGCGAATAAAAGCGTGCCAGTAATAGGCATTTAGAAAGAGGAAGGGCCTTATTAAATGTTCAATACTATCGAATGTCTGATCGATTTCATCAAAAGCTGACGTATCACGTCTGTTGGCGAATCACGAATTTCATCAAAATGGATTTTACTAGTCAATTGGCCTGTGTGTAAACATTGCGCTCTTGGAGACATTCTTTATACAGTTTCCTCTTCGATTTCTGTAATCTTTTGTGTTTGGGGGATCAGATGTTCAATTCCTAGGGAAATCGTACCAGGTATTTTCGGTGACCCTGGACTATAATTTTTGAAACATGTGCCGCACCATTTCAAATCTATAGAAGTTACTACATACTCACTTATTTATATTTATGTTAACTTTTACATGGATATTTGTCCGTCCGTCCGTCCGCCCCCTCCTCTCCCTTCTCCTTCTTCTTATTATTATTCCATGCCAATTTACACACCAACTAACGCTGGTGGTCTTTCACTGGATTCTGAGAGACAGAAAATTTCCTCATGGCTCCAGGACTCTTCTGCGTATTCTAGCCGTTTTAACAATGCTGTTGTTAGGAGACTCTAGATTCTCCCTCTGATTTCCAGCCCCTCCAGTCATTTCAACAAATCTTTGGGGACGGCTACAAGCGTACAATCTAAAATTGGTTCCATCGTCCCCATCATCTTCCACATTTTTTTTAGTTCCCTTGTAAGATTCAAATATTTTTCTATCTTCTGGCTTTCTTTCATTTTCATTCTGCGCTCCGCAGGATTGACAAACTGCACAAGATGACAAGTTTTTTTTTCTTCTTGTTATCATATGTCTCCTTGCGAATGTTTTTACACCAGGGTCGGTTGGTGGTTTTCCATTGGAGTTTGAGTGATAGCAAAACTTCTAATGTTTCCAGGATTCTTTTGAGTATTCTAGCTGATCTTAACAATGCCGTTGTCTGGATGGTTTCAATTTTTCCTATTATTTCCAATTCCTCCAATCTTTTTGTTGTTATCTTCTTAAATCTTCTTCGTTTCAGTTATTTTTATTGCAACTTACCGGATTTGTTATTTCTACGCCAACGAGGAAAAGTGTACGTAAAATAAGCAATATGATCTTTATAATTATGATAGAACATAAAACTGAAGGTGAGTCAGCTTAAAATCCATCACATCTATTGCAACAATATGAATTATTACAAAGCAAAAAAAGGTGTATTAAAATAAATAATGCGAATTAATATTGATTATTCATCTTAGACCTTTGGCCATATATTGCATTATTCTAATTGATAATACATTTATATCGATTAGGAATAGCAATTCCAAGAATAAAATTAGACAATATTAAAAGGTATTGAGCAAAGAAGTCTATTTATTAATACTTTCAACTCTCCTCATCATAATTGCTGGTTTTATCAGAGACTTAAAGATGAGTTTTTAAAATATTCAAGAAATGTTTGACTCTTCCCCCGTGTATCTATGCAGCATAAACCCAATATATTTTGGTTGGTTGGTTAGAGTTTACGGCATGTCAACTCTTGGGTTATTTTATGCCAAATACATTTTGTTGTATTCATTCTTGATGGGCATTCAACTTTTTGTACTCAACACATTTTTAAACTCATATGTTTCTATTTAACCCATAGGTACTAGTAATCCGGGTCAGTGTGGACCTGTGAGTAATGGTGATGAAGTATTCCGCACTCCTCAGAGCTCCAGAATTGAAACTTCCCCATTAGATACAGTTTAACATCATACACAAGATACAGACCCTCAGACACCGCTTTCTAGAACACATATAGTAAAAAAAGGGTTGCGGGCTTACCATAAGAGCAATAGGGTCAGAAAAATTATATTGGTGCTAGGGTCTGACGTGACCAGCTGATTGGTCGGAGGGGGTCTCTCTGACCAACCGTCAAACCTAAGTAAGGGCCAAAGTGGGGTGATATATTTTGGACTGTAATTTTACTTTACACCATAAGCCCAATATATCGAACTAGTGAAGATTACATGAAATATTGATAATAAAAGTACCGATTAAGCAACAGCAGGTACTGTAAGCAACCAAAGCTCTTTGTTTATCTTGATTCTGCATTAAATGACCCGAAATAGGGTTGATATGCGGCAAGACAACACAACCAAACATTATTTAATAATAAAAGTATATATGCTGTCTGTGAAGACATTACAGTTTGTTTACAGTCTAGCCTTCTTCAAGTGTACAAAGTTCTATTAAACTCTTTAATTGAATATTTTTATCTCGTGCAAATGAAATATCATGAAATCAATATAAAAAAGAACAAAAATTATATTGCTTAATAGTCATTTTTGTCAGCATGACGCGCTTACCGTAACGGTTCAAATCCTGGATGAGGCTTTTAAATTCGCGCTAATACCTATCGGAAGGACAGGAATCAATCCGTTGTTCACCAGCTGTGAGTAGATAGTTTTGCGATTGGACTCGGTAATCCAGAGGATGCTGTTCGCGTTTCAAGTATCGTCCATGTAATTGGGGTAAGCACATATACAAAGGTATCTATTACGCTTTTTATGGGTAAATAGTAGAACAGATTCAGCTTGTTAAGACAACCAGTTAAACGGGAAAGAATACTCTGAATTCATACCAACTGTACTCGACTTAAAAATAGTCTTATGTCCCATCCTGAATTAAGAAGGAATGTTTTCAGTATTATCATGTTTTCAATATTCAATGACAGAATTATATATATATATATATATATATATATATATATATATATGTGTGTGTGTGTGTGTGTGTGTGTTTTTTTTAACTCTCCGTTCGTGTGTTTTTTTTCTAGAGTCAGATTCTTGGCCTGATGTGCTAATAAGCGAAACTATTAGTATGTATATCTGACTCATTATGTTTAACTTTTTATATATATATATATATATATATATATAGAGAGAGAGAGAGAGAGAGAGAGAGAGAAGAGAGAGGAGAGAGGAAAGGAGAGAGAGTGAGAGAGAGAGAGAGTTTGGGCTGGTTAGATACAGAATGTGGAGGGTTGGGTAAATACGTACTTAGTTTACAATTGATTTTTTTTTCTGAATTTCATTTGTAAAATGAAGGTTTCCTTGTTATTTACTAAACTTTCCTCACTGTGGCACACAGGTTGTGTACGGCAACTACTTTTAAATGGCCAGCCATGTAAGTATTGAGAAGGGTTAACTTCACTGATCTGGCGGAAACCGGTGCTTTCATCGTGACTTGACCGTAAATCACGACCGCATTCTTGAAGGAAAAGTAATATTAAAGACTGTTCGTCTTTCTTGCTAAATAATAAGATCGATTTCTGATGGTAGACAGAGAAAAAGACAACGAAAAAAAATTAGTAATGGTGAGTGGACGATTGAGTATATATCACAGCATTTGTTGACTTGGGGGTTTTACAAGCCAAGCACAATTCCTTCACCTTGAGTGCTAAAGAGAAGTTGACTGAAATCGTATAATCGACTTGCTACAGACTGTTATTACATTTTCTTCTTCTTCTTCTTCTTCTTCTTCTTCTTCTTCTTCTTCTTCTTCAAGATGCTTTCTTCTCTTGCCAAATTGCTCATGTGATCTTCTGGGATAGAGAAGAAGTTCAATTACGCATGTTCATCTACGGATTTGTGCCTCTGTCACAATGTAATATCATCAGAGTAGCAATTACTTCAGTAGACACGACGATAAAGGATATTGAGTAAAGAGTGGAAAGAGAGATAGATAAATTTAAATGGACTGGTACAGATCAATCTCAACTGATAGACAGACAGATATATATATATATATATATATATATATATATATATTTAACGGATTAATAGCATTTCAGTTTATTGCGATGGGGAAAATTGATTTGATATACGAGGAAATTGAGTTTATATATATATATAATATATATATATATATATATATATATATATATAGCGATAGCAAGCTTGATAGATACAGAATAATATTCAGTTTTACCTTGATTTACGAGTTTTATTCGTTCCTCTCGTAACTCAATTCCTCGTATATCAAATCAATTTTCTCCATCGTAATAAACTGAAATGCTATTAATCCGTTCTAGCCTAAAAAAACTATTTTTTACAACGGTAAAGGATATTGAGCAAAGAGTGGAAAGAGAGATGGATAAATTTAACTGGACTGGTACAGATCAACCGATGGATATATAGCGATAACTAGATTTGACTTACGAGTTTTATTCCTTGCACTCGTAACTCAATTTCCTTGTATATCAAAGGAATTTTCTTCATTGAAATAAACTGAAATGCCATTAATCCATTCCTGTCTCTCCTTCCTAAAATATGACGTTTTAATAAAATAATGTGGTCAATTATGTGCTGTAATATGTTCTAATGTTTATGGTTTATGAATTATATTTTTCTTTGGCGTAATAAATTTGGAAACTTAATGTTGCTTTTAGTGAACAACATAAGCGTATCTGAACCTCGCTTGTACTTCTAATTTTAGCTCTCAACACAAAGCAGGAAACTGACCGAGTAGCAGCTTGTAACTCGGAAAACTGGTAAAACTCGTAAGTCAAGATACCACTATAAATATATATATATATATGTATGTGTGTGTGTGTGTGTGTGTGTGTTAGGGTGGCGAAGACATAATGTCAACGGCTCTGGGTAACTGAGTATAACTAGCAATCTAGTCACAGAATGAGATAGATAGATAGTCAGTTAGTTATGTAGGTAGGTATAACTTTATATCAGAAGGCGAAAAGAATTGTATTAGTTACTGGCACATAAAATAAAGTTAGCGAAGTGAGTTGAGTTTCAGTCACCTGTTTGCCTTCGGTTCATACTTATTCCTTTGGGAAAGGCATGGAGCCACATCTCCCTTCCAGCTATGGATAAATAGCAGGGCAGGCTGGATAAATAAGTCAGAACCAGGAGTGGAGTCCCTAAGGTAGATCTATGGCAACTCCTACAGCCGAAAAAGATCGCCGGTTGTGACATCTCATCGTATCACTGGGAAATACTAGCTGGCAGTCTGAAGGAGTGGAATTCTCCCCGACAACGACCATCCCATTTAAAACATTCCCCACATAGGTTGGTGTGCAAATGTTCTTTTTCTGCACACATACAGACATCATGAAGATGTTGGTCAACCAAGAAATAAATAACATTATTTTGACCTCAAGGCAGAGACTAAAATAAGATTGTTTTCACATCTATCAATCTCAGTCTGTTAACATCTATATACCCATCTCTCTATCTTGGTCTGTTAACATCTATATACCTATCTCTCTATATATATCTATCTCAATCAGTTTATATCAATCAATATGTTTATCTATCCTTCTCTCCCCCGATCAATCGATTCATGTATATCTCAATCTGTTCATATCTACCCATCTCTCTCGATCTGTTCGTATCTACCCATCTCTCGATCTGTTCGTATCTACCCATTTATCTCGATCTGTTCAAATCTATCAATCTATCTCAACATACTCATTCATATTAATCTATCTCAACGTTTTTATACCCATCTCTCTCTCTCTCTCTCTCTCTCTCTCAACTCATATCTGTCTATCTATACCTGTTCATATCTATCTATCCATCTCAACGTGTTCATATGTATCTATCTATACCTGTTCATATCTATCTATCTATCTATCTCAACGTGTTCATATGTATCTATCAGCATCTTTCCATATGCATGAATCTATCTCTCTATTTCTCTAGGGTGCTGGTTTCCTAATTCAAATGGGCATTAGTATCCGCAGGAAATATTCAAATACAGATGAACCTCACAATTTATATATTGATTTTTCAACTCAACAGGTCCATCCTGGGCAAACTGGTTCCATGGAATCTTTCTAGACTGATATTCAATGCATTTACGTAATTGTAAACTCTGTAATACCTTTGGGTGATATCAAAGACTTAATCAATCTAGAGGGAAAGATAGACAGAATGCTGAAAAGGCAATGGCACAGAAACAATATCATTAGATACTACAAAGTAAAGCAATTTGGATGGTCGTTATGTATATATTTTTTTTCATATAAATGTCTAAATGATATATTACTTACAGTTCTTTTCAAAAGTGAAAACAAAAAAAGGAAGTTTCATCAAAAGGTGTATTTTAAAATCTTTATATTAATACGTTTGTTTCTAAATCTTCTGTCCGTTATCATCTTGCACAACCCTCTGGTTAAAAGTTGAGACCGTCTAAATCGTCCAAGATGAAATGTACAAATATAAATCTGAATTATCTGGAGTCGCTTAATCGCTAAGTCCTTATTTCTACCATTTTCTTTCACCCAATTTTCACCTGTCCAAATGGTCTCCAAATGATACCGCCCAAATCATCCAAGAAAAATATAATAATAAGGAAAGACAGAAAGAAAGAGAGAAGTGGTATTTGTCTCATACCCACCTGTATGGACTGGGGACAAGGCCTCGTTTTAACGTGGGCCCACCCACAAGCCGAAGCTAATGGGCGGGAGAGAACAAAAATTGCGTCGATCCCTTCGGCATTCCCCCTCAAGGGGGGGGCACTTCAGCGCTGGGCAATAAATCCAGCCCTGCCCCCAAGGGGGAAGGTATTGCCTGGGGGGACAGCCCCCTGGGATCGACGCTATTAATTTAACACAACTCACCGGTCCAGTGGCCGAAGCACACCGGACCCCCGTCTCGAAGGACGGTTTGAGATTGAGAAAGAAAGAGAGAAGGGGAATGACAGAAAGAGGGGGTTAAAAAGAGCAAGAGAGTTCAATCAAGATTATTATATTTTTTACGTATTGAACTATTTAGCAATAGCTCATAAGTAAACTTATCAAACGTTGTAATAATTAAATCCACAAGTCCTGCTCGTAAATAATAATTTGCTGGGAGCCATGTTAGAGGATGGGCAGTGACATCTTATTATAATGGAGATTGTGTGTTTTTCTGTCTGTAACCGAAACTATATTACTACTCAAGTCACAATTCCCTTAATTATTTACGTCAAATTCTCCATGATTTCATTCTTTTAAACCTTCAGTTATTAATAAAAAATGTTTTACATTATTAATACTGTTGACCATATCTACGTACTAATAACATGCAATTGTATTTATATTTACAACAAAATAGCGGTTTACAGTTTGAACGAGAAGGCTAATTTGCATATTGATATTTAAAATTTTATTTTAATAAATATGTGCTTGGTATTATTGATTTCTAATTGTTTGGTTTTATCTTAAGAAATATAAACAAAAATCTCGTAGATAAATCTTAAAAGAAATTTATTTACAAGAAGAAATAACTGTAATATTATCCTTTACTTCCTATTTTAACTAAATTGTAAAATTAGGAAAATTTACCAATGAAAGAGGGGAGTAATGGAAAATGATGGAATAGTTAGTTTCAAAGTTGTTCTATTTTTCGATTATACCCCCTCTGTTGCAGATCTTTTTATCTGCATTCTTAGTCAGTTTCATTAGCCTTTCTAATTTTATATGATATTTTATTATATCAAAACTTAAATACTTGCACCCGGAGGGTGCATATATTTGCTAGTCGTAGTAATTACGTTATTATGCTATTATAGTTACTTTCTGACTATTATCCTTGGCAAAGGTATGAACCTCCTGACCTCCCTAGGTATAGTTAAATAGTACCACTACTGTTCTTCCACAAGGATAAATTTGGCAATAAATAACCCCAAAAGTTTGATATGTCATTAAACAAAGAAACGAAACCATGTTGCTGAAAGACGTAATTAATTGTCTTACTAAAATAAGCCACATTCACTTCAAAACTATTAATTAGATTTATAGGTAGTTTTTTCAAGTTGATGATGTAAAATAATTACATAGTATCATAGCCGGGTTAGGAATAAAGACCCAGACAAAAGAAAGAAAATTAAATTGACTAATTATTTAATAATCACTTCAATTTAAATACAAATCTGTCGGGATAACCAGCTGTCATCGAAGTCGTTACCCAGTATACACAAGTACCTCGACTAGTATTATTAGATTTTTTAAAAACAATTTAGAAACTTTTGGGTCATCACATACAGTTCAAATCCTGGACATGGCTGTTCGCATTTCACATAACACTAATATTCTTGGGAAAGGTATGAATTCAGCTAATCTCCCTCCAGCTATAGACAAATAATAAGACGGATTATGTTCTTTAAACTAGGTTAGGCAACCAGTCTAGGAAAAGGAATGCTGTGAATTCAAACCTGTTAAACTCCACTCAAAAAATGACTGTGTCACATCCTAATCGTACGGAGGGGTTGATAAATATATACATATACATACGCACGCATACATACATATATTAGTCAATAAGTTATATGGAGAGAGAGAGAGAGAGAGAGAGAGAGAGAGAGAGAGAGAGAGAGAGAGAGAGAGAGAGAGGGAGAGAGAGAGATCATGTGCGTGTGTATGTGTGAATGAGAGAGGCTGTGTGCATAAAACACCGAGTTCATTTGAATATAATGTAATTTTCAAAAAGACTGTTTAATACCTGATATGTAGATAAATACCTGATAGACAGGAACAAAGCAAAGATCGCTAAAGATAGATAAAGAGATAATTGTATGAATTTCTACAACACTCTGAATTCCACAAATCTGTTTTCTAATAATTTTCTTTACATTTACCCAATAATTGGCACACCATTTCCCCCCGACTTCTTTCAAAGTTCTCGGTGTCTGACACCTAAAAAGCATTTGTTTCCTTTTCTTCTTCATTATTCCAATTAGACAGATTACTTATCGGATGCTGTTCAATCTATTATAAACAAATGTCGAACTAGAAATCTGCCTCATTAATTTTCACAAAAACAAAAAATATCACCATAAGAACGAACACTTCAAATATATTACCTATATATAAATAAAAGAAAGCTTCTGTATGTCTATCTGTTCGTATGTTTGGTGTAGAACGACCGACCGCAAGTCTTTTTATAAAGAAAAATTGGTGGAGACCAGTAAAGACCAAAGTTCAATAAATCTACATCCTATTTTTGTCTGAGAGGTGGGCAAAACTTTTTACTCCCGTTTTCCATAAGAAAAGCTGAATAAAAATGTAAGCGTATAAATCAATGATATATTAAAAGATAATGATTTAAACAATGGTTAAAGAATAAAAGGAATTAGTAAAAGATAAAATATAAATGAAAAAAAGTAAATGAAAGGCAAATAAAAATACAAACAAGGAGAAAAAAAAAAATAAAAAATATAAAGAATAGAAGATAATAAAACAAATATATAGAAAAATACTTTGAATTTGTATCTATATATAATCTTATCTTATTATAATGGAGATTGTGTGTTTTTCTGTCTGTAACCGAAACTATATTCCTACTCAAGTCACAATTCTCTTAGTTATTGGCATCACATTCTCCATGCTTTTATTTTTATTAATCTCAATTATTAATAAAATTGTCTTACATTATTAATACTGTTAACTATGTCTACATACTGACAACATGCAATTATATTTATATATACAACACAAATAGCGGTTTACAGTGTAAATGGGAAGGCTAATTTGCATATTAATATTAAAAAATCGAATTTAATAAATATGTGCTTAGTATTATTGATTTCTAATTGTTTGGTTTTATTTTAATGAATATAAGCAAACGTCTCTGCAATGAATCTTAAATGAAATCCATTAAAAAGAACAAAATAACTGTCATTTTATTCTTTACTTTCTCTTATAACTAAATACTTAAATTAGAAAAAATAACAATGAAAGACGAGAGTGATGGAAGAATAAGTTTCAGTTGTTCCATTTTTTATTATACTCCCTCTGTTTCAAATCTTTTATTATACTCCCTCTGTTTCAAATATTTTTATCTGTATTCTTATTTAGTTTCATTAGCCTTTCTAATTTAATACAATATTTTATTACATTAAAACTTAAATACTTGCACCTGGAGGGTGCATATATTTGCTAGTATAAATAATAGATGTATTTCTAACTAGTAAATTCCAGGAAATACCAGGGAGCTCTGTAGTATTATCTAAAATTACACAGAGAAGCCTTTGAGTAATCTTGAAAAGACAAACAAAAAACCCAGAAAAGTACTACAAATATTTATTGTTGCATCTATATTATAATCATCTGAAGAATCCAGTTGTAATGTAATGGTTAACAAGCTAGTCTCGCGAATCAATCTGCTTGCCTAACCAAGACTAAAAAATCACTGTGTCCTCCTATTTACCCATAGCTGGTGAACAACATATGTATTACTGCCCTCTCGATAAACAGCGCAATGTAAAAAGCCTCACCATGGATTTGAACTCCAGTTCCATTTCCTATGATGATAACCGGTGCGCTAAGTACTCCATAAAATGCATGTTACAAAAACATATCAACGTGATTACAATCATGATATTGATTAATAGAAAGGGTAATGCTTGGAATAATTCGACGACATAAAATTATCTGAACATGGATCAGAGGTAAGAGATAACATATACAATATGAAACAGCTAGAAGGGGGAATAACAGGTGACGTAAAAGGTTAATAGAATGGCACCAAAGGAATAGAAAGCGTTGTAGGAAGATCAAGATATGAGATTGTGAAGTTTAAAAATAACAGAGGGTAACACCATCATGGTCGTCATGGCAGGAATTGCAAAATGTCTTTGTGCAGCAGAGGACTAAACATGGCCGATGCTGATCATGATAACGTAGGAATTCTTTAATTTCGATTTTGTTGTTGTTGTTATGGTATCAAACTCGGACATATGTTTGTAATGGAGTATTCTGATGATTTAGAAAAGACATGCTATATATATATATATATATATATATATATATATATATATATATATATAAATTTCTCGCCTATGCGATCATCATAGGGGATAAACTGTCAGTAACTAAGTGCCTTTGATTCCATATCTACACTATTCAAATCTAGATCTATGTGTGCGCGTGTATATATATATATATATATATCTTGGCAATTTTAATAGTTTTTTGGATAATATATAATAATATATATATATATATATATATATATATATATATATATATATATATATATATATATTGAGAGGAAGGCCCAAACGGTGCACATTCTCTCCTGATGATCCAAGCATTTGTTAACATCATTTGTTTTTTCAATATATCAAATTCACACTGTGGATTAATTTCCTTTTATATATATATATATATATATATATATATATATATATATATAATGTATGTGTATGTATGTGTGTGTGTGTGTGTGTGTGCATTGTACAATGGTTCCTTGCTTGACTAGCCTAGAAATCATTTCCCAAGAGAAATTACAAGAACAATTTCTTAATGATGTTGGAATTTTTCTTTATGTGTCTGAATGAAACTTTCCTATTGTTATATCCAAACCTCTGGAACGTTAAGTGATCCACACATAAAAATTTGTTTAACAGGCCAGTGGCTTGTGTTTTGCCAGCAGACAATACTTTGATCTTTTGTGTTCTGCTTTGAACTGTGTGATCACTCGCGTCGTTTAAGGATTCAAACTTGAAACAAAATAACAAACCTTTGTCTTCGAGTCGGTAGTTTTCCCTAGACCGTGATACTTCATTAAAACAAAAAGAAGAATTACTCTATTCATGATATCATACTAGCTGCACTGCAATAAGATAATACTAGGTATGGCCTAAATTTCACGTGTTAGTTTAAGACACCTCTGAATTAAGATTTAAAAAATGAATGAAACTAGACGTAATTGTTGTTGTGTTATGAAGAGAAGGGATTAAAAACATCACATTTTAAAATTTACAATTTTATGAATTAAAATTTAAAATTCATTCAGTTGCCATGTTGCATAATTGATTGGCCATTGTTTAAATTTGAAATTCTAATTATAAAAATTTCCCCTCTTTTTAGACTGTAAAACGAATAATTTTTCCTGCGATTAAAAAAAACCTTCTCTTTATCATAAAGCAAAGATTACGTTAATTTTCCTTGATTTTTTGCGAGTTTTATTGAATTTTAATTCATGGGTGTTCAAAAGATCATGTTGAATTTTGGTCAAATCTTGGTAATGACTTTTAGAAAACGTATTACCGAGCTGTTTTCATTTATTTGTATGTAAACTATGCTATGTATCCCAAAATGAAAAAAACAAAAAGACAAAACAAAACAAACAAAAAACTTCGTTTTAATACCTATATACAATCTAGAATAATTCATAAATTAAAATTAATATCAATTTGGGGTGCCCGTAACGAACATAGAAACACAAGCAAAGAAAAATGAGCAATTCATTCTTAATGTAAAAAGTAAAGTAAAGTCGTCGGGGCGGCCTAATGTAGGTATCAGCCATGCAGCTATCCCCTTTTCAATAGCGCTAGACCAAGGAGACTATTTTAGCGTCTGAGGTGGAGCGCCACACCTACCATCAGCTCCACTTTACCGCACAGATCCCTGTGCTACTCATACGCTGAGTTGGCGAGGGCGGGTATCGAACTAGGGACCTTGTGGTTTCTAGCCGAACGCTCTACCGACTATAGTAAACATCATTACAATGCGTATTTTGATTCATACTAGCAGAGGGTAGTCTAATTACCAGATAAAAGAAAATTAATAAATTTTGCACATATATCATCATCATCATCATCATCATGGCGTGCCAAAAGCACGGATTCCTTTGACCCTCACTTAGGGGTGCAACGGTACCCAGCATGTCTTGCTTGTCTTTCTTGAATGATTTGTGAAATGAGGTGTAAGTGGCCGTAAAACTGCTGTTTTCTGGGGTGATGCTCTCATAATTTATTTAAGAGAGCACGCAGCATTTTTGTATAGTTCCCATCTACCTTTTTCTCCGGACGTTACGTTAGATTCTAGAGAAGAGATGACATCATCTTGATTAAACCACACAATAAATAAACAAGTATGAATATTTTGGGACGCCAATTTCAAACTTCGTTCGTCACTAGTTTTATGAGAACAAATAATAGATTATAAACAATTTTTTTTTTGTTAGTTAATGATGTGCATCTGCTAAACATTTGTTCGGAAAGGGTTATTTACCCAACCTGTTCACCACGAGTATTCAGTAGACTAGCTAGTTAGCCACTACACCACAAGGAGACACTTTTTATTTACCCAACCCGGTCGACACGAGTAGGAGATGACACAAGGTCGCAAGCATGGGGCATCCAGCGAGGACCGAACTCGCAATTCAGTAGTGGTGGATCTGTGAGACCAGCTTGGTAACAATTACGCCACGGTAGAAAACCCTGATTTGAAAGTATATCTTATTACTTGTTTTGCTAGGATAAGTTATAATATGAATATCATTACAAATCCACTCTGGTTCATCTAAAGAGGCAGATAAAATGGCATTAGGCTTAAGGCTCTAGATTCTCATCGCTAGCGTGTTCAACGAGACAGTGGTCTAATGGATATGAAACATTGATTAATGTCTAGCTAGATTAATGTATTTCTGGTTATCTGATGGTTGTGAGATCGATTCCTCAGCTAGACATTGTTACATTTGTACAGTAAATTTCTCGTATTAGCAAAAGCTTTTTGGGTTCCTTTCTTCAAAAGCTTCGCCATTTTTTCTCTGTGCATTCACGTATGATTAATTCCCCTACAAAACTTAGGGCTTTTAACAATATTTTTTCTGGAATGAATTTCGTCTTTTAATTTTGTAACCCTTGCCAAAGCTATGAAACATCTGATTCATGTTTCTAGCGCCTCCAGTTCGCCCTGCGTGGTTAAGGCTTCTATCAGCGACGCCATTGTTGTGGGATGTATATCTTGAAGAGCTGAGATCTATTTTTGCAAAATACTTCACGTTCAAAGAAATGAAAAAAGAACTTTTCCTCCAAACCGAAGTAAAATAATTTTATTTTTGTGAAATCTCAAATGTAGACATTTAATAAGAAATGTTCGTTCTAAAACAGAAAAGAAAGAAATAATAAAATGAAAGGGGAAAAAATCAAATGAAATGAATCTGATTGATTAATAAGAAAAGGTGAATTAGGTAAATAGTAAATAATGAATTCTTCTTTACGTGTTTCGACTTTCTGATTTGATTGGCGCGCTGTATACCTCTCAACTTCCCTGCCTTCACTTCCCGTCAATTTATCAATAATTTGAAGCAATGACACAGACGTTTCTTATTTTTTTTCTTTCTTTAATTCTTTGTTCTTCTTTTTATTTATTCATTCGTGCCTGTCTTCCAGACTCTCAGTATCGATCATCGTCGACCGTTCTCGGCCGCCATTCTCAAATCACGGACTGAATAACAATTAACTAAATTCGTTCGCAGATCAAACACGATATCGACAAAAATTTATTTAACATCCGGGATATTCACTCAGAGGGACAAGACGTTGCTCGGTTGGTAAGTATGTTGGTTATTCAACTCGTACCCGATTTTATATAACATGATTTGAGGATTTCCACACTCCTTCTTCTTCATATCTAAACTTACTTTTTAAGTTATCATGTAATTTGTCTCACAAAAAATCCAGCAAAGGATTTCTGCTTTTTATAGTTTTATTCTTTGAACAGTCTTATGTAAAAGAAGAAACACATAAGTTTTGCTATTCAGTATTCAAATGATCTGAGAAAACCTCAGCAAAATTAGCTTGAATTTTCCAAGCTCAAAACCAGATTTTACTTGTATACGTAAGTAAAGAAGGTAGAGTGACCTATTGTCGGTATCAGCCAGACAGCGAGGGAGGCTATCCCCTTTTCACTAGCGCTTGACATTAGAGATTGTTCTGCGTCTGAGGTAGAGCGTCACACCTACCTTCAGCAGCTCACTTTACAGCACAAATCCAAGCTGTGCTGAGTTTGTACCGAACCCGGAATCTTGTGGTTTCAAGGTGGATACTTTACCGTCTGAGCTAACCCGGCGCTGTATAACGGTCATATTCATTATTACATAGTTGGCACAATAATGATACGGTTATTTCTGAATGACTGCTAAACCTGTGAAAATTCCACAGCTAAAAGAAAAAAACCTAACTACAATGGTACCTTAACTTATAAGTGTCAAATCATAGGAGTTTTCCGAGTTTCAAGGTGTCAATCGTTTGATTTTTCTCTTTGTGTTGGGAGCTAAGATTTGAGGCATGAGTGAGCTCTAGATACGCGTATGTAGATAAGTTCACTCAAAGGATTTATCTATCCGAATGTGTCACACCAACGAAAAATATCATCTATAAAAAAGCAAACATTAAAACATATTACAACATACAATTCATTACATTCTGATTTATTATGTTTTTATACAATGCAATATTATTTTTCTTATTCAAAGTAACGTAACAAAAGATTTTTTTTTGCGGGGTGCGGGGGCTGGAATGTATTAATGGCATTTCAGTCTATTACAATAGGGAAAATTGATTTAATATACGAGGAAATTGAGTTACGAGTGGAACGAATTAAACTCGGTAGTCAAGGTACTACTGTGTATAAAATATGCAGATGTAAGGTTATTATTTTGACGAGTATAAAATGGGATACTTTTTCAAAAAGACCTCTCTTCCGAGTTTAGAATACGCTGCAGAAGGGTAATAACCCCCAACACACACACACACACACAAAAGGGGTGTCTTCGGTATAGCACTAAACTGCATCTGATGTCGAGGTTACAGTTTTGAAGATCTGTATAGTATGGAGTCACTCCTTCATTGCTATTACTCCCAAGTACACTCTGTCCCGTGGTGGTGGTATCTGTTAGGAGCCCTTCTATTGGTCAAATACATTTGTAACAATATACCTGTGAATTATTTGTATTAAGAATACTTAATTGAAATTATAATTGTTCAAACCAAATAATCGCGAGCAAAAAATGACTATGATTAAATAAAAATGATTACTTGAATCTTCATAACTGTGTGCAAATTATTTGTATTAGATAGGAATACTTGATATTATAACTGTGTGCAAAATCTCTTAAGAAACATCTACAAAAATGTAAATATAAACGTACAATAAACGTGATATATAAAATAATATTTGACGGGTTGATATACCGTTGAATTGAGTTTATAGCGGAAAGAATTAAAAGAATATTTGTATTCGATAGGTTTTGGTATATTTACCCTTTTTAACCGTCCAGTCTGAATTTATATTGACAACAATGATTGTAAAATAATTAGCTACGATGCATGTTCTGAATTCTTACCCAGCGTAAGTGGGTACTTCAGCTAGCAGTCTTAGAAATGGCAATATAAGATGAAAATGGGATATATGTGCCTTACTAGCTGTCACTAAACTTTATCTACTGTGTGAGGGCTACTGATTGATTGACACATTTTTATTTATTTGTTTATTTATTTATTTCCTGGGGGAATATCCGTAGCGGAATAGTTAAATCGTAATAAGCGAGTATGAATTTCACTTGCGCTATTACGTTCACCTTCAGACTAATACCCTTGGGAAAGGTATGATCCCGTTTATTCCTCAAGCTATGGGTTATATAGTACCATTACTATTCTTCTACAAGGACGGCTTTGGTTTTAAAATCCAAGAAGATTGATATTCCTTTTAACAAAAACAAAAAGCATTTTTTCTCTAAATTTTAAAAATTGGTTAATTACTTCCTATATATCTTTTAACTTAGTTGGGTCTGCTTTTTTATAGAAAGGTACGTGTTATATAAAACAAAAATTCACTCATGTTTGAGAAGATCTCAAGTGCATCATAAAAACAAGAATGAATCCGAACAAAGGAAATTTGTTTGTACTGTTGGGATTTCGTCAAAATAGATTTATAAAGGTCTGTTTGACGCTTTCTATTTGAAAGCTTTTCACTAAAATGAAATCGCTGGTTTCAATACAAATGGAATTCACTTAATTAAGTAATTACTCTGTCAATTACACACGCAAAGTTGTGGGTAAGCTCGAACTTGATTTCGGTTCGCCCTGTCGACTTTTGTTTGAATAAGCTGATTGCACCCCCTGCAGAGAGTAAGACTCCCCACACAAAAAAGGGTGTCCTGGGTATATTACTAAACTGTATTTGATAGTGAGGCTCCAGTTTTGAAGACCTGGGGAGTGTGAAGTAAACTTTTATTGACATTAATTTCAGGTTCCTTTTGACCTTTGAGTACCATTTAAGGTCATATATATGGATCAAATAGGCTGTTTGAATTTCACATAACGCTAATACCATTGGGAAAGGTATGGAGCCAACTACTCCACTTCCAGCTATGGGTATCTAATAGGACATACTGGGCTCTTTAGCCTTGGTCGGTATCCAGTTTATGATAAGGAAAACACTGAATTCAGACCTGTTTGCTAAAGAAATTGATATTGTGTCAAATTCTACTCTTGCGGGGGGATTGGTAAATATATATCTGTAGATCAAATACATTTGTTTAAAAATATTCAAATTCGATACAACCGTGTGAAAAAGGAAACACTCTTAAAAACAACTACACAAAAATGAAAATATGAACGTATAATAAACGAATCTCTACAAATCTCTAGGGACAAAATAACCCTAGATGGGTTGATGTGCCGTTGGAATCAATGAATCACCCCAGTCTTTACAGAAATAGTTAAACACACGTTAACACGTTAATAATTAAGGCTGGCCATCTCAGTGTACCGCCAAGCGATCTTTCATCGGGAGAAGAGAACATCTTCTAAAGCTTATATCAAAGGGGGCTTCTAAAACATTAAAACTCCAAGAAACAGGTCCACTCTATAGAACTCCAAATATCTATCTGCAAATAAATAAATAAAATAAAATAAATAAATAAAATCGAAAGCTAAAGTTGTTTCACTCTGTGACCTCTAGCCTTCCTATATTAAACGTTTTCACATTTCTGTTTCCAGTAGTGTCGATTATGGGAGAACAATAAAAGTATTAGTAGTTGTGTTAGTAAACACAAATTAGTATGTTAAAGATATCAAATTCAGTCTTAATATTTTAATAGAAATAAGATTTTATATCATTTGAATATCAGTTCAAAACGTGTTCTCTCAATATGCCTTCTGTTAGCAATTTCGTTGTGAAAGACTTTGAAACCTATTGTATTTTAGAAATTGGAATTGATTGAATGTTCATAACTAAGCAGTAAAATTCGTTTCAGACGAAAAGTGACTATTTCTTTTTTAGAAAATCGATGGAAAAGTAAATTTCTTCAAAGTGATTTGTCAGACTCTGTGTATCGATTAGGAAATACGAAATTTTACGTGACAGACGAGTCAGTACATTGGGCTGTCTGATTCTTCGACTGATAGACTCTTGAAATTTGTGCAGATGAGCCAAGATTCGTCTACTTGCCGCGCTCTCACACAAATAACATTTCTCCTCCTCACCTACGATAGTTCTTTCTAATTGATATTACTTTAGGAAGTAGAAAGCTTAACGCATATTCAATTACTACAGCTTAATTGGAAATAAGTTAATCAAAACCGACAACATCCACAGTAGTAGTGGTGGTTGTAGTGGTAGTAGGCTTGTTAGTATTGTCGTCATCGTCGTCGTAATGTTAAGGCGTTGATTTTCTTTCTCGGAAATCACATCGATATAAACACAAATGCTCATCTACTTAAGGATTGCCCAATCATCAGGGCCACAATACGCCTTCAGAGGGGTAAGTGAAATATAACTGAATAACACCCGAGACTAGCGGTTTCCCAACGTCTTTTTTCTACGGGCTACCTTTTCGGTATGAGAATTTGCTCGCGACTCATCAAATTTTAAAGCAGCGACTAATAGTGCATTAAGTATGATATATAACATATACCTAATCATATAATTTAAATGGAGGCGTATTGCGTAATGATTAGCATTGTAGGGAATGGACACGGCGAGATGAGTTCAAATCTTAGACGAGACTGTTTGCATTTCACAATTAGGAAAGGTATGAACCAAACTATTCTCCCTCTATCTATGAGTAAATAGTAGCGCAGACTGGGCTCTTTAACCAGTCTCAGAGAAGGAAAACTAAATTCAGACCTGTGAAACACCGCTTAAGAAATTGACAGTGTCACATCCTACTCATGCAGAGGTTTTGGTATATATATATATATATATATATATATATATATATATATATATATGTGTGTGTGTGTGTGTGTGTGTGTGTGTCTGTTTGTTTTGATTACACACATTTAATGAGAGATATGAGATTTTTTGACGATTCATCTCCATGATATTCGGTTTAATTTATGTTTAGTATCATTGATAACTTTCTCTACTAATTTGCGAATATAATAATGAGGGTCCGCAAATTGATATATAAAAATACCACAATGATAAAATCACTAAATAATTATTTATATCTATTTACACAGGGATTTATGCACGCAATTGCAAGTAATCCATGTTAATATATGGAATTTTTAAGTCATATTTATATTTGGCATATGAATTTGAAAAAGTGTTTTTAAATCTTTGATTGTCTTTCACATTTGTCGCCTCACCCGCTATCCCCTCCGCTGCGTCGTTTAGAAACCATTATTTTAAAGGTTTCAAGATAATCCCGTCATATAGATCAATGTAATAACATCTAAGAGTATACAGACCAGAGTCTGTCCTGGAAAATGAAGTCTACAAAATTTTAAAAATAAAAACAGATCATCAAATCCAGGCCAGAAAACAACAACAACATCAATAACAACTTTTACATAAATAATAAAAATAGAATAAATTTCAGTTGACCATGGATCGAAAAGGAAAACTAAAAACTAGATAAATATCTCGGACTTGTCAGAGAACTGGAATATGGAACACAACGGTAACATTGGATCCTTTGTTACGATTCCGAATAACCAGGATAAAAGAGTTTCCTGGATATGACATCAAACTACATCTAGCGGTGATGTTCTAATTCTAGAGCTCTGGTGGAGTGTGGAGTACATCATCATTGCCATTACTCCCAGGTCCACTCTGACCCAGAGTGGTGGTACCTGTTAAGGTCCCATCTATGGGTTAAATAAATCAATTGCACTTCTACTAAACTATAGATGAGGGTGAATAGTTGGACGAATACCTCTTCCAAGTGTAAGGGTGTCCAATTATAGAGTAATGGTTAGCAAACTAATCTCCCAAATTTATTATTACTGAATAGCAATTTCGTTCCTCACTGGATGTCCCATACTTGCGATCTAGTGTCACATCCTACCCGTGGCGGACAGGTCAGGTAGATATCTGCCATTTTCAAGGGTAAGGTGTCCCATTGTGGTGTAATGGTTAGCAAGTTAGTCTCACATACCTATTACTACTAAATAGCGCGTTCGATCCTTGCTGGACGCCACATACTTACAACTTTGTATCACATCTTAGACGTGGTGAATGGTATGAGTGTTAGTGCTATGTGAAATGCAAACATCCTCGTACAGGATTTGAACTTGGGTCAGCGAGTCCATTTTGTAGAGAAATAACCATTACACGACGAGCTCCTCTACAATCGAGAGAATACTTCAGAGTAAAACAGATTATACTATTATTGCCATTATCTTTAATCCTCGCCATATTAAAATTAATACTAGCAATAATTGCCGGGTTGTTATCGTGATAACAGTCATTACAGAGCGTGTTGTAATTGTTCACGAGTTGTTGCTGACGTCTCAGTTGTAGTTGTTGGCATCAAGAAGAGACTGTGTCTGCGGCGTTTAACGCCGGCGATATTTACTTTATCGTGAATACTGATCTGTATACGCGCTGTTCTTCAGCCACCTGTGATACAATTAAACTGAGTGTAACGTAATGATTGCGATCAACTAGGCTACAGTTCCGGATAATAAACCTAGGAAGGCGTTCTTGCTTTTAGATAACGTTAAAATTAAAGTCCATTAAAGTTGTCAATGACAGTCTGGACTCGCTATAACCCTGTGGCTATATCAGAAACGCAACCAGAGCGTATTTCGCGGTCTATTTAATGATTTGAAATAATTTTCGAGACAACGACAAGGTAATTGCAGCATTGATATTTTAAGATAACGTTCTATTTTTATATCTATAAGGTATTGATCAGATTTATGGTTGTATTGTTGAAATACAATCAAAATCACATATCGCACCGAGGTTCCTGTTAGCGAAAGTTAGTTTAACTCGAATAAACAATTCGCTTCTTGATAATAATAGTGTGATGTGTCCTTTCCCGCTGGACCTAATCTTGTATATTATTAAGAATAATTTCTCAAGGCATAATAAAATTATATTGATAAGTTCAGCATTGATATTTTCTGAGAACATTCTATTTTTATATGCATACATTAATAATCAGATTTCTGCTTGTGTTATTGTTATACAGCCAAAATTGCACATCGTACCGAGGTTTCTGTTAACGCAAGTTTGTTATTCTTGAATATTAAAATAATCTGCAACTTAATAATAATAGTGTGATATATCTCACTCGTCCAAATAATGTATCGTTTCTCAAGGGAGATGACTACAAGCATAATGAAATAATATTCATGGTATAGTTCCCATTGGTTATCGCTCTTGGCAAGACGATGCTCAGTGTCGACACAAGGCTGATTAAAGTAAGTGTTTACTGCATAGTCAACACAGCTATGTCCATGTGTAGAAGTCCATGGGAGAACGTTGCTTATTAGTGCGTCCTTACTTCTCCAGTAATTCCTAGCATGTCTTAGTCATCTATCTTTGATGGTTTGCGAGATGGGTGTCAGATGGCATTACAGTTGTTTTATTGTAGGGTGTTGCTTCCAAGATTTGTTTCGTTAAAGTCAAAGCAATGCAGCCATATGGTAGTACTGATGTGGTGACAGCTTGGAAGATTCCATGTTTATATTCAATTGAGTCAACATTTGATTGATATATAATAACGAGAAATTGAAAGTGAATATAAATCTATAATGATGGACAATATAAAGCCAACTTCTCCAAATATAAATAAAGAAAACTTACCAAAACATCTACTAAATGTGTCACTTTATCAAAAAGAATCACCACTCACCTGTAAAAGAAAAAGAAAAAAGAAATTATTGATATTTGCCAATTGCATCAATTAACAAGAATCAACTTATTCATATTGTTCTACTAATTTTAGAGACTTGTCATTTAATAAAGAGATGGCACCATCTTTATTCATCTTGATTGTTTTATCTGAGTTCACGTAGACACCAATGCCTCTTACTGCCAGCTCCATACTATGTAGAAGAGATTCGGTTTGGGCAGATGTATTTACAAAAAGCTTTTGATCATCTGCGTAGTCTATACCAGTACTCATTTTTACGGAATATGTTCTGCTTCCTTCCTCACAAAATTTGTCAACTAAATTCAATTTTGTCGACATTATGGAAAGAGTAAATTGGGGGAATTTTGCATGAAATTTCACATTAAATTTTAGCACAGTGTTGCCACTTTAGCATACAATTTACGTGTTCGACAGTTTTACAATTTTACTTTTAGGATTGTGTTATTTAAAAAGCAAACTGTATCACTTCATTTATCTCTTTAAAGATTTTACAATGACAAACTTGTAATTACTATTTAATTTACTGACTGAAATTTTGTAAATCAGGACCGAAATTGAAATTACGCATGCAGTTTAATAAGACAGAAAAAGAAGTAGTTTCGTTAAATAGAAGATAATTCGTTTACGAATTCATAATATTGATGAAAAATGTTATTATCGTTAATTTTCAAGAATTTAGTGAAAAACAAATATTTTTTGTTGTTTTTATACTATTTTGTTATTTATTCTACATTCTCTAATTATTGCTAGAATAATTGTGAGGATTCCATTTCCAAAAAAATGTTTCTCTCTGACCTTGTTTATAAAAATGACTTGATCAGTAAATATGCAAAAAGAAAATGAACGCTTTTTTCCAAATGTTTTAAGCCACCATTGAGAAAATACACATCGAATTAAAAAGAATGAAGTATTTTAATTTTTAAATGAAAATCAATGCCTCGCAGCTAAATGGCTAAAGATTCTTGGTCTGCAAAGGAAGATTCTTTTAACGTCTAAGGTGGAGCGTCACATCTACCATCAACTCCCCACTTTACCACACAGATCCAAGCTGGGCTACCCATGCGGATGCTCTACCGACTGATATAATCAGCTATTATTGTGGCCTTGTACCAAACTTGACTAAGTTTACTAAATATATATTTGGAAAACTGGTGACAGCTTTGTAGCTTGAGAAACACTCCAATTGAATCAAGTAGAATCAAAAGGAAAATGGTGAAGAGTTAGACTTTAAAGTAGTTTCAACCTTTGCCAAAGATCAGCACTGTCAAGGGAGAGAAGCATGAAGAGGACTTTTCATTGGTACTATTGTCCGCCCTTGGCTTTTGCCGCCAACGCCTTAGAGGGAGATAACTACTGAGAAAGAAAGATTTGATCGAAAGGGATTTGGCCTTGAATGGTCGTTGTCCGACCATTCACCACCGCAACATCGGACGTTGTAAGTCTCCCGTGTCTAGTTAATTAAATATATTTCTATGAAGTACAACTAATGAAGGAGATTAAGGTTGGCCCTCTTGCGATGAAGTCAGGAATCAAGTATGTTATCCGCACACTCACGTAGTGTCTCTGCATCCTGATTGGTAATAAAAGATTTTCTCTCTTCTTTTTATATTTCTCTTTCAACTTTTTCTGACGTCGTTTCCTTTTTCTTCCTCTTCACAAAATCATGAAATTGTCAGCCATTTTTTCTATGAATTTGTTTCATATTTCCGATTTGTAAAATCTTTTGCTTTTTTTTCTTTTCTTTTGAAAGCAGATTTGGCGGTTGGTTTTTACTTATTTCATTCAATTATCTTTTTTTTTCTTCGTTTATTTCTTCTATTTTTTGCTTTCTCTCATTCATTCTTTTTCTTTCACTTTTGATTTTTACTTATTTCCTTTATCTTTTTGCTTCGTTATTTCTTTCATTTCTGCTTTATTTCACACATTCGTTTTCTCTTTCACTTCTAATTTTGATTTTTACTTATTTCATTCAACTATACTTTTTTTTGTTTTTTCTTTCAATTTTGCTTTCTTTCCTTCATTATTTTCTCTTTCAGTTTAGATTACTACTTATTATATTCAATTATTCTTATTCGTTATTTCCTTCGTTTTTTGCTTTCTTTCAATCATTATTTTTCATTTTATTCAGAATTATTTCGTTATTTTTTAATTTTACTTTCCATCATTCTTTTTCTCTTTCACTTAGAGTTTTGAGTTTTACTTACTTTATTCAATTATAATCTTTTCTTCGTTATTTCTTTTATTTTTTTGCTTTCTTTCTTTCATTAATTCACTCTTTTTCTTTCAGATTTTATATTTAATTATTTTATTCAGTAATCTTTTTTTATTCATTACTTCTTTTTTATTTTTTTGTTTCTTTCCTTCCTTCACTCCTTTTCTCTTTCACTTTTTATTTTGGTTTATTTCATTCAATTATTTATTTAACATTATTTCTTTTCTTTTTTTTACTTTGTTTTTCTCTTTCACTTATTATATTTGTTTATTTCATTCAATTATCTTTTTTGTTAATTCATTCTTTTTCTCTTTTACTTTCAGTTCGTTTTTCCTGATTCAATCAATTATATTTTTCTTTGTTTATTTATTCTATTTTTTGCTTTTCTCCATTCATTCTTTTCACTTTTTCTTTTTATCATAAAAATCATGTTTTATGAAATTCGTTTACGTTCAACTTATTGCTTATAATTTAATCATCTATTTTCTTTTTTAACCTTTTTTTTAGAATATATATTTTTCGGTATTTTACTCTTTACATTGTATTTTTATTTTATTTTTTATTTTCTCTCTCTCTTTCTTTCTCTTTAGATTTCTTTTTGTCCAATTTGTACGATGTCTCTCTCTTTCCCCTATCTTTTCTAAAGTATTTTTTCTCTCAGTCAGCCGTTATATTTGTTCTGTTTCTTTACGCCTCATTGTATTTTCTCTTTTAACTATATTAATAATTGTAAGGATTTTTGTCCGCCCCCTATACACAACTAAAATGTTTGATTAAAAACTACCAAATATGATATACATACGAATTGGGGATGTTTTAATGTGAAAAGAATTTGTTCCCGGAGTGCAAAGAGGAACTCTCATCGCGAGGTGGTCTCTAACACAATAACCAGAGAAATCATGTTGTAAATAGACATAACTAATCGTATAGATATTAAGTTTACAACCCAACTCCAGAAGAAAAAATAAAACAGAAAAAAAAAAAAAAAAAAAAAATGAATTGAATTTTTTTTTTGAAAATGTCATTTTTCAATTCTTGAAGCTCTCTCATTTTACAAAATACATCTCTAAGATGAAGTTGGAAACATCATCAGTGATTAATTCATTGGGGGTTTCGGGTCTTTTTAACATCATACTCCCTCGCTGACCTGACCAAGATTGATCACGTCTCAGCCTGCATCCAACAGTTTGTCAGCACTTCATGCATCTCTCTCAGCTAACAAATGGCTTTGGGTTTTGTCATTTATACATGTGGTCAGATTTGTGAGTTGACCAATGAGCAATTATTTCCAGTCATCTTCTCAATTATTATTACTAATTCTGACGCACATTGTCCTTCTTTTTTAATTTCTAGTTGCTTTCTATCGCATCTCAATTGGGTCGTTACTTCTATATCAACCGGGTACGGTGCTCATATAATAAATAAGCTCCTGGTGAGATTGGATGTCACGCTCCCTTCTATGGGGGTCGATTAAAAAGTCATGCCACTTTGCTTCATTTTGATGTATGATAAATATTCCTGTGTTGGTAATTATGTCTGTCCTTGTTAAGTATCTGGCCGCCATCCTTGGCCAGTTGTAAAGAACTTAAAGTAAATAAGTAAGTAAATCCCGAGTTATAGAATCCTTTGGTAAGTGAATAAGTCCTGTGATATAGAATCCTTCGGTAAGTGAATAAGTCCCGTGATACAATACTACGTTCCGTCGTCCAAGAAGATCCAAGTAGTAATGCTAGTATGACCAGAAAAGGCCAGTATAAATAATAATATCAGCAGCAGAGCACTGCCAGTGATTGGACAATAGGTTGGTTACGTGCTTATCGGCGAGTCTATAAATAGAAGTGGACATCTGGCACACGCCTTATATACTAAAATTCTCAACAGTCCTAAACAAAATGGCATTACTTTTTGATTCATCCTCGTACTTTAGTGTAACCTGCCAACTGATTTACCAAACATAGCTAAAAAAAAATGGATGTATCACAGAATGTGAAATAACACCTATAATGTCTTTCAATACTTTTGTTCCCAATTAGTCGGCACCATATTTACACTTTTACACATTATCAGTGTTGAGAATCTCACTGGGTGCTTATTTATATTCATGATGTTTGCTTTTCTTTACTGTTATGTAAGTGACTACCTGAATAATTAGCAATAAAAAGCACTAGTTGCTTTTTGTTGCTAATTATTCCGGTAGTCACTTAGCAATACAAGTGAAAATATTGGTATTTGATAACATCACGTGAAATATAGGTAGTTATCTAAACTGGGGATGTAAAATAATCACACAGAATCATTGCCGAGTCAGGATTAACAATGATAACTCAGCATTATTTCTTAGTTGGGATTAAAAAAGTCCCAGAGATTATTACTATTATTATTTAGAATGATATAGCGTACTTTGTTTCTGAACAATGTAAGGAGATAAGATACAAGACGTTCAAAATAGGAAAAAAGTTTCATTATCGATTGATAATCGTGAAAAAACACCCCATATATAACTTTTGGGTAGAATAATATATATATATATATATATATATATATATATATATATAAGGGATTCGCGTGTGCTTCACGTATTAGATAATAAGGTTATAAAGATAATGTACTGTGTTTCTTGAAGCATGAAGGAAAGATGAAAGTAAGGATTTAAATGGGGTAACATTCAAGAAATACAAATTATTTGTTTCGTTCAGATTAATTGTACGAATGATAGTCTAATTATATATATATATATATATATATATATATATATATATATATGCCACCAACAAAGCCTTCAGAGGGTTGTGACACCTGGCATCAAGCATTTCTTTAGGATTTAAGCCCCATTACTATTAGCCTAGTGGCGCCCCAGCTGTACCTGGTGATAACAACAGACATTGTTTTTCATCCTATACTGAAAATAGCAAATGAAAAGGTAACCTTGGCTTGTAGTTCTTGGGTATATATATATATATATATATATATATATATATATATATATATATATATATATATATGTATATATATATATATATATGTGTGTGTGTGTGTGTGTGTATGTACTGTTTTTTTAATCTCTATTTCCTATGATTCATCATGTGACCATCGTAACTGCATATATATATATAAATATAATATATATATATATATATATTTATAAATATATATATATATGTGTGTGTGTGTGTATGTATATATATGCGCATGTGTATGTACGTGTGAATAATCGAAAAAAGATTTAAAAAATCAACTTAAGGGCGAGCTAACCTGAAATAAAATATACGTTATAAAAAAGTGTTATGAATATATGTGGTAAGAAGCGAACGGAGAAAAGAAGCCAAACAACTGCGACAATAAAATCTTTATAAGGAAATTGCATGCCGATTAAATGACCGAAAAAGAGATAAATATTGAAACAGGATGAAGTGTGGAAGATGGAAGAACTGAACAAAAAAGAGAGGAAGTTGATTTTTCTTTCGTTTTTTTTTGAGAGACAGTAGCGGGGGAAAAGAAAAGTAGAACCTGGCTGTGGCTGATTCCAAATAGGGAAAAAATTAGTAAAGTGGAGTATGTTTATTAAGGAAGAATACTGTAATGAATGTGCGTGTATCTATCTATCTATCTGTGTGTGCGCGCCCGCGTGAGAGAGAGAGAGAGAGAGAGAGAGAGAGAGAGAGAGAGAGAGAGAGAGAGAGAGGTGTCGGAGTGTTTTGTGGTAAAAAACAGAGTGAGGAATGAAGGAGGAAGGTGTTTGTGAGAGAGAGAGAGAGAGAGAGAGAGAGAGAGAGAGAGAGAGAGAGAGAGAGAGAGGATGCTTGATAGATAAATGGCTAGATAGCTTGATAGATATATAGATAGATAGCTTGATAGATATATAGATAGATAGCTTGATAGATATATAGATAGACTGATTTATAGAGTGTGTATGTGTGCTAATAGTTTTGGGTTATACAAGTTGTTGTGGTAAAACCGCACACACACCGTATGCAAATATTAGTTTTAGAGTATCTGAGGGATTCCGATAAAAAAAAACAGGGTGAGAAAGAGATAGAGACAGATAGATAGAAAGAGAGAAATGTTGAAATAAAAAGACGAATACGAAAGTCGTAAAAAGAGATAAAAGTAAGGAATCATAAAAAGTATCATTATATACAAGGAGAGTAAAAAAAAAAGGAGAGAAAGTAATGTGCTTAAATTTGAAAAGGGAGAATGATTTCGAGTGGTTTTCCAAGTGGCAGTCGAACGAATAAATAAATTCCAATGGAGTATGGCAAACACGAGCCTCATTCGAATCTCAATGTGTACTCGTCAACTACCGGTCTATGAGGACCCGCTTTTATTGTTGGACACTTCTTTGAAACTTAGCACAAACAAATCATAAGCATACAGAGATATGTGTAAAACGGTGCTTTGCCTTTAGTTGCAGGCATAAATATTAGAAATGGACATTCATACAAAGGTACATTTCACACAGCAATAGAACGTTTACAAAGAATCATAGGAATGAATATTATATATATATATATATATATATATATAAAGATGGATAGATATATATATAAATAATATGTGTGCTATATTTATAAAAATAAACAGTGCTCAATATCATGGAAAGAGTATTTATATCTAAGTCAAGGTAGAGTGGTTATGAAATCAGCAGCGCCTGGTTACTGACATACTGCGATAATCATTATATATATATATATATATATATATATATAAGTTAGGCGAGAAACTGTCAATCATCGAACACCGTTGACTTCATATCTTCTTTATCTATTAGATATACATGCTCTATCAATAATATTAATAAACTATATTTATCAATATTAATACACTCATACACCTATATATACTAGAATATGTTTGGTTTATTTCTTCAGGAGAATATCAACTATTAAAGGTTATTTGATGCCGAAATTTTATACAAATAATTTGCTAACGGTTATATGGTTTGGTATCTTTATTCAATGCCATATCAACCTTCGTGGCTTATTTATTGCCAAGGCCTTCCTTGTACAAGCACAATAGTTGTGTCATTTAACCCATAGCTTTCACCCGGGTAATAGTCCGGAAGGGAGTGTAATAGCGCAACTGCAGTTCGAACTCGCTTACTAAGATGTCAAAGTCACGCATATTAGCCACTACGCTACGGCGCCTCCCCCACAGTTATAGGATGGGAAGTATTCTTACCTACGGTATAACAATAGGTTATTGCAATCCTAACTATTATTTTCAATAATTCATTGCATTTCATTAAAAAATTTGTTTGCACATATGTATATGGCTTTAAGTATTCCTATTTAATATAGATAATTTGCATACAGTAATACAGGTAAATTCGAAGAATTGGCGGTTATTATGAAGCTTTAAAACACCCCTGACTTAGGACTATTCATAGTTCATAATTTCAATAAAAATGTTGTTAAAATCAGAGTTCCATGATCGTTAATCTGTATATTTCCTATGCGCAAATTGATATCGCTTTCTATAGATGAGATTTTTCTATCTAGGTATGCGAGTAATTTTTTAATTAAATATGAATACCTATTCTAGTAAGACAAATAATTATTTTTGAAGTTTTATAATTTAAATTATGATTACTTAAACCTTAATAGCCTACCGTTGATTATTGTTTTTTGTTGTTTTTTTATTATATTGTTGCTTAAAAGTCTCTCTTGTCGAAAGGTTAGCCGTTATATACATCACTTCTCTTAATTTGGAACACATATCTTTCTTACCTCCCTTGGAATTCTGTTCTCTATATTTTTTGCTTCTTTTTGGTTTGGTGTTCTTTTCTGACTTGGCAACTTTATTTATTAAAGCTTTCCTAAAGGTTTTTTTCTCGTCTTGTTTACAAGGAACATCATTTTTTTTCTTTTGTAAGAACATTAGCATGGATCGAATACATATGTACACCAAATTCAGTAGCCCTACTTTAAACACTTTAGACCTACTCCGGAGACAGACAGACAAACTCTTCTCAATTATTCATATAGATGTTTATCATTTGGCTTATGGCTTTCCTTGTAAAAAAAATAACTGCATGCAGATTCACTATATTGTAATATTTCAAACAGAAAATATGGACTGTCATGTCTGCAAGACAGGCTAACGAAACGGGATCACCCTAGAATTTATGGCAAATTTAAAATCTTATTCCTTCAAGGAAAAGATCGGATAACTGACTGACAGCATGACACTTAAGTTTTTTTGTTTTGTTTTTGTTTTTGTTTTCTTCATATTTCAGAGAAGTTTAATCTTGTATATCAATTGTTGGTATTTTCAATGAATAACGCATGTAAAGGTCAGATTCTTTAACAGATAAGAGCAGACCGTGTTATTACAGAAAGCAATATCAACATTTCTGTTTAGATTCGTCTATGACCTTTAAAGATTTCCTTTCGGGCTGGTTGATTATTTATTTATTTTGTAAAATCATAGCGAGATTTACCAATGGTCAGACTGATCTCTTGATGGGGTCCATTTCGGTACAAACTGAATCCAAGATTTTCCTTCTCCTAGACTGGTTACCATACCAAAATTAAAGAGCTCAGTTTGTCAGCCTATATTAAAAAAAAAAAAACTTTACATGATAGGGCTACGGGTATCCCCCTGCCCCGTAAATATTTCTTTCAGAATTTTCGTTCATCATTCCAGGCAATGATGAGAACTAAAATGACATGGCTGATGTTGGTGAAATATTTGCTTCACCGCTACTAACGACTGGGCAGGGCCAATTTTAAATCCGGGGGATATTCTGCCGGACCCGGTAAAAGCTTTCTGTATGTATTAATAAAAACTTCGCCGCTATGAATGGGACGTGACACAAGATCACTTTTAAAGCAGAGTACTCCTGTTTCCCTTCTCCTAGACTGGGTTCTTTACCAAGGTTAGAAAACCCAACCTACTCTACTATTTTACAATAGCTGGGTGAGAATATGGATTCACGCTTTTTTAAATGGTATTAGCGCAAAGAGAAATGCCAACAGCCTCGTACAGGATTTGAAATCGTATCATCAATTCCATTTCCTAGCGACAATAACCGTTACGCTAAGTGCGCCTATAACTCAAACTTACAACTGCTTTGTATTGAGGAAACTTGTTTAAACGTATCAGCTGCTCTTAACCGGCTGAGCCACAAGAACTCAACGGTAGGAATCAGAATTAGGCCTATCAATCCATTTTTCGAAATTTTTATACTTAATATAAAAAGAATCATTTAATTTCATTTTTAGACGAAGAATTGTCAGCCATTATTATTATTATTATTATTATTTCACACAAGCTTTAGCCGGTGATCTTTCACTGAAGTCTCCACAGATCTCCATTATTCTTGTGAGTATTCTAGATGTTATTGTTTGGATGGACTCGATTCCGTTTATTTACAATTCCTCTAATCTTTTCCCACAATCCTTGGGGTGATAGCAAGGGCACCAACTACAATTGGTACCACCTTCACCTTCATGTTCCAGTTTTTTTTTCAGTTCTCTGGCAAGGTCCAAGTATTTGTCTGTCTTTTTGTTTTCTTTCATTATCATTCTGTAATCAGCGATGACAGCAAAATCCACTAGATCAAAAGTTTTATTCTTCTTGTCAATTAACACTAGATCCGGTCTTCTGGCCGGGTTTAGGTGATCCACCAAAGTTACGAATAATAATAATAATAATAATAATAATAATGATAATGGTTATTATTTGTATTTTCGTCCATTTTTATATTTAGTTACTTTTCATCCTCTCTCTCTCGGACCAATAGTCTATCTTTTACCGTGTTATCTGTCGTTATCATAGATCGATTATGATACTGGTTGACAATGCTTCGTCTAAAAAATAAAGATAGGCAAAATATGTCTACTGTAAAAATAGTCGAACTAACTCGGGATTTTGGAAGAGAGTTGAAATAAATGCATTATTAATGAATACTGAAGGTAGCCGAAAGGGTAGGGGCTTTGGGATAGAGCTATTTAATGGAGATAAATAGATTTCGAAAGCCAGAATAGAACGGATGTGTGTACGAAAGGCAACAAGGGATATGAATACATGCTTTATTCAATCGATTTTTCGTTAATTGAACATAAACAAGTTTATCTGGGATTCGTACTCTTTTGCTGAGTTTATTCTCACTAAACCTTACGTCCACCTTATATGAAGAGGTACCAACTAATATATATATATATATATATATATATATATATATATATATATATATTGCTCCGACAATATGTGAGAAAGTTTTATAGAAAAACAACTAAACAATTTAGCTGACAGATATCTGTTTCGACGTCTTTTTATTGTAAGCGGAAAAACACGCTCACGATCAGATGTTTAAGCATTTTTATCATAAAAACTCAAAAGAGTTTGTAATAAAATGTAAATATATCAAAAAGTTCAGGAAAATACAAATGAAAGTTTATGTAGTCCAGCAACATGAATTTGCAATGATGTTAAACTCGCAGAGTTGGGATCCTTATTACATCCGAAAATATGAGCCTCCGGTGATATGATTTGCGTAATTCCAAAATTTGTTTTTCTATGGACAGTATGAAGGTAAAAATGGATATTGTTTTCTATAAAACTTTCTCACATATATATATATATATATATATATATATGAATAATCAATTATTTTGCTTTGTGTTGAGAGCTAAGATTTGAGGTTGGAGCGAGCCTCAGTCACGTTTATGTTAATAAGTTCACTAGTTATTAAAATATTATTGATAAAAATCAAATATCAAAATATTATTGATAAAAATCAAATATCAAAATATTATTGATAAAAACAAATAAACATTAAAACTTATTGCAGCACAAAATACATTACCTTTTATTTTATTATACAATACAATGCTATTTTTTATGACAAAATCGTAACAAAAAATAAGGGCTTTTTTTTTTGGGGGGGGGTGCGGAAACGGATTAATAGCATTTCCGTTTATTTCAATGTGAAATATTGATTTGATATACGAGAAAATTGAGTTACGAACGGAACGAATTATACTCGTAACTCAAGATAACACTATATATAGATAGATGTGAACGATATATATATATAAGAGAGAGAGACAGACAGACAGACAGAGGTAGGTAGGTAGGTAGATAGATAATAAATAGACTTAGATATGAATAAAGTGAGATAGATAGATAGATAAATACAGCCAGATAAGTTTACAGAGAATGTAGAGGAGACACAATCAATCAGGGTAATACTGATTGAATATGAAACCTATAAGTGTTAGCTGCTTATAATATTAGCCATTACTATCGATCAGCATAAAGTAAGTCTTGGGGATTGCGAAGAAAGTTTAATTTCTTTTTAATTTCAACTACCTTATTTGATAGACACATCCGAATTATACACCCACACACTGAGTAGAACATTTCAAAACAACAACAACAACAACAACAACAATAATAATAATAATAATAATAACACAACGAGAATACAAGGATAGACACGACTGGGTTGGAAAGGTGATATACTGCAAATTGTGCAAGAAACTTAATTTTGACCGTACAACAAATTGGTACATGCATAAACTAGAATCTGCAAGAAAACGTGGTTGGATTTATCAAGTAAAATACTGGAGATTAGTAAATGAATGAATGAATGAAGAAGAGATTCGAAACAGGTTCGAAATATAGATAAGTGCATTCTGATATGCCAAACTACTTAATAAAATAATCACATGATAACACCCCACCACCACCACCGACAGCAGTAATGATTAAAGAAGGTAACGGAGGGGGGGGGGTAGGGGGTTTATTATCTCAATATAATTAGTAAATGAGAGTAGAGGTAATCAAGGAAAAAAACACAATCCAAAAATTAATTAACTGGTAGACTGAACGTGATCAGAGAGGTTTGTCGCATATTTGTTTTCAACAAGCAACTCATTCTCATTCTCTCTCTCTCTCTCACACACACATGCACGGCGAATACGTTCTACTCCATTGCCTAATATAAATTAACCCTTTGAACACTTAACTTCTTGGCCCTGTCATACACTGTACTAGAGCGCACAAATATATTTTTTTCAAAAAGCAACAAAAACATCTAAATACGTTGAAGGGCGCATCCATCTGTGCCATCGATACTTACATACATGTGTGTATATATACATCTATGCACAGAACATGATGGGATAAGTGTAAACACAAATAGATAATATAGAGGGTTCCTCAGAACTTTTCTTTATATATGTATATATATTGAATATATCTGTGTCGAGAAACTCTCAGTAACAAAGCACCGTTGACTTCATGTTCACGTTACCGTAGCTTACATACATGCTCTATTAACGATATTGTGCACTAATTACTTATAAATATAGCACAGACAGCACACATTATATTATATATATATATAATGTATATATATTATCTAATTATAATGGAGATTATGTAACTGTCTGTAACAGAAACCACGTCTCCCCTGACGTCCCGATTTCCTCAGTTATTTAATTTATATTATCAACGATTATGAAATAGTCATTATTTAATCTTAATTAGTATCTTATTTATTAAAGATGTCTATTAATGTCTCGCTAATTTAGATTTGTATAAAAACTGCCCATATTAATGCATTTAAAATCTTGAAATATGTTTTATATATCTCTAAGAAATTAAGAATTACATAGTATATGGTGGAATAATTTTCATAATGATTTTAACAAAACTGGCTTTAATAGATATTTATTTGCTAATACTGATTTCTAATCCTATCATGTTATTCTCAAACGTATTAAAACCAATCCTATATATAATTTTATATAGAAATGAATCAAAATGACATTAAAATAAATGTAATATTTTCATATTCGTTCTTAATTAATTTTGTTAGTCTTTGTAATTTAATATATTTTATTACATTAAAACTTAAATACTTGTGCCCAGGGTGACATAGTTTTGCTAGTAAATATAATTCAATAAACAAGCCGAATTATTTTGAAAAAGTAAAATAGTTTTTGTTTCTTAACTTTTTTCAATAAAAGTAAATTCTACATTGTTTGGTTTATCGAAAAACTTATTTCAATCTCGCAGAAATCTTTATTTTGAAGCTATTCAAAATGATGGCACATCAGAGCGCTCCAAGCTTAAACAGGGGTCTGTGATCGAACTTTTGATAACTGAGAAAGGAAAATAATGGGAAATTTACCAAAGAATGTGTAATGTGTACTTAAAAATATATACAAATGGGTTAAACGTGGGTTTCCCACCATGATTCTGAGTCAGAAAGACATGGAGTGGAAACACACTGAACCTCCGGTAATGAAAATGTTCCGGGTGCAGCGTTCAGTAAAGAAGGTGATGCTGACAGTCTTCTGGGACATGAAAGGGCCCATCATTATTGATTTCCTTTAAAAAGGAAAATTGTTTCACCTTTAAAAAGGGAAAACAATCAACAGTGGCTTCTTTTGGTAATTTCTTCGGAAAATTTCACCTTATATTATGAATTTATATATATATATATATATATATATATATATATATATATATATATGTGAAAAAAGTACAGAGATTTTTTGTTCTTTTTGACACACCTTGTATTCTGAAAAAATAATGTTCCATTCATTCTTCATTTCTATCTTGGTAATTACACCTTTAAACTTAGTACCTTTTTGACTCACCTTTTATTCTGAAAATCATAACGTTCCATTCATTCCTATCTTGGTAAATAAAGCTTTAATCTCGACACTTTTTTGACACATTTTGTATATATATATATGAAGAAACATACGGACAATGAAATTGATATATGTCACTATAGTTAGGGTGGGTAGAGGAGAAGTGAAACGCAAACACCCTCGTCCAGAATTTGAAATCGTGTTGCCGATTCCATTTCCTACTATAACACCAACATACTTATAACTTTTACATGAACTTATCTGACTCATAAATATCATGTAAATATAATAAATAACAGTATCCATGAAAAATGATGGGGATATTTCTATCTATTTCATGTGTATTCATCCGTTGAACATTTACATGTTCTCTTTCTTGACCCCTTTATTTTTGTTCTCTTCCTCGAGCATTAAGGTCAAGCCACGCTAAAAGCACCGGATCGCCGTAGGTAAGTTTGGCAACCACTTAAGCAACATCAGGTACTGTAAGCAATCTGAGTCCTTTGTTTATTTTTATTCGGCGTTAAATGACCCGAAAAGGCTTGATATGTGGTAACACACAACCAACCAAATCTTTCACGAACGCTTTTTTTTTTAAATTTTTCTCTTTACCAAGCTCAATCCTTTTTTTAATTATATTCTCAAGCTCATTTATTTAAAAAAAAATTTCTCTTTTATTTTGTACATGGCCTCTTATTTTTTTAATTTTTCTCGTTTTCAAGCTCATATATTTTTTCATCTTCTCTTTCTTAAGCTATTTGACTATTTCCCTTGTCAATCAATCTTTTTTCATTCAAATATTCTATGTTCATTAAAATCACTAATTTCGAAGAATTCAACACACTAATATCATTTAAAGGGAAAAAGCAAAACAGAAAAAAATACAAGTTTCTAATTCAACTAATCGGCTGTCCTGTTAAAATGCAATTAAAAAAAAACTAAATTAAAAGTGACAGCTATCCGGTTAAAAAGTAATACATTTTAAAAATATTATAAATCTACTAAAATGATTGATTGGTTTGACGCTATGTCAATTCCTTCTGGGTTATTGAAGGTCGAATTCATTCGTTTTACAAGCAATTGTCTATTTTCAAATAAATAAAGATAATCATTTGTCAAAAATTATAGTTTAAGGTAATTATTCTTAATACACAAACTTTGCTCACACATGGTTTCAAGTATTTCTATTCTTTATTATCTTTCACTAGCAAATTTATGCACCCTCCGGGTGCAAGTTTTTAAGTTTTAATATAATAAAATATCATGTTAAATTAGAAAGGCTAATAAAACTAAAGAATGCAGATAAAAAGATTTGGAACAGAGGGGGTATTATCGAAAAATAGAACAGCTTTGAAACTAACTCTTCCATCATTTTTTATTACTCCCGTCTTTCATTGGTAAATTTTCCTAATTTAACTCTTTACTTAAAATAGGAAGTAAAGGATAATATTACAGTTATTTCTTCTTATTATTGAATTTCTTTTAAGATTTATCCCAGAGATTTTTGCTCATATTCAATAAGATAAAACCAAACAATTAGAAATCAATAATACTTAGCATATATTTATTAAAATCAATTTTTTAAAGATCAATATGCAAATTAGCCTACCCATTCACACTGTAAACCACTATTTTGTTGTATATATAAATACAATTGTGTCTTATTAGTATGTAGATATGGTCAACAGTCATAATAATGTAAAACAATTTTATTATTCATTCAGGTTTAAATAAAAATAAAATTATGGAGAATGTGACGTAAATAACTAAGGGAACTGTGAATTGAGTAGTAATATAGTTTCGGTTACAGACAGACAAACACACAATCTCCATTACAATAAGAAATCTAGTTTGAATTGAGATATCTTTTGTCTTCGAGACTACTGGTTGGATAACCTTGTTTTACGGCATATCAACCGCTCTTTCGAGTCATTTAATACTAAATCAAGTCCTTTTGATAAGCAAATGGCTACGGTTGTTTACAGTACCTGCTATTGCTTAAGTGGTCCTGTAATTAAGTATTGAACAGGCTCATCGCTGCTTAACTTTGGTGATCGAATGGGAACCGGTGCTTTCAGCGTAACTTGAGCGTAATGGCGAAACTGCTTACCTCACCAAGACTAAAGAACATTGCTTTTCTACTATTTACTCATATCTAGGAGGGCATATGAATTCATGCTTTTTTAAATTGACATTAGTGCAAAGAGAAACGTAAAAAAACTCGTCCGAGGTTTGAACTCAGGTCGCCGATTCCATTTCTTACGACGATAATCGTTACGCTAAGCGCGCATATTTAAGTAGGAAGATTTTAATTTTGAAATAGAAATAGACCAAGTGAATAATGACAGTGAACACAAAAACTAAAGATATCACATCAACGCGAAATTTGATGCTGTTTATTAAACATTAAAGAAATGAAAAAAAAAAAAAACACTCTAATGGATTTTGAAAACGAATAATTCCCAAAATACCCCCACATCTAAATAAGGACTGTAAAACAATTTAGAATATTACAGATTAATGAAAAATAGTCCTGATTGTTGAAGTTGTCGGTTTCAGAAAGGATAGAGAATTTAAGACATCGTTAATGTTAAATCTATATGCGTTGATATATAAGGACATCGAGTGACCTCTCAGATTTGATCTCCAAAAAATGATCTTATATCCCGTATATCATACGAATTTCATTTTTGGTATGCTAGGGTAAGGCTTTTATATGTTTGTAGAAATATGATATCTTTTCATTTTCACTTGTTTTTCCCAATCTTTTTTTTTTAAGATTTTAACGAAAATGCTGCACTGCGACAATATAAACACAGCTAACGAGATACCGATACGTGAACCTTGTATTAGCAATAAATAAATGAATAAACTACAGCGAGACTAACCTAATAAAGGGCAGTCAACAAACTATGGTAATGAAAGGTAATTTATTAGCACTATCCTAATTACAATACTTTGTTATTATTCTTCTAATTAGAAACAACTTTTTGAAAGTTTTAAAGTTGTCTTATAGTTGTCATTTTCAGCTTGTTAGATTTACAGTAGACCTAATATTCCATGGTGCCTTCGGGTAGTAAAATATAATAAAAGCTAATTTCTAATTAACTCACTCTTATAGAGAAGAAGTCAGTAAGAAAATTTATAGCTCCATTTTAAGCTACAGGTTGTAAAACAATATTTAGAATAACATTATCTCTATTTTATAGGAAACAGGGGCTGACTTTTGCAGATGGAAACTGTAGGCTCTCTAATATTAGGCTAACATTTAGATCTCAGAACGCCGCATGATACGCGAGTATATATTAAAGTCATGGGAAATGGACACGTGGCCACGAGTTCAAATCCTGGACGCGGTAACTGCATTTTCACTTAGCGCTATACCTTTGGGAAAGGTATGAATCCTACTCTCCCTCCAGCTATGGGTAAATAATAGGGCAGTCCGGGCTCATTAACCTTGGTTAGGCAACCGGTCTAGGAGAAGCAAAACTCTGAATTCAAACCTGTTGAACTCCGCTTAAGAAATTGACCTTGTGTCACATCCTGCTCGTGCGGAGGGGTTGGTAAATATATATATATGGTGCACGTAGTGTAATGGTTAGAAAGCTGGATTTGCAGACCATTGTTAGTGAGTTCGATTCACATTGGACGCCCCATACTTTTGGCCTTTTGCCACATCTAAGCAAAGCTTAGTAAATAACTATATGGTGCACTTTTTAATCGAGACACGATAAGCATTTAAAATTTTTTTTTTATTAACGAACATTTTTGGAACAGTTTGAATTAAATCTAATGTAGTAAATGTATTGAAAATCCTCCGGTTATTAAAACAGTCTAACATTGAATACCATCGTTATCTTTTAAAATTAATATTCATTTATCTTAATTTCAATTATTTTTTTTTTAAATGAATGATAGCTGGAGCCAATTATTTCTTCAAATGTGGTATAAACGTAAAAGTAAAGTCGTCGGGGTTGCCTAAAGTCGGTATCAGCCAATCAGCGAAGGAGTCTATACCCCTTAGCGCTAGACGAAGGAGATTGTTTTTTGCGTCTGAGGTGGAGCGCCACACTTACCATCAGCTCCTTACTTTACCGCACAGATGCCTGTGCTACTCATACGCTGAGGTGGCGAGGGTCGGTATCGAACTAGGAGCCTTGTGGTTTCTAGTCGTACGCCCTACCGACTGAGCTAACCCGACATCCTGACAAAAGTGATAACAAATTGACTTTATTGTTTATTTCTAACAGAAAGAAAATACAAAACAGGATTAATGAATGTCCTATAGGAAAAGAGTCTTTGTAGATAATCTTGATGCTACTAAATAGAGAATAGATAGTTGTCACTGTTTGGAAAAGCCACCCCGTAACAGGTACGTTGAAAAGACGCAACTGTTGAGTGAGACCTTCGTGAAGACGAAAGGTGAATAGGTGCGTGTAACAGGTACATGGAATGCCTGTGTGGGGTGCTAAGCAAGGACAGAGACACAACTTGTGTGTTACCTGTAACGACTGGAGAGTCTAAGAGATAGAGGATTTTATTTTGGTGTTATTGCCTTTGTATACCAACGTCGAAGTTTACTATTATCTAGTATTATTACCATTTTTACTAATACTATTTTTTTAAAAATCAGTTGCTTTTTATCACAAGAAGCCATTTTACGGCCTTTAATAAATATTCGATTAAAAAGAAAGCTCTCGGCAAAACTCGAAATCACATCTGTTGCGATGATAAACGATTGAAATTGCGATAAAAAGAAATACTAGTAATATAATTCAAGCAATTATTACAATTATTGTACTTAAACAAACGATAAAATTTGCAGCGTTCGGAGAAAATAAAGAATAATTATATATGTTTAGATTTTAGCTTTTATAACCATTGGCTTTCGTAGTTTAATCGATAGAAATGATTGTAAGACTGTTTTTTTTCTTCGAAGAAAATGGATGCTAGTTCGAGTGTTTCTGACAAGATATTATTTATTTCCGATCCATTGTGTAAACTCGCAGTCTGATTAACTGCGATGAAAAACAATTAAAATTAAGATTAACTTGTATCTTACAAGTGAAAACTTAATAATGTCTTCCGAAATCCCTTTTTTATTTCATTTTTGAGACATTATTAAATGAACGGAGTTTGTAAAAGTTTTAAGCTCTTTAAAGTTTTGAAATAAGTTCTTATCAGAAATCTGTTTTATTTGTTCGACTATTTTCTTTATTTTCTTGTGGTTTAGATAATTTCAATTCTCAGTTGGGTTTGTCTTCCTTGTTGGATATTCAAAGATAGATAAATACCACGTGTTTAAAGAAGAAAAACATTGAAGTTACATTTTAACCCTTTCACAGTTCAAGGCAACATAGGTGTTTATTCTTGTCTTCACAAAATTTATCCTTTATTTCAAATACGGTTTGAGAGCCACATATATCCCTAAAATATATCATAGGAAACACTGCGAGCCACAGGTGGCTTTGAAAACAGTAAAAGGGTTAAAAGGTTATTAAGTAGTATGGATGCACATACAAACAAATGCGCACATATTTGCTGAAATACAGACGCATATGATACCACCAATAGATAATCTTATAAAAAATATTTTTTACTAAACCAAATATAAGATTCTATTTTTTCTGGTGGAAAACTATTCAAACAAAACGGATATTATTAGATATTATTTACAAACTCTCTAATAAAAGTTAAACTGAAACACTTCTGTAACCAAAATGAAATTGGATTAATATATATATAAGAGATGTATTCATTACTTGGACTGCAACATATACATATTTATGTTTCAATGCTGCAGAATTTGCAAATAGTACCTAATAATATGCGTTTATCAGTAAAAGCCACGATGAAGATTAGTCCAATTACATTAGTGTATTCATTTACCAATCCCTTCAACACGGACAGGATGTGACACAAGGTCAATTTTTAAACGGAGTTTAACGGGTTTGAAGTTTTTCTCCCACACCGGTTGCCATATCAAATGCAAGAAGAAATGCAAACAGCTTCATGCAGGATTTGAACTCCTGTCTATTCCTATGATGATAGCCATTACAACGGGTGCGATTACATTAGTATATAATAAATTCACTTATTATATATACATGTATTTTTCCAACCCCAATGCCATTTTCAGGACGCGACACAATATCAATTTTTATGCGGAGTGCAACTCGTCTGAATTAAGAGTTTTCCTTCTCCTAGACTGGTTTTCGATCACATTTTATACGCCAATAACCGTTACACTTAGCCCACCTCAATTATCTTAATGTATGTATACAGTAAATTGATCGCTTACACATGCGCGTGTCTGTGCACGCAGGAGTGCGCGTAATCATAAACCTCTTTGGAACGAAAGGTAGAAATTGATATTCTCACCATGGAACCAGTTAGTATGCAACACGGAGGGATCTACTGCAGTCAAGAAGGCAGGCGCATTTTGTCTTTCTTTCCACTGAGATCCTTTTATTCTATTTTAATTCTAAACAATGCAACGTGTTAAATATACAAGTACGATATATCAACACACGCACACAAATACACGGACAGATTAGTAGTGAATATATAAGATATAATTTTAATTCCTGTTCCTTCCATTTTCCTGTTTTGATCCTTTCTTTCTTTCTTTCTCTCCAGTTGTATGAAATGTAAAGAAGATAAACGATTTCTCTTGTGTGCAAATTTGAAGTTTTATTATCTAAACTGGTCTTTCCTATCCTTAAGCAATATGTCCTTGTTGTAATGGAATATTCCTCACTCTCTCTCTCTCACCCATGTGGCCTGACTATATATATAATAAGCACGCATTATGCTGGGCTGGTTTCGGGGATTAGTAGCGTGCGTCACCATTCCTTGTCTGTCTTATTGTATCTCTCTGTAATTAAACCCTCTATCTTTTAAGGACACCACAGTCCTCATATATATATATATATATATATATATATATATATAATACGACTAATATTATTATTAGAGGAAAAATAAATCTACCATGGTTTCAATAAAATTGAAATGATTTCTTCAGGACCCTAACCTACGTTAACTAAGTCGATGTAATTCCTTAGATAAATTGAAGATAATTGAGAGAAAAATAACGTAGCGTTCAACCGTTATTATCCGATAAATATCTTCAATTTAACTAAGGAATTACATCGACTTAGTTAACGTAGGGTAGGGTCCTGAAGAAATAATTTCAATTTGATTGAAACCATGGTAGACCCTTTATTTTTCCTCTAATAATAATATTAGTCGTATTATATATATATATATATATATATATATATATATATATATATATATATATATATATATGTGCGTGTGTGTGATGACTGATAAATCTTGACAGATGATAGCCATTTCTACTACGAAAATTATAATTCAAACATCCTGATTGATGATTAATTCCCGTTCATGAGGTCTCAAGTGACTCTTAAGCTCAGCTGCTGATTTACAAGACTCAAGACAATTATGACAATTGTGGCTTCTATTTTGTTTAGGTTATTGGGATACGCTTGTGGAATATCATGTTTTCCGGCTTAGCTCAGTCGGTAGAGCGTTCGGCTAGAAACCACAAGGTTCCTAGTTCGATACCCGCCCTCGACAACGCAGCGTATGAGTAGCACAGGGATCTGTGCGGTAAAGTTAAGAGCTGATCGTAAGTGTGGCGCTCCACCTCAGACGCTAAAATAATCTCGTTGGTCTAGCGCTAGTGGAAAGGTGATAGACTCCCTCGCTGATTGGCTGATACCGACATTAGGCCACCCCAACGACTTTACTTACTTTACTTTTTATGTGCCCACATTTACCTCATATACCACAAAGAACTTATTTATTACTAAGTGGTGGAGGTGGCAATCAAATATTATATATTTCTTGAGTTTTTAAATTATAATGTAATTTGACAGGTTTAACATCCTGCTTTTGATAACAGGTAACCCTGGCAGAATGCGCATTCTCAACTCTCAAATCCATTTATCAGATTCACAGACACACGCACACACTTAGGAAGAGAGTGTGAAACAGCACACACGGAAGCGGGAGTGGTGTAATGACTATCGTCGCAGGAAATGGACACGACGAATCGAATTTAAATTCTTGCCAAGGCTATTTGCATTTCACACAGCGCTAATACTTTTGGGAATGGTATGCATCCAAAAATTCTCCTGGATAGAATATTAGGACAGGCTGGGCCTTTTAATCTTAGTAGGCAACCAGTGTAGGAGAACGAAAACTCCGAATTGAAACCAATTAAAATCTGCATTAAAATGATCTTAGATCGCATTCGGAATGGGTTATTAAACACCCACACACAATCATACTCCCCCCCCATATATATATATATATATATATATATATATATATATATATATATATATATCGTATTATTTTATATATACTAATTAAACCGTGGGATTTACACGAATTTAGATAGAAAGCTCTTGTGGAGTGGAGTGTTAAAGTGCTTGACTGCGACATTGTAGTATGCGAGTTCGAACTATAGTCGCGCTATTACGTCCACCTTTGGACTAATACCCCTGAAAAAGGCATGAACCCCCTCATCCTCAGCTATGGGTTAAATGGTACCATAACTCTTCTAAAGGATTGTTTTGACATTAAGTAACTTACGAAGGTTGATATGCCATTATAAAAACAAAGTAAGAAACGAAGTTCATTAAAGTCGACAGGTAATGTATAATGTACATTTTATTTGAAAACATTTGATCATTCAACATATCCATTATTCTAACTCTTTGCCTATCAAATTTACCACATTTTCTTGTTATTTTTTACCTGTAAGATTGAATTTTTAAAGTTCACTATCTATTCACCTCAGAACTCATTCTATTCAAATAACGTCCTATCATTATTGTTATCAGAGTTCTTATAGTGAGTCATAATGGACTAACCATCAGTTTTTGTTCGGGTGTGGTAGGAGAGCCGCTGTAAGTGGTTTAAAGTTGGCAGAGAGTTAAGGTTTGTGTATATCTGAGTGATGAAAAGATTTCTGGAAAATGTTATTTTGGATTAAAAGCTTTTTACTATTTATTTTCTGTTATGGCTGAAGTCAAACCGTTTTAAACAGGTGCTTCATATAACTGTGACGTCAACAACATTCATTTGATTGAGATCATGCCCTCGTGGCGAGTTATTTTTTTTGTTTTGAATCAAGAACATCACCAAACACTGCTGTTTTGACGGGCGGGCAAGGGTGAGGTGAAAGATAAAAGGAATTTTACAATGAATCTCTACCATTACAGTTATTAATGTTCTTGTATAAAAGTTTTAGTCTCATTTAGTTTCACTTTCCTCTTTTGCTTCTCACTTGTTTTTTCTCTTTTGTTCGCCTTTTCCTTTTCTCTTTCTGTATGTCTCGTTTTATCGATTGGTTACCCACAATTATCGACTATTTGCGTATTTCCATACTTTTCCCTTTCTTTCCTCTTTCGTTCTTTCTTTCTATTTTCTTTACTTTTCTCTTTCTGTACGTGTCGTTTTATAGATTGGTAATACACACTTATCAACTAGTTGTTTCCTTTCGTAATTCTTTCTTTTTTTCTCTTTCTTTTGTCTTTCTTTTTTTCCTTTTTTCTCTTTTTGTATTTCTTTCTTTCCTTTTTTCTCTTTTTGTATTTCTTCCTTTCTTTCTTTCTCTCCTTCTGCATTTCTTCTTTCTTTTGTCTTTCCTTTTTCTTTTTTGTATTTGTTTGTTGGTTTGTTTCTTTCATTTTGGTCTTTCTTTCTTGCTTTCTCTTTCTCTCTTTCTTTTTATTTCTTTCTTTTGGTCTTTCTTTCTTTCTTTCTTTCCCTGCATACGTTGTTTTATCAATTAGTTACACATACTTATCAACTAGTTGCTTATTCTCGTACTTTTCTCTTTCTTTCTTTCTTTCTTTTTTTATCTCTTTCTTTCCTTTGTTTTACTTTCTATTTTTATTGCTTTTCTCTCTATCGTTTCTTAAAAAAAAATACCACTCTCTTTCGCTCATTCCCTTGCCCTCTCCTTTTCTTACTTATTCTGTTTCTTTCTATCCATTTCATTGATCCTCCTTTCTCCCTCTTTTTTTATTTCTCATTTGCAATCGCTCTCTATTTATCCCCGAATTCTTCATGTATGAATGTATATGTGTGTATATGTGAACACAGCTGTTTTTACCTTCAAACTATGTTCTTCCCTCGTTCCACACATGTGGAGGAGAATGACCAACTAGACGCGACAAAAGTAGAAGATTTGATTATGAGGATAATGATTAGATTCCATTAAACTTTGGCAATGTGTTCACTTTTCATATGGTTGGATATGTATTAAGCTAAGTAAAAGCTACTGTTATTGGATTAGCATATATACGTTTATATCTACATGTAGATAAGCCAAAAAATACAAGGTGTGTTTAAAAAGTATCGTGACTAAAGCTGTAGTTACCAAGACAGAAATAAACAATAAATGAAACGTTAATTCTCTTGAAAATAGTTAACTTACAAATACATTTATTCCAGTGGCTTTTCCATTAATCATGGATCTTCGGAAATGACGCAATGTCAGGAATATAATTAGGAATTCAGGAGAGTCACAGTTTAGGGAGGGGGAACTCTCAAATTAGTTTTGACTAATGAGAAGAGAGTCCCTTTGGTTTGAATTCAATTTTCTTTCTCTTTGATAGGTGGCTATACAAAGGTTAAAGAACAAAGTCTGCCCCATTATTTACCCATAGCTGAAAGGAGAATAATTAGTTTAATACCTTTCCCAAGTGTACTAGCGCTATGTAAAATGCAAATAGCTTCGTTCTGGATTTGAACTCGTCTCGCTGTCCATTTTCTACGACGGTCAACATTACACCACGCGCATCCAACAAGCCACTGGAAAGCTGTCATCTTTCTCACACTGTAATATGCACCCTCAAAAGAATTCGCTTGAAAACCTTATGCGGAGAGGTTGGTAAATAAATACATCCTCAAATACTAACCTTGAAATATATTATCGAGTTTAGGAAATAAGTAAACATTGCAGGTCAGGCGAGTATGCAGGACGTTGCACTTACACAATTCTGTGTTTCATCAAAAGTATTTCACTCGAAACTTATCAATACTGGCTAAGTAAACTTTTCCCAATTGACATAGACTTGTCTAATCAAAGTCTAGAGTTCTAGACAACACAAGTAACATCTTTATAGTTCATTTGTTCTGCTGTCAACACATCTTCACTTGAAGTTTAAAATGAAACAGACAAGCCATAAAATCCAACTTTCTATTCATCCCAGTCGACGGTACTTAGAATACACCGACTACATCTTCAGCAGGGGGACCCCCTCCCCTCGAAGCAAAAAAGTGTATCCTGAGTCTGATACTAAACTGCTTCTGATGTTGAGGATCTAGTTCTGGAGCTATGTGATGTATGTACTACACCTTTGTTGCCATTACTCTCATGTCGACTCTGACTCGGAGTGGTAGTAACTGCTAAAGTCCATCTCAGAGTCAAATATATCTGTTTGCAAATTATCAGTATTCGATAGGAATACGTGAAACCATAAATGTGTGCAAAAATATTATCAAATATAATTATCAATGTTAGGTAGAAATACTTGAAACCATATAACTGTATGCAAATTATTTGCATTATGATTACGTAGTTGAAGCTAAAATTGTTACTAAGGATTATTACTAGTTACTGGAGACTATATGATTTTGTAAATAATCAGTCGTCCATTTGGTAGGAATTAGAATACGTCGACTGCATATTTTGAAGAGAGATATGACCCACCCCTAAAAGGGGGTAGACTGGTTATGATACTAAACTTCGTCCTGTGGTGAGGCTCCAGTTCCAGAGGTCTGCACCACCTCCCTAATTGCCATTACTCCTTGGTCCACACTGAACCCTAGAGATGATACCTGTTAGGATACTACCAATGGGTCAAATTTGAAAATTATTTATATTAGGTTAGATAGGATTGCCATATAACTGCAAATTAATTGTATTAGGAATGGAGGCTTGAAGCTATAATCGTTTACTAAGGATTGTTATTAGTAGTGACTTGAAATCATAACTGTGTGCAAACAAATGACTATTATCAAATAGACAGTAATTGAATCCAATAATAGTGTATAGGTTATTAGTAATACATAAAACCATACAACTGCAGGGAAATTATTTTTATTAGAAAGGAATACTCAGCATCATATAACTGTATACAAACAAATGCAGATATCAGTAAGTAGTGGGGCAGACTGGGCCCTTTAATCTTGGTATGGCAACCGGTCTGTGAGAAGGACAACTGTATATAAACCTGTTATACTCTGGTTAGAAGTTAACCTTGGGTCTCATCCTGCTCATGCTGAGGGGATGGTAAATAAATATAAGAAGGTTGTTCATAAAGTTCTAACATTCACACAGAAAAAGAGCCACTTCTTGTCAAATTAGAAACAAATCTAATTCAAATTATAGTCTTAATGTATGTGTAGGTGAGGCCCATCGAAATGCGAGACGTGTACGACAAATCAAATTTGGACAAAACAGAGGCCCGAGTATCTGTGTTAAGCTTAGGACTATTTGAACTGCCCATGTATGTCAGTTCTACATTTTGCCTTCTCTGTACATATTTAGCCAACACATCTGTACAAGTAGGAGCTGACACAAGTTTAATTTCTTAAACTGAGTTTAACACTTTTTTCTTTTATACTGGTTGCCTAACCAAGGTTAAATAACACCGTCTGCCCTACTATTTACCCATAGTTGTAGGGAAAATATTACGATTCATACCTTTTTTCAACGGTATTAACGCTATGTGAAATGCAATCAGCCTTGTCCAGGATTGAAATTCGGGTCAACACTTCCCTTTCCTACGACGATAACCTTTACATAAGGAACCTCCTCCTCTTCCTGCTTCTCTAATTTTTGTCAGATGTTCTGTTATGATTATTGTACAGTTAGGATATACAATCCTTAAATTGTTTTTTACTAAGATTTTCTTAGATATAAATCACAGGTCTCCGGTCGTTTACAGTATATATTTACCCAACCACGCCTCATAATACCAGGTCACTTTTTATGCAGAGTTCCTCTAGTTTGAATTCAGAGTTTTCCTTCTTCTAGGTCGGTTGCCATGCCATTATTAAATATTTGTCTATCCTACCTTTTACCCATAAATGGGGGAGATTGATTCATGCATTTCCAAAAGGGATTAGCGCGAATGGAAATGTCAGCACCTTCACCCAGTATTTGAACTTGGGTCGCCGAGTTTACTACGCCTCGAGCACCTACTTGATTACAGTAACGAATGTGGAGGGTTAAATTTTCAATTTGACCACATGAATTAATTTTCAAATCTATAAAATGCCTGGATCACAAAACTTAAAAAATAAGCTCGCTCACACGTGTACAATGGGAAACATCGAAAAAAATTAACATTATATATATATCTTATTATAATGGAGATTGTGGGTCTGTATGTCTGTAACCGAAACTATATTACTATTCAATTCACAATTCCCTTTGTTATTTACATCACATTCTCCATGATTTTATTTTTATTTAAACCTCAATTATTAGTAAAAATTGTTTTACATCATTAAGACTGTTAACAATATCTACATACTAATAACATGCAATTATATTTATATATTCAACGAAATAGCGGTTTACAGTGTGAATGGGAAGGCTAATTTGCATATTGATCTTAAAAAATTTGATTTTAATAAATATATGCTTAGTATTATTGATTTCTAATTGTTTGGTTTTATCTTAATAAATATGAGCAAAAATCTCGGGGATAAATCTTAGAAATCTATTAACATAAAGAAATAACTGTAATTTTATTCTTTTCTTCCTATTTTAACTAAATAGTTAAATTAGGGAAATTTACCACTGAAAGACGGGAGTAAGGGAAAATGGTGGAACAGTTAGTTTCAAAATTGTTCTATTTTCCGATTATACCCCCTCTGTTCCAAATATTTTTATCTGAATTTTTATTCAGTTTCATTAGCCTTTCTAATTTAACATGATATTTTATTATATTAAAACTTAAATACTTGCACCCGGAGGGTGCATATATTTGCTAGTATATATAAAATAGCCAAAAGAAAAATTTCATTAAACAAAGTAGAAATACGTGACTTTTTGGTAGCGGTCGACAAAACTATTTAACCCTTTAACATTTACCAGAAGAACATAAATATTTTGAATTTCTGTTTTCTATCTCTGACAGTGTACTGTATAATCCCTGATATCTATTATTCTACAGATTTTTACTCCTCCCAAATTTACGTAAACTGTTCTGTATAAATATCTTGTTGCATTGCATAGTGTATTTTATTTAATCTCGACACGGCCTTACCCTTCTTGACTTCAGTAAGATCTTTTGTTAGCAGAGAGAAATAACAGTTACCTGCCAATCATTATATACGTGGCAGTGAGCGTAGGATGTTGCATCTACGTTCCCCGTTTGAAAGCTCTATTTTGACAGGATTAATGTCTATTTTCTTTCCATCGTTTCTGCACAGAAAACACAAGAATAATCTGGGTTTAGTTGCAAAAGCCTCTAAATGCAGATATTCCTAAGCTGTATGGCAAGGTTTTTATAAGCATAGAAATGTATTGGCTACAATGAGCATAGAGAATAAACTTGACGTTACATAAGAAATTTGATCTCACAATATACTCACCCACAAAAACAATAGGTACTGTGTGGATTCATTTCATCGGATTTTTTTTCTACACAGAATTTTTTTTTCTGAAAATGAATTTGCTTTTTAGTCAAAATATGTTTTGTCTGACATTTTTAGATTAGCTTGATAATTTGCATTATTCAGATTGTTTTTGACTGTTGTCTCCATCTTTATATATATATATATATATATATATATATATATATATATATACAACGTTTCGGTTGTTGTGCTCTCCGGTCTTCTTCATGTGTTTATATACAGAATTTATTTTTTCTGACAATGAATTTGCTTTTTTCGTCAAAGAAACATTGATAATTTATATTTTAATTACAGATATGTTATACACATTTTATACATGTTATAAACTAAGATATAAAGAGAATAAGCTAAATTATCTTGATTGATTGATTTAAAAAAAAAAGTTTACCAACTCGGTTGGTTGGTTGGATTTTACGGCATGTCAGCCCTTGGGTTATTTTATGCCGAAGACGATTCTGCTTTATTCATTATTGTTAAGTATTCAATTTTTAAATCTCATTTGTAACACATTTTGAACTCATTTTTTATCTCTTTAACTCATAAATGGAACCCTAGCAGATACTCCAACTCCGGGTTAGAGTGGACCTGGGAGCAATGACAATGAAGGGATATTGGACACACCCCTGAGCTCTTGAATTTGAACCTCACTACTAAATGAAGTTTAATGCCATACCCAGGACACTTAGGCCCTCAACTGCCGCCTTCTAACTCATGATAATATATATGATAAAAATGGGTTTGCCATAAGAGCAGTACCGTTAGG
>CM042152.1:108832466-108834966 GCA_023376005.1 Doryteuthis pealeii
TAAGTATCGTTCCAGTGGAACATCTCTCCATGCTGTACCTCCCCATTTACTCAAAGACTTAAGGTCAATGTCAATCCCTTATGCCTCATGCTTCCTGGAGAGGAGTGTTGGGGGAATTAGACAGTTTTATTCCGTCCTATGCGTCAGGGCCTAAAAGTTAAGCTTGACCTTCCGTCAATTTCTACCGCTGATGGTAGCCCGATAAATACCTGATGATATCAATGTTCATCTTACTGATTGGATGATTTATAGTGAGATATGCTCACTATTTCTCATCATCATGTCGTGTTGGCAGCACGGATATGACTGACTGACTGAATCTCTCTCTCTCTCTCTCTCTCTCTCTCTCTCTCTCTCTCTCTCTCTCTCTCTCTCTCTCCTGAACTGCTTAACTTCCACTCTCTTTTTTGTTCTCCGACCTCTGTCCCATTCCATTCATAAGTTTCATTTGCTCCATCTACCTCTATTTACACCTATCTCTCTTCTCTCTCCCGTTATTTTTATTTTCTCCAGCACTCGTCTGTCTGTCTCTCTCTCTCCTTCTCCTCCTCCTTCGACTGAACTGCTTAACTTCAACTCTTTTTTGTTCTCAGGCCTCTGTCCCATTCTCTTCATAAGTTTTATTTCCCTCCTCTGCCTCTAGTTACTTCTCTCTCTCACACACACACACACACACACACACACACAACACACACACACACACCTTCCTCCTTCATTCCTCACTCTGTTTTTTACCACAAACACCCCTCCCATTCTCTCTCTCTCTCTCTCTCTCTCCCCAACCGTATTTATCGCTCAGACCCTGGGATGTCCTCCGCATAGCATACCGAAACCAGAACTAACATGTAGATGTTAGTGGTCAGTTTACACTGGTGTTTCCATGAGTAAGTATCCTCAGGAAAATATTACTTATGAGTTTGTCCCTGCTTCTCCAACAAGGCTTGTTTGTCTTTCTCTCATGATTTGTGTGATAGGGGGAAAGTGCCGTACAGTTGTTTTTCCTTCTCAGTGAGAAGAGACACTCAAATAATCACAATCCCGCATGAGTAGAAACTGTAACCGCATAACACCGTGACAATATAAATGGAAAAGACAAACTCCATGCTAAAACAAACAAGCGGCCTCTATAACCATTCAGTAATATTGCTCCAGCATGTGATTGGATAACAAATTCCGGGAGATGAGGGTATTTTCTGTGCTATACGAGCGCCAGAAACCATGAGTAACAGCATAGTGGATGTGAAACAAGGTGGGTGAACCCAAAGCGCGTTTGTACGATATACAAGATGCTGAATGGATGAGCTTCATTGGTCAAGGGCCAAGATCAAACAGTTCAGCCAGGAAACTACTACTACTCATCTCTAAGAGGGTGTCTATTGATGCGTTAAAAAAAAACAGTCGAAGAAAGATGAACATGATCGAAAACCCTTTCCCCCCATAAACAAACTGAAAACTAAAACACTGGTAAAGACAAACTCCGTGGTAAAACAAAGACAAACTCTGTGGTAAAACAAAGACAAACTCTGTGGTAAAACAAAGACAAACTCTGTGGTAAAACAAAGACAAACTCTGTGGTAAAACAAACACGCGACCTCCATAATCATTCAATGATATTGCTTCAACATGTCTCTGATAATAGATTCAGGGACATAAGAGTAGTATTCGTACTATACGAGCCTGTTGCACCAGAAACCAGCCAACGAAAGATAAACATGACCAAAAACCCTTTCTCTACAAAAACAAACTCAATGAACCAATGAATAAAAGTTACAAACCCTCATCTCCAAAAAATTCAGACAAAAATTGTCATCTCGTTTTTATTTTTATTTCACTAGCAGAGTAGTCTCGCCCGAGTCATATCTACGTTTTTCTTAGTCAGTCACTAAATGCGACAAGTACACACAAAGACTTATCGATTTGAATTAGTTTTTATCTTAGAGGAGACTTTGCTGTATCTTTTAGCGAAAAAGGAAAATAAGCCGGTCTTTCTTTTTGTTGGTATTCGTCGCAGGTATTGAAAAGCCTTTGTTCTTCTCGTCTGCCTTCACGCCTCACTTTGCGATTTTCTTTTACTACGTATATACATTGTTGTTATGTAAGTGTACATATGAAATGATATAGGTATTGCGCGTACACATCTTTCTTTCACTCCCACTCAACACTTTTTGATGGAAATATTGGTAATTAGGTAAAGTACAATGTTGTTCCTAAACGACCTTTTGAACCTACCTCATATATATATATATATATATATATATATATATATATATATACCCTGTCTGATAATTGTGACAACAAATGAAACTATGTCTAACGGAGCGAGTAATGTGGGACCATAATCTAATATTTTAGGTTTTAAAACTATTCTGCTACAGTAGCATCACTCACTTTTTACACGCTTTTCTTAACAATTTATCCTTATTAATTACACACGCACGCACACACACACACACACACACACACACACACACACACACACACATAAACTACTTATGATAAT
>CM042152.1:108839966-108905941 GCA_023376005.1 Doryteuthis pealeii
CCAGCCGCCTAAGCAAAAAAAGTCATTATTTCTATCAGAAAAATACAATAAGTATCAGTGATGTATTCAGTTTAGTTCGCTTGATAAAAAAGGAGATAGAAAACAAAGAGGTTCCAATATCTTACAGAATATTTCTTTTTATTGAAATGGCGACCAATGAATGATGACTGCCAGAGGGAAAAGTCTCTTGATATAATATCGTATTTCCTTCCGGTGTTAAAGGGCACCCTGTGGTGATGTCATGATTAAAAGAGATAACCTCACAGATCAGTTACTACAGAATAAAGAGTTCAATCCACTCTTACTGCTCCATATTTGTGGCCTTTTGCAGACCAGCGCTTTTGGGTTCGATTCTCAATGAGTCTCGTACTTCTAACCTTGTATCAGGTAGAGTAGACCTTAGTAAATGAATTACTATTGATGTTAATGGTTGGTGTTTCAGTAGATGTAAAAGTCAAATATTCATATGCTAATAGAATTCTCTGTCCACTTGGAAGGTTGACGCTATACAGTCTTTGGTCTGGTACCATTCTAATCTTAACCCAATAAATGACAAGGATGTCACCCTCACCCCGGAGACACTAGTAACGAGCTAAGCAATGCCTTACAAAATATTTCAATGTTTATTTGAAAATACTAATTTATCTAATTTGTTTATGATAAAAAAATCTTTACAGATTTTTAAAAAATTCTGAGAGTATCTGCCATTTCTTTTTTTCTTTCTTTCTTATTCTGTTCCTTAAATCTCTAATCAGGAATGAGAACGTCATAAACATATCATAACATTTTGGAATCAGACTGATTCCGTGAGCAATTTAAAAGCATTCCGGGCCGAATCCGGAGCCGCAATCTTGAAATTTTAAATTCCCAAGTTTTATTTACTGTGATTGTTTTTGGCAATTTTTCCATTACTTTTTTAGATAATTTTTTCCTATGATAACAATTCTTATAACTTGGAAATAAATTTGGATATAATCGACTTTTAATTGTTTGAAAATAATGTACAATTTTGATAAAATGTAATATGTATTCAATGAATGAAATGTCTGTGTTGGACCAAAGGCCGAGTTAAGAGCCTTCCATCGAAACTAGCTTATTTGACACCCAATAGGGTTGCTTTTAATCTAGGATAAAATAAGTTCCTACTTTTCTCTTTTACGTTGGAGACACGCTTAGCGTAATGGTTATCGCCGTAGAGAATGGAATAAGAGGCTTGAGTTAGGATCCAGAACGAGGCTCTTAACGTTTCACCTAGTCATCTGTTCTCTATGCTATAGGTAAATATCAGAGCAGACTGTTTTTTTTAGCCTTAGTAAAGCAACCAGTCTAAGAGAAGGAAAACTATAAATTCAAACCGGTTGTCCCAACTTAAAAATGACCTTGTGTCATATTCTTCTTGTGGGGTAGGGGTTCAGTAAATACATATACATTATTTTTACACCATCAAAAATTTCTATCTCTGGTCGTATCTCCCGTTGTTCACCCCCACACGCACATATATAGCATATAGTACATATAGTATATATATATTACTAACCCTCACTTTGTTTACAAAGTTAGAGGACTCTCATGAATTCATTTCCGCTTAGAAATGTATCAATTAAATATTCTACTAAATTTGACAGCCGCTAATAGCCGTATGGGTAAGAGACTTGGCAGACGAAAATTCAGTCACTTGACTGGAGGTAGCTGTTAAAGTGTAGCCACACTGATGAGAGGTGAAACCTCGAAACACGTGTCTGTGGATTAACTTATTATATATCTCAAGACATGGGGAATAATGTCTTACCCAACTACGAGGGTCCATTGGTTTTGAATCCAGAGTTTTCCGTCTACTATCAGAGCTGTCCTATTATTTACCTATAGCTAAGGGAAAATGTGGATTCATGCCTTTCCTAATGGTACCCCTAATGTTATGTCCACGAAGTGAAATGCAAATAGACTCGGATTAATACCATTTTATTCCATGATAACCACACACACACACACATATAATATATATATATATATATATATATATATAAAACAATACATTTGCCAGATGTATACTATATAAGTTGTTACTTTCCAACAAAATAATCTACCAAAAGCTAAAATAAACTATACAAAAATATCGGCCATTTTTGGTGTATGTGCGCAGGCGCGTTCTTCTCCTTATCCCACTATTTCCACACACCTTTCGGTCATTTTTGCCTCGGCTTTCTTTTCCCCTCGCTGGTCCTTTTCAGTAAGCATTCAAAGCATCAGCCGCCATCTTGTCATTAATAGGAAAAGCATAACAAAGAAAGAACATCTACTCGGGCAAATAAATAAAGAATTCTTTTAAGTAAAGAGAACGCAAAGTGTAATGGATAGCTGCCTGCCTCAATTCTTTACTATCTTGTCACTTCATTTCCTTTCTTCTATCTCTTCACTTTTTTCTATCACCATTCCTCGATTCTTTCTAGCTTTGTTACTCACAGGACCTTTATTCTGAGACTGATGCCAAACCAAAGAACGGTTCCAATCGTAATCTATCATTAATGATTTTTCAATCTTTGAAAAGGCATGAGTCGACTTCCTAGTGAAACGTGTCTCTACCGACCAACTCTTTCTAATCTCGCTCTACACTGTATATAAAAATGTTAATGAAGGTGATGCCGAGTAGGTGATTCTCATTGTAAATCTCCACCATAAACTAGCATCAAACCTCGATGAAGTCTGTGCTCATAATATGAAATGAATGATAACAATGAAATTATATTTATGTCTACTTCATCCTCTCAGTAATTCATCATTAACTCTTTCCACGATTTGGTCTATTTTTCAAAATCATTTCCTGAACTCTTTTCTTAGATGTAACGCCATATATGAACATCAGTTTTCAAAAGATTGTGTAGCGTCGATTTGATTCACTTTACTCTCATCTTAGTCATTTTAGTTTCCTATACAACTTATATGTTTAATTCTCTTTTTCTTTCAGTTTATATTATATTATTTTATCTTCTCTTTTTTTCACTTTATTCATTCATTCATTCTGTTTTTCTTTTGCTTCTATGTTTTTTCTTTCAATTCTTTTCATTTTTTAAACTTTTAATTCGTCTCAATTTCTTTCTTTCTTTCAATTCCTTTCCCTTTTTCTTTATTTCCTTCCTTTTCTTTATTTATTTTTCTCACATTTCTTTCTGTCTTTCTTTTTTTCTTTCCTTCAATTCCTTTCTCTTTTTATTTCCTTCCTTTTCTTGTTTCATTTTTCTTCTTTTCCTCTTTTTTCTCTTTTTTTTTCTTTCCTTCAATTCCTTTCTCTTTTTTATTTCCTTCCTTTTCTTTGTTTCATTTTTCTTTCTTTCCCTCTTTTTTTTCTTTTAATCTTCTTTCTTTATTTGTTTCTTTCTTTCAAGTCTTTTCATTGTCTTTTTATTTACTTTTTCATTTTGTCTTTCCTTTTTGTCTTTCTTTCTTTCTTTCTTTCTTTCTATCTCTTTTTTTAAAAATTACTTTCAATTCCTTTAATTTTTCTTTTTTTCAGTTCGTTTCATTTTCATTTTATTTGTCTCTCTCTCTTTCTTTCATTTTCTTTCTTTTAAATTGGTTGTCTTTTTCTCCGCCTTTCCTGTGTCTTTCCATTCTAGGGATTCAACGAGATAAGTGTTTTCACTTTTGTCTTTATTCAGACGCCATTTTATCTTCACTTAACCTCCACACAATTCCTCGGCACCCGGACACGCCATAAGCTGTTTGTTGTTCTGGTTATCGTCCTTGGAAGCTTCGTCAGACACGGACGGCAACGGAATTAACATGAATTTTATATGTATGGAAGCTGTCGGCTTATTGTGGGTGGGGGGGGCTTGCGGGACAGAGAAGAATGTACAGAGGATCGATCAGGCCGGAGAGGACATAAAACAATAGAAAACCGGAAAGAAGCAAAATACTACACTATGTGTCATTTGATGAATAAAGAAGAAAAAAGAGAAATTGAAGCGGGAGTAGTGGGGTGAGGGTATAGCAGGAGGAAATGAGGAAATGCCGACAAATGGGAAAGTGCATGGGGGGGGGGAGAAGTGAAAGAGAAAAGAAAGATAAATGCTAAGGGGAGGAATTAAAAGAAAGCGAAAAGAAGAAGAATATGAGGATGATGATGACGATGATGATACTACTACTACTACTACTACTACTACTACTACTACTACTACTACGTACATTGGTACGTAGTTATCAACTGAATTTTGATCTGAAATTTCCACTTGCAATTTACTCACTCTTCCAAGAGGTTTGGCATTGTATAAGGCCTTTTCTACGAAAAAGATCCAAAGCATAGGTGGAACTTTTGACCAAAATTGCACAGTTCTTTCGAAAAATCTCATTGTGACCCTATCTATTCTTAATTAAAAGAGGGAATACTACCAGGTATAAAAGCCACAGGAACTTGTTGCTGTATACAATTAATTCTCTGAATTGACTAAGGAGGAGATTATGTTAAAAAAGGAACAATTGTTTTGCAATAAAAAAACATTTGTTTTTAACTATTGGTCTACGGATTTGGTTGGTTATTTGGCTATTCTGCTTAATTTTACACACACAAAACCAAACTTTTAATGATAGTCAAGTTGAAACTAAAGAATTTTGTTGTTAATGAAAAATTTAAATTTATTCCCGCATTAACGAGTATAATTTTTCTTTAGATATTCATGATTTATAATCTAATTGTTTGTGGGTAAATATTTTGGAATTTGGTTTTATAAACTGGTAAAATAATTCTCATTAACTCAATGTGTATCAATATATTGTAAAATTTATTTTCCTTTTAGATTTATCATTAACTTTATTTGTATCAATGAACGCTTAAAATGATTTTCATTAACTTTCAAACAGATCTATTTAACCTATATATGGGACCCTAAGAGGTACTACGACTACTGAGTGGACTTGAGAGCAATGGTAATGATGCGATGCTAAACACACTCCAGAATTGGAACCTCACCACTTGATGTAGTTTATCGTTATACTGAGGTCACTAAATTAGAAGAAATTATATTTGTAAGATTTTTCATAAACTTCATATGTATTAACAAATTGATGAAAATCATTTTCATGTATCAATAAATTAGAAGAAACAATTTGATATGTATTAATAAACTGGTGTTGACCCTCAACTTCCGCCTTTTAGCATTCATATGATAAAATGGATAGTGTGTTATGCCGTCGTTATTTAAAACCATTTGATATGATTTTATGTCAAGAAATAACACAGAATTGCTCCAATATTGTAAAGACATTTGCTTTTTCAAAGTCAATGAAAATAGGATGGACTGAACACCGACAATCTTTATTCCGAAATTGTGTTGCTGTTTTATCTTTTACTATCCGTAGTATTTTATCTAGTTCCAAATTACATATTACCGGGAAGTTAAGATGATTTTTCTTTCTTTCTTTTTTTTCTTTCTGTATTGATTGATAGATATGTTGATAAATACATTGACCGATTGATTAATTCTAACGTCATTTAACCCATCTCGGTTTATTTTATGTCTTAAGGTTAGGGAAGCGCGTTCATTTTTACATTTGTGTAGTTGTTTCTTAAGTTTTCTTTTTTCACGTGATCCTATCGAAAGCGAATAATTTGAACGAGCTCTGTTTAGCCCGTAGATCGGGTCATAACAGGTACTAGCACTCCGAGTCAGAGTAGACTTGGGATTCATGTCTATCTAGGGTTACTCCACAATCCACAGATCTCCAGAACTGTGGCCACACTATTAGATGTAGTTTGGTGTCATATCCAGGATATCATTTCTGTGTGAGGGAGAGGGAAAGTCTGATCCCTCAACAGGGTATATAGTCAGCATATTCTAAGCCTCACTGATAAAATGACTGGCATTATGTCTAGTTCTAAATTACATATTAGAAGGAAGATAATATTATTTTCTTCCTTTCTATGTTGATAGATTTATGTAGATATATATACATAAGTAATGTATGCGTAGTGAACTAATGTCGGTATCAGCCGAGCAGAGAGGGGGTCTATCCCTTTTTCCGCTAGCGTTAGATCGGGAAGATTGTTTTGCTGGGATGGAACATCTCACCTACTGTCAGCTTCCTGACACTTTACCACACGGATCAGATTACCCAAGCTGTACAACTCATGTTAGGTATCGAACCTGAAATCTTGCGATTCTAAGCGGATGCTCCAGTGACTGAGATAAAATACCAGTAATAACCCGAATAAAGACAAAACTGGAGTTTAAGCGATAATTATACACATAATTTTGGAAAACTAGAAACGATCTTGACACACACACACACACACACACACACACACACACACCACACACACACACACACACATAACTATATATATATATATAATATGTAAAATAATTAAGACTACAACATTGCCAAAGTAAGAAAAAAAAACGATAACAATATGTGTGAGTGATAAGTACTTCTATGTGCGATATGTATTTGTATATATATATATCTACGTATAGAATATATGTACATGTGGTTGATATGTATTTATTTATATGTATATATATATATTTGTATGTGTCTACATAGTTATATCTAAGCCTCAGTCAGTTGAGCGTCAACCAAGGAATCATAAGGTTCCTGGTTCGATACTGGCCCTCACCAGCTCAGCGTATGAGTAGCACAGGTATCTGTGTGGTAAGGAAATGACTGATGGTAGGTGTGGCACTCCATCTCAGACACAAAAACAATCAGCGCATTCTAAGAGAGAGAGAGAGAGAGACGAAAGCATACATAAGAACGAGAAAAAATTCTGATATCACACCGGATAGAGAAATATCTGTAGGTTAAGCGATAATTATACACATAATTATTGAAAAACTAGAATCCGTCTTGAGATATGTAGATATCACTGGTAAAATAATACAGACTACAACGCTGCCAATGTAAGAAAAGAAAATGAAAACAATGATGAAAATGTGGGATGAGTCGGTGTTGTCTTTTCCCCTGCTCCATTCTAACCCGATGCATAGTAATAATCCCCCCCGCTAACACCCGACGTTATACACCTTAGTGACAATGTCAGGAAGAAGTTTCATCTTGAAAGCAACACTAAACATTTATATCCGCTTCACCTGTTTTGCATATTTTCTTCTCGACCAAATCGCTATTTCTTGAATCTTCCGAAAAAAATTGATGGAAAGTGTATTTTATTATTTTTTTGTGTGTGTGTGTGTCTGTATCTTAAGATATTCTGGCGCATTTGAAGAGGAATTTCATTGATTTCTTTGAAACGTCCTTTCTAACAGACATTTTTGTTTCTAGTGAAAGGTCAGCCTTGTAAAATGAGAAGCCCTATATTTGCTAGGGACTCTTTTTAATGTCTATTTTTTATTACCCGCATGCGTGATAAAGGTAAGGCTCAATTGTTGGCCCTGCGCTGATGAAAGGTGTGAAAGAGAAGGACAAGAGAAATAATAGTAGATAGGTTAGAAGTTAAATAAATGGAGGCGATATGTTATTTGATTATTTTGAAAAGAAAGAAAGAAAGAAAAAGTAAAGTAATGTAAAAGAAGAGGATGGTTTTTGGTTTGTTTTGTTTTACGGCATATCAACCACAGTGGGTCATTTAATGCAGATAAAGTTTTGAAATAAATCAATTCTTAATGGATAATACAATTTTTTTATAAGTACATTTTTCTATTTAACCCATAGATGGGACCCTAACAGGTACTACCACTCCGGGTCAGAGTGGACCAGGGAGCAATGGTGATGAAGGGGTGCTCCACATTCCCCAAACCTCCAAAACTGGAACCTCACCATCAGATAGAGTTTAACGTCATTCCCAGGACATGTAGACCCGCAGCCACCGCCTTCTAGAACCCATATGATAAAAAGGGGTTGGGGCTTGCCATAAGGGCAATAGGGTTGGGAAAATCATATAGGTGCTAGGGCTTGACGTGACCAGCCGATTGATCGGAGGGGGCCTCTCTGACCGCCCGTCTAGCCCAAGATAGGGCCAAAGTGGAGTATTGCATGACATGAACTGCTCATCCACCTGGGCTCTATCCTTAAGCATCACGGGTCGCCACCCACGGCCAACAGGTGGCCCCATTGGGGGAGTCTTACCCCTCTGCAGAGGTGCAGTCGGTGCATTCTAACGCCCCAGCCGACAGGGCGGAAAAGAAGAGGAGTAAGAAATATAAAACTGAAATAAAAGCATACAGAAACAAAGAATAAATTAAAAAATAGAACGAAAGAAAGAAAGCTAAAGTTTTAAAAGTGAAGAGAAATACGAAGTACGGGAGAAAGAAAGAAAGAAGACGGGACAGAAAATTTAAATGTTAATTAAAATGCCAGGATTAGTTTACTGAAAAAGAAAATATCACTTTGTCTGCTGTGCTGAGAATACACTGATTGTATCCCCTGAAGAGATGTAATACACCCCTGCCCCCCAAAAAAGGAATGTCCTAGATATAACAATAAATTACATCTAATAGTGAGGTTCCAGTTCTCGAAATCTGGGGAGTATGGAGTACCCCTCCAGTGGCATTACTCCTAGAACCATTCTGATCCGGATCTGTAGTACCTGTTAAGGTCCCATCTAGATCTCTTTAAAAATTATTCTTATTTGATGGATTTTAACGACATCTCAACACGTCAAGGATTATTTTATGCCGAGAAATTAGGGAATGGCGTTCATTGTATGGTCATATTTACATTTTTGTATAGTTATTTTTTAAGAGATTTTTTACACAAAGTTCCATCAAATACGAATAATTTTTAAACATATATATTAGACCCATCGATGGGGCCTAATAAATACAACGACTCCGGGTCAGAGAAGACCTGGGATTATTGGCAATGAAGGGGTAATCCACGATCCCCATATCTTCAGAACTGAAGTATTACCATTATTTAGTGTCCTGTTTAGTACAGCCGTTTAAATGAGAAGGTTTTACTCATCTGCAGCGTATTCTAAGATCCACCGACAGAGCGAACTTTGCTTACATATACAAAAGAAAAGAAATGAAAGGTATGGAAGAATAGTTTATATATAAAACACAGGGAAGGCGCGTTGTATAATGCTTATCGTTGTTGGAAATGGACTCGGCACCCAGAGTTCAAATCCTGGACGAGACTGGGCTCTGTAACCATGGCAACCCATCTATGAGAAGGAAAACTCTAAATTCAAACCTGTTTAATTCCGCTTAAGAAATTGATCTTGTGTCGCATTCTACTCGTGAGGAGATGTTGGTATATATATATATATATATATATATATATATATATATATATTCGTAGATGCATACAATGAACGGTTATTTTTCGCCTTTTTAAAATGAGACTTTATCATGTTTGACAAAGTGAAAGTTTTTTGTTTTATTTTTTTTCACTAACGGCTATTCTGGACTGTGTAAACGAAAGATGTGAGAAACATTTTTTCCATTTTGGAGAATCGTTGAAGATGGAAACGTGGTGTAAAAAATTCTCATTTAAAAAGTCATCACTTGCTGACAAATATGAGAAAAGAATCATTCTTCTCTATGGCCCCGGGCTGTAGTCAGATGGAGTAATCATGGGACAGCCAGCGAGAACTGACAATGGCCGACACCAAATACAATAAGATAGGCAACCTCATTGGAACACAAGCGGTTGGGTATTGAGGTCGTTTTGATGAATAGAGAAAGAAGAAGGTACTCATATTGATAAACTTATGGTACAATAAAAAAATATAAATAGTAAAAAGAAAGAAAGAAAAGGAACTGAAGAATTGAGAATAAATAAAAACTAAAGTGATAAGGGTACAGGAAAAAGGAAAGAAGCAGAAAGGTGGAAGTAAGATCCAGAATGAATAAAATAAAAAAAGATTAAACCAAACAAAATGTGAGAAGGAAAATTTTGAGCAAGCAAGCAAGATTTTAAATGACAAGTCAAAAAGAGGAACTATAATAATAAAAAAAATATAAGTATTATACAAGAGAGGGAAAAGTGAATGAGAAGATATATATCATCCAATGTAGAGCCACTTTATTATCATCTTTTAATAAAAATGCTTATAAGAGACATAAATGAAGAAGAAGGAAATGCTAACGGTGTAAACAATAAAAAGTTTGAAAAGAAAGTCAAATATTTCCTTGAAACTTGCAAAAAGGAATATTAATGTATAAAAATGAAAAAAAAAAAATGATATAAGAGGAAAAGTTTTTAAAAAAGCAATAAAAAGGGAAACAAGTGAAAAAATATGGAAAAAATTGAAAACAGATGCAAGTGAAGTAACTATGAACAAGATGAAACGGGAAAAACTTTATGATGACGGGGATATTTCTCATATCCCATGGCTACAGAATATTCACCGGATGTCAAACATTGTAGCCGGGTATTTTAACCAATAAACAGAAAAAGTGTCTAGAAAGTTTCCAACATTTATTTCAACTTTAGAAGTTTTAAAAAGACAGTTCATTTTTTTTTTTATTTTGTGACCACAGTCAAAAACTGAATATGTACGAATGTGAAACAATATCTGATTAATATTTCTCTGAATGTTTTTAGATGAGGCTTGATAATTAGTATTATTCGGACTATTGTACTCATTTTTATTGTTATCTGTACAAGGTCCGACAGAAATACGTGAAGAAGGCCGGAGTGTACATCGACCGAAACGTTGTACAATTTTTTTTTTTTAATGAAAAGAGGATAATCAAGTGCCTCTATATTGGATGATATATATCTTCTGATAAATTTTCCCTCTCTTTTATAACAATAAAGATGAGGACAATAGTCCGAATAATCCAAATAATACTAATTTCTGATTAACGTCCAAACATTTGAAAATCCAGTACTAATTTACATATAATCTTATGAAAGGCAATAATTTCTTCAGTGATATTGAAGTCAGTCAGACAGTCAACAATTGGTTTGACTGGCCAAGCCTAACATGAAGTTACTAGTTCCAATGAGCCCACTATAACAGCTTAAATAATTCCTGCCACTGTTGCCAGGAAGAGTCCATTAAGAGGGGGTGTTTGACTGTTCTACTGTCCAATAGTTAACAATCTGTAACAGTCATTTCCAGACTGCAGGTTCAATCCTGGCTAAGGGTGAAAGTAACACAGAATGACAATTATCAGTATTCTACAAGTGATTTATGAAAAAAAGATTGAAAATAAAAGAAAGGAAATGACATTCGTTGAATAGAGCTACCCTGACATACGAATGCCTCAACTTATGACTTCTCCGAGTTACGAGCTGTCACTCGGTTTATTTTTTGCTTTGGCTTATGAGCAATAATTCGATGTACGAACGAGCTTCAGAGCTTATGTTAATAAGTTCACTGAAAACATTAAATTTCTAAATTCTTTGCTACAAAGAAAATATCTAAAAAAAAAGAAGACTTTCATGAACTTTGTTTTTAATGACATATCAACCTTTGTAAGTTATTTAATGCCAAAGCAATCATTGTAGAAGAACAGTCGTGGTACGATTTAATCCATAGCTGTGGATTAGGGGGTTCATGCCTTTCTCAGAGGTATTTGTCCAAAAGTGAACGTAATAGACCGGCTAGAGTTCGAACTTACATACTACGATGTCGCATTCCAGCACTTTAGCCACTACACCTCACAAGAACTTAATACCTAAATTCATGTAAATCACACGGTTTAATTATTATATACAAATAATACGATATATATATGTGTGTGTGTGTGCCTGTGGAGAGAGAGAGAGAGAGAGAGAGAGAGAGAGAGAGAGAGAGAGAGAGAGAGGAGAGAGAGAGAGAGAGAGAGAGAGAAAACACACTCGTATTATATATATATATATATATATATATATATATATATATGGACAGACGGATAGATATTTACATAGGACTATCTTCCTCTCCCTATTTGCGAAGTAAAACAATCAAATACACACTTGCATATGGATGCACATAGAAAAGTCACCTTGCAACTATTACCACAGCAAGAGTAACACTGCAAAAAATCATCACGTTTTACAGACAGGTAGAAGAAATGTATAAAATAAATGTTAATAAAATAAATAAATAAACATAAATGTCTGTTAAGCATAAACAAATTCTACATGAAATTAACATTTTTAAAGTCAGTAAGTAAACATAAAAGAATCATACAAATCTTGCAGATAAAAACAAAAGAAAAAAAAAGAAAAATTACGAAAAGGCAATTTCAACGATAATATAGACAACATTTTAGATGAATAAGTTTTTGCTTCCATGTGTGGTAGAATATTTGTTTCTCATGCTTTCAAAGAAATATTGAGACATTGTAAACATCTTTTTGTATAGATTATAGGAGAGTATGTGCTATATATATATATATATATATTGGTTTGTTGGTTGGTTTTGAAGGCTGTCACAATGCGAGTGTAAAGAAAAAAGAAGGTAACTATGATGTTTTTTGTTAACCTGTCATTTATTTCTCAATATTTCGGGAAGAAATTCCCATAAGCAAGCACCCCAACCATACACATACACACACAGAATTTGGAAGACCCAAGACAGAACGAATGTAGCAGCCGCTAAGACAACTTCAGTTCCAGTATTCTTCTGAGGATGGGAATTTCTTCCCGAAATATTGAGAAATAAATGACAGGTTAACAAAAAACATCATAGTTACCTTCTTTTTTCTTTACACTCGCATTGTGACAGCCTTCAAAACCAACCAACAAACCAATATATACACAATGCTTCAAGCAAATTACAAAACCCTTTTCTATATATATATATATATATATATATATATATATATATACTAGACAAAATGTGACCCATTGGGTCACGCATACAGCTGTGGGTAGATAATTGAGATTAGGGAAAAGGAATTAGCAAAGCAAATAAAGTTTTTAAAAATAAATACGGCCGGACGAAACCTTAAAATCATTTTTAGCTTTTTACCTCATTTAAGGTACGGGTTGCTGGTTGTGAAACTTAACATAGAAATACATTTCAAATTCTCCCGGTTCTCTTTCTCTCTGTACACTCCAGATAAACTAACATTATATAATGAGGAGGTAGTCAAGAGATACATAGAGAAAAAGAACGTGAGAGACAGAGAGTAAAGTAAGAGATTGGTCGCGTTTTGACTTAATTGCAAATTACAACTAATTAAAACAGAATTTTGTTCAAACATAATTCATTGCTAAAAGTAAGGAATAATTTGGTATAATTTTCGTGTAATTAAACTAAACAGTAAAAAAGCCTTTAGGAAGAAAAAGTTGATTAACTCAGCTTTAGTATAATATATATATATATATATATTATATATTATATATATATATATATATATACAGACAAACCTCTCATTAATGGGATAATAGTGGGAGGCGTTGTCCGTTAAAGTCCGTAGATGAGAAGGGATCTTTTAGTCATAAAAACACTATAGTGAATATCAGAAGTTATAATCAGAGCGTAAATAATATAAAAATATGTATATATTCCATAAATAAATATATACTATATATTTAACATATATGTACAGTAGTTAAAAAATACAGCACGACACACTTACGTAGAATAGCATAGCGCGTTCTCCGAAGTTTGCATGGCACACAAGAACATAACATGAAGTACTTATACTTTCCTCTTTATCAACAGACTCAAGACTTTATCTACTAAAAGACCCTTTTCCTATTTGGACATTTCTCTTATACAACAACGGATAAACTCTTCTTTTTATCTTTTTTCATGTCTTTCCTCTTCTCTGTTAAGTAGGAGTAGGTAAATGCAATTTTTCTTTGAGGTCTTCTCTATTTGCATAAATTGTAACAGAATTAGTGCTCGTTTATGCATTATACTTACTAGCAAATATATGCACCCTCCGGGTGCAAGTATTTAAGTTTTAATATAATAAGATATCATGTTAAATTAGAAAGGCTAATGAAACTGAATAAAATTCAGATAAAAATATTTGGAACAGAGGGGTATAATCGGAAAATAGAACAACTTTGAAACTAACTGTTCCACCATTTTCCCTTACTCCCGTCTTTCAGTGGTAAATTCCCTAATTTAACTATTTAGTTAAATAGGAAGAAAAGAATAAAATTACAGTTATTTCTTTATGTTAATAGATTTGTTAAGATTTATCCCCGAGATTTTTGCTCATATTTATTAAGATAAAACCAAACAATTAGAAATCAATAATACTAAGCATATATTTATTAAAATCAAATTTTTTAAGACCAATATGCAAATTAGCCTTCCCATTCACACTGTAAACCGCTATTTCGTTGAATATATAAATATAATTGCATGTTATTAATATGTAGATATTGTTAACAGTCTTAATGATGTAAAACAATTTTATCAATAATTGATGTTTAAATAAAAATAAAATCATGGAGAATGTGATGTAAATAACAAAGGGAATTGTGATTTGAATAGTAATATAGTTTCGGTTACAGACATACAAACCCACAATCTCCATTAAAATAAGATTTAGCAAATTAACCACTCGGTATCATAAGTATAAACAAAAAATGAGGGTTCAGTTGTGCATAATGCATTCGTTATAAATCGAACCCCTACTTTTAGAGACACTTTACTTGCTTCTACTTTAAATCATGCCCCAATCTGCGGAGATTAGAATACACCAAATAAATCCCCTCTAAAAAAAATAAGAAACGGGTTCTGCGTAGGAAACTAAACTACATCTCAAGGGAGGTTTCAGATCTGGAGATATCTGGAGTGCGGAATACTCTTTCATTGCCATTACTCCCATGTCAATTCTGACCGCTTAGCGTCCCATTACTCCCAGGTCAACTCTGACCACTTAGCGTCCCATTACTCCCAGGTCAACTCTGACCTCTTAGCGTCCCATTACTCCCAGGTCAACTCTGACCTCTTAGGGCCCCATTACTCCCAGGTCAACTCTGACCTCTTAGGGTCCCATTACTCCCAGGTCAACTCTGACCTCTTAGGGTCCCATTACTCCCAGGTCAACTCTGACTTAGGTCAACTTTTACCTCTTAGAGTACCATTACTCCCATGTCAACTCTGACCTCTTAGGGTCCATTTTTCTAGTTCAAATAGATATGCTTAGAAATTATTCGTATTCAATGGGACCCTCCTCCAAACCGCTTTAATCACATTTAGGGAGCAACTACACAAAAATATGAATATGAATGATCAATAAACGTGATTTCTTAACCTCTAGGTATAAGATAACCCTAGACGGATTAGCATGCCATTAAAATCAATCATCAAGTTCAATATCAAAAGGTAATACCGTACATGTTTGGAGGGGAAGTTTCAGTGTGGTAGTGGCTGATGTTCTGGATTGTGAGATCATAGTAAATGAGTTCGCATTCCAGTCTTTCTATTATGTTCACTTTCAGGCTTATACTCTGGGCAAAGGCATGAACCCCTCACCCCCACCTATGGGTTAAATAGTACCACTAGTGTTCCCTCACAAGGATTAATTTGGTATTAAATAACCCACGAAAGTTGATATGCCATTAAACAAAGAAAACCAAACCTACTTGTTTCGAGTGGGATCTTCTTAGCACGCCCCACCCCCATATATAGGTAAAAGTTTTATGTATATAATAAACTTTCTTTTTAAATAGACATATTTGAGTTTTTACTAGTATTAATATTAAGTATCAGTTAGTGAAAAGCTATATTTCCTCAACTGTGTTGGCTAGATTTATTATTAATATGTCCGCTATCTGGGTAGACAAAATCTATAATGTCAATCCTGTGATTACTGTGGTCTGATACAATTATTTTTATATAGATAATATTCCGAGTGCTATGAAGAAAAACTGTTGTAGCGAGCACAGATGGAACGGATTTGTTTGGGGTTGCAATGCTATTAGGACAAGTGTTTTTTTAGAAGATGGTCTTTGAATCAATTGCAACTTGAATGTTCCAGTTTTTACTCACTATTTTTTTTTTTTTTTACTTCGGCTTTAAGTGATGGTGGGAAACAGAAAAAGAAGGATTATTATTTTCGTGGTGTATTAACTGTCTGCTGCCTTGAATCTAACACTGCTTAATATGTAGGATAAAACATTCGACTTATCCAAGGATTATAATATATATCCAGTTAGCCGGCGCCAACCAACGGTGTTGACTTAATAAGTCCTGCAAGTAAGCACAATATATATATATATATATATATATATATATATATATGTGCGTGCGTGCGTGCGTGTGTAAGTTAGCTAATGCTCTAGTGGAGAATAGATAGCTGTGAGAAAGAGAAGATATAAATGCATTTAGATTTCTTGCTTTTATTTACTTCTGTCTGTCTGTGTGTCAGTGAAGGGAGTGGGGAAGATTAAGGCAGTGTACACATAAATACAGGCGCCACTAAAGTTAGTAGTCTGCCGCAGTATTCACGGTTTAAACTATTGTAATATGCAAGTAAGGTACCCATCCACGCCTGGGGAAAAATGAAACATAAAATACTACGTATTTTGATGAAATCGAAAAATTAATATAAGTACACATGATAAACATGAAGATATATTCTAATTGATTTTCCGAGCCTTTTGTACACACTATTTCTTGTTCTTCTAAGACTTACACACTCCTTTACACTCAAACAAGAGGAATATCACAGTGTATAGCATGTCAAACACCATACACGGTTAAACATTTTCGTATAGAATGCGGAGATTAGTTTTCATGAGACAGCGTTTTTAAATGCAACCAATATAAGACCTATTTCAAAAATGTCGTCATAGTGGAAATGTTTTCCTTCTTAAGAGAAATAAAAACAATGTAAAAATCTATAAACCTAATAATACAAAGTAATTATTTAAAAAGAATACCCCAGGGGATGTTAACTTACGAGAGTCGTTAAAAAGTTCTAACGCTCATTTAGAAGTACCTTTTTTTTTTTTATAAAAATAGAAAAATAATTCAGATTTCTGCAAGTAGGACCGCCAAAAAGGTGAGACGGCTGGTTGGTTGGTTGGATTTTACGGCAGGTAAACTCTGGGGTTATTTTCATGCATAATATATATTTTTTATTCATTCTTGGTGGGCATTCAATTTTTGTAAACTAATTTTCAAACACATTTTAAAACTCACTTTTGATCTATTTAACCCATAGATTGAACCCTAATAAGTGAGATGTGAGCGAGAAATCTAAAAATTGCTAAGTCAGAAGTCTGAGTAGACAAAGTATCTGGATGAGGTTTGAAACCTTTTGAACGACTCCCGTATCGTTAAAATAAAATATACAAAACCCACCACACTCTTAAACAATTCAACAAAAATGTAAATATGAGCTAAAAATGTACGCGATTCCCTAACTATAAAATAGCACCCGATGGGTTTACATACTGTTAGAATAAATAAATGAATAAATCATTGTTCTTCCTACTTTTGCTAATAGTTTTCACCACTAACTAATAAACAAGCAACATAGAGCTGGCGATGTAAAAACATAGATTTGATCTTATACCTTTTATGAGATCAAAGAAACTGTCTGCACATCATATCAACGCCTTCATTTTACCACGTTCGGTCAGAAATAACATATTTTCTATCTTATTATTTCCAGTATTCTCCACATGAGATTGGAGGATAAACCTGACATAGTCTATGTTGGATGCGGGCGTCAAGTCAATATCTATGCCAAAAATCAGAGCCCTTAAACTTTCTATTAGGCCATGGTAAATTGAGAGACAGAAGAATGAGCAAACTTTAGCTTAAAGCTAAAGATATAAGAAATTTGTAATTACGAATAGTAAATATTTTAATTAAGAATTACTAAGCTTTATATATCAATTGATATTCGCTTGATACTAAATTATATCTCTCTCGGTTTAGCCAAGAATGTCGTATTTGCCTCTGATGACCTTCAGTAACCTCAGATTATCTTGACTGTCTAACTATCATAGTTTGTGTTAGAATCCAAGTTCAAGTCATGTGATTAATTATTAATTAATAGATCGACGCCAACCTATTATAATATTGAATTTCTGCGTCTGCTTGTTTGCACGTATTTACCACAGCCCCCCCCCGACCCTGCACGTGCAGGATGTGACACAAGTTCAATTTTTAAGCGGTGTTTAGCAGATTCGAATTCAATTTTCCTTCTTTTGGAGCAGTTGCTGTTCCAAGGTTAAATAGTATGTCCTACTATCTATCCATAGCTGGGGGGTGGGGGAATAGTTGGATTCGTACCTTTCGCAACCGCTGGGAGTTCTATCGTAGTGTAATGGTAAGCAAGATAGTCTAGATAGCGAGTTCGATCTTCGCTGGCGGCCCCATGCTTGCAGCCTTGTGTCACATCCAAACCATTGCGAAAGGGTTGGGTGAATCCCTACTTTTCCCTAGGGTATTAGCGCTATGTAAAATGCAAATAGCCTCGTCCAGGATTTGAACTCAGGTCACTGTGTCCATTAATTATGACAATAACCATTACACTACGAGATCGAATTATTGAGAAAACGGGACATGTTAGCGCAAACTTTGATAAAGTACCCCCTAAATATGCTTAGCGATAAAAGAGAAGTCGGTTTATAGTCGGTTCGGCTAGCAGAAACCAAATGACTTTGTGGTATCCTAATTATCTCCCTTGTTGTTCACTCTATTGAAATCAAATCCAGACAGAAACAAGAAAGTTGTAAATCAACGTCGTATTGCGTCTCGTCGTGGTGCAATAGTTGCAAGGTAGTTTCGCAGATACAGTATTACTGAATAGCGAGTTCGATACTTGATGGATGCCCCATAAAAATTCCCACGTAAAAAAAGACCTTGTGTTAAGGTGGAAGGTCAGGAAAATATTGTTTTTGCTAAATGAATGACAAACCAGACGAACTAGAATAGATTATCTCTTTTTGTATATAAGTAAATATAATCTTTTTTTATCCGTAAATATCAGTTTATCAAAGAAGAAAAAAGACGAATAGATATATCATGGAACACACACACACACACATATATATATATTATATATATATATATATATATATATATATATATGGCATGGGTAGGATATGACATAAGGTCGAAAGTATTAGCCATTCAACAAGGACCGAACTCGCTTTTCAGTTGTAATAGATCTACGAGACTATCTTGCTAACCATTACGTCACGATGGGACACCTATAGTTTCAATGGAAGAAAAAAAAGAAAGAATGTAAAAGAAAAAGGAAGATGAACATATTTGTAGGAATTATGTGGTACAATGGTTATCGTTGTAGGAAATGGACACGGCGTGACGAGTTCAAATCCTGGAAGAGGCTGTTTGCATTTTTCATAGCGCTAATATAGTTGGGAAAGGCATAAATACAACTATTCTCCATCCAGCTATGGGTAAATAGTAGCATGAATTGGGCTCTTTAACCTCAGAAAATCAGTTTAGGAGGAGGAAAACTCTTAAACTTTATTAAACTCCGTTTAAAAAATTGACCTTGTGTCACATCCTACTTGTGTGAAGTGGTTAGTATTTATGTATATATATATTCTTTCTTACTATGTTTATTTTTCATTACTTCTTTCCTCTCTTCCTTTATTTCTTTCTTGCTCTGTCACCTTTTCATTACTTCTTTCCTTTTTTATTTCACTTTTACATAACTTCTTTCCTTTCTTTCTTTGTCACTTTTTCATTACTTCTTCCCTTTCGTGCGGAGGGATTGGGTAAATCTGTATATGTAGAAGTAGATGGTTTGTTGAATGATATTACTTACTCATCGTCGTTATCGGAGCTTTTATTCTCGAACGAAATGTTTCGAATGGGATGATATTTGACCTTTACGTTTGCGGCCTCTTTCTTTTCTAATTTATTTTTAATATGCTTACGCCGAGTGTCATTAAGCTGTATTTCACATTTTACATGATTTAGTGCGTAACCTGAACAGAATGTTTGTGTGTGTGTGTGGGGGGGGGGTTGTAGTAAAGAGACAGATTATCGTTATTACGGAAAGAGATCAAGCGTGTGTGTGTGTGTGTGTGTGTGTATCGGTATGCGTGTGTATATGCGTTCGCGCGCACCAACAACGGTTTACTAATCTGTCAGCAGTGCCGCTCAGTAGATGAATGTATGTGTACAGATAAACTTTTATCCACTGTTACGTTTTCTCCTCCCCCAACAGCAGCCGTTAATCCGCTGTGTTTTATAACAAATAAAAGTAAATTATGCGTATTAAAATGATAGGAGGGATTTTCTCTTTCCATTCGTTTGTTTTCAATCTCTCTATATATATATATATATATATATATATATATATATATATATATATATATATATATATATAAACTCCTGCTTTAATTTTTATCTCTATGTATCTTTCTTTTTGATGAACATTCAGTCGAGAGTATATTCTTCCTTATCTTACTTTCTTGCACACGCACGCAGTCACACACACACACACACACATATACATATATACTAGCACACTTACATAGAAAAGTGATAGTTTGAGAAACTTAAGGCACGGAATTGTTTGACTAATAAAAAATAAATGATAGGATGTGAAATTATTTCATTGTGAAGTAATTTCGTGAAATTTATGAAGTGTTTGGCCAGACGCCGAAATCGCCGGATAACTTTACCCAAAAAAATTCAGGCTGTAAATTATACGCAAATCTTTATATGTATGTTCGAGTTATTAAGTTTGGTTAAATCCTATCAAGGAAACTCTTGATATCATCCACTTACAAACACACACACATATTCTTTTCTTTCATATAGACATATAAGTAAATTCTTTCAAGTCTTTTGGAGACCATGGCAATTTTATAATTATCTACAGAGCAATATTTACAATTCCATATTAAAGAACAAACTTAAAATACGTAACTTTGGCTTATAAATTTATTTCAACTACCCACTTTTAAAAAGTATATATATAAGGGTCTCTCGTTTATCTCAACGTATGACGATCCACCAGTTCTTTAACGTGTAAACCGTCGGACAACATACGCAGAGGATCTTTTTATAGTTGTAGGGTCTTGTAAAGAACTAGTCACACTTTCTGAAGAAGCTGATTATAGAAGAATGCTTTTGAATTTAAAATTTTCTTTCTACCTGACCGGTTCGCATACCAAAGCCAGAGAACCAAGTATACTTGACTATTTACCCATAGTTGGAGGTTGAGAAGATAGATTCGTTTGAGTGTGTGTATGTATGTGTATGTCTGTAAAAATTGTATTCCAGCAAATAAAGATATTATAAATGCATGTATAAAGAAATCGAACCACTGAAGTGGGCTGAAGGAATAGTTTGCTATCCACATCATCAAGACTAGCTTGTTAGTGAGTGATCAATCAATCGATTGATCGATCAATAGGTAGATAGATAATAATCAGGTTGGAATAGATAGATAATAAACAGATAGGTATATATAGTTTTCGAAGAATCTTAGAAAGTCGCTGTAGTCTGTTTCACACATCTTATACATTTGTATATTGTTCTCATGGGCTATGATTTTTGCAATAGCTATGTCAAGGTTGAAAATCTGTCTTTGCTTTATTACTGTGCAGTTTGCAATGAGTGCCGATTCGCATAGACGGCATAGGTTCTTATTATGTACGGGTTTAAGTAGCAATATGTATATATAATTCTATTTACACGTACATGTGAGAAAAATAATGAGATAGTGAATAACAAATACAAACAATTACATTCAACCAATGTTTCGATTCTATGCGTTTTGGAAGCTTCATTAGAATGAACTTTATTAAAACAGAGAGCGTATAGACGAGGAGGAGGAGGAAGTGAAGTTGTCACAGAAGTAGGTAGTATACGTGATTGGGAGGGGTGAGGATAGAAGGATCAAAGGGTGCAGGGCAAATTAGGCGGTAAGTGATTAGTGATAGTGCTTAGGTATGTAGCTCTAGTGGTGGAAAGATTATACTTGTGTTTTAGCATACTAAAATCCCACATATATATATATATATATATATATATATATATATATATATATAATATATATATAATGTCTTATAAATTCATAGCAGTTTTTCCTTGTGGAAATTTTGCTTATGTAGTTATCAGCCTTAATTCTTATTGCTATGAATACTTTATGCTTTTTATGGTGTCTTTTATTCATCTCTTAAATTCTTAAATGAATCATTATCAACAATTGTTGATATTGATTTTTGACTAGTATGTTTTACATCTTACATTTTAGTTGTCTTTTTCACATCTCACTTGATTATTCCCTATCAGTTCTGTACTCTCGTTGCCCTAGATTGACGGACTGAGCGATTTACAGTAGGAACAAATAAAAAATTAAGACGTCAGAAAATACTTCGTCAGAAATAATGATGATAATGGAATCGATGTTTCAAAACTATAAAAAAAATAGAAAGAGATAATAATATACGGAGTCCGGAAGTTTATTTCAATTTATACGACGACATTATATAATTAAACAGAGAAACTTTATAAAATCAGAAGATGTATTGATACGATAAAAAATATACAATTAACAAATAATATAGATACCGTAGAAAACGTGAAAATAAAAAAAAGAGTGAGAAAGAAGAAAGCAATGAAAAGTAAATAGATTGAAATTGAAGCCAGAATAATGGGAAAAGATAATAATAATAATAATAATAACAGTAATAATAATAATAATAATAATAACAGTAATAATAATAATAATAATTATTAATAATAATAGATTAGGTGCAAAAGAATAGCCAGTGTAGAATGTGTGAGACAAAGACGAAATGGTTAATTTATAATAAGCGAATGCAGCAAACTAGCGCAAAGAGCGTATAAGACTAGGTACGACTGGGTGGGAAAGGTGATCTACTGTGAATTGTACAAAAAAATCAATTTTCACCATGGAAATTGTATATGCAGGAAGCGGAACCGGTTTTAGAGATACACATAAAATTATCTGGGACTTTAAGATACAGACAGATCACCTAATCCCGGTTAGGAAACCAGAGCTAGTGTTGATTAACAAGAAAAAGAGAATTTTTTAAATTTTTAAATTTTGCGGTTCTGGTGGATCACAGAATGAAAATGAATCTAGACCATAAAAAACTACAGCATTAAGATCAACTATAATGCTCAGATGAGTCCCAGAGACCTGAGACTTTTGTCACTTAGTCTCCAGTTAACCATTTGCTAAAGCGGGTCAGCAAAACTCTCATAAAACGCTAGGACTTTGATATAAAGACGGACCACTTATCCCAGCCAAAAGACCAGACCTAGTATTCATTAACAAGAAAAGGAGAACTTTTCAACTGTTAGGTTTTGCAGTCCCAGTAGATCACAGGGAAAAATGAAAGAAAACGAAAAGATAGACCAATACCTGAACCTTGCCAGAGAATTGAAAAACCTGTGGTATAAGAGAGTGAAAGTGAATCCAGTTGTTACTGGAACGGTCCCCAAAATTTTAGAAAACAAACCAGAAGGATTGAAAACTAGAGGAAAGATCGAGAGCATCCACACAAAAGCATTGTTAAGATCGGTTAGAATACTCCGAAGAGTCATTGAGACTGGTGGACACTTGTCACTCAAACCTCAGTGAAAGACTAGCAGCTTACGCTGGAGTGAAAAAAGACCTCAAGGAGTGAAATAATGATAATAATATGGGGTCTGTAAACGCATCCATCTCGATAGATACCGCAGAAACTGTGAAATAAAAACGAGCGAGAAAGAAGCAAAGTAATGAAAAGCAAATAGATTGAAAGTGAAGCCAGGACAAAGTGGAAAAAAGGAGTAATTATCCCATTGATAATAATAATAATAATAATAATAATAATAATAATAATAATAATAATAGAGACCATCCAGTCTACTGCACTGCTGCAATTGGCTAGAATACTCAAAAGAGTCCCGGAGACCTGAGGAGACTTGTTGTCACTCAGCCTCCAGTGAAATATCATCAGCTAACGCTAATGTGAAAAACTCAAAAGGAGTGAACAATAATAATAATAACAAAGAAAAACCTGAGACCGAAAAAGAAATAAAAGAAAATTAATTCTTATAAAAAGAGGATGACCGTAAATAACAAGATGATAATCTCAAAAGGAGACTTAATTATCTTTCCGTCCTTCCATCTCAATCCTTAACCTTTTCATGGCCATTAGCTTCTAGTTCTATTTGCTTGTCTCCTAATTCTCTTTAAGCCTTCTTTCAAGATCATCATTATATTCTGATTTCATTTCCTTTGCTTCATTCATTTTGTGATTTGTTTCATTAATATCAGTCTTCCCTATTTTTCTAGCTTCAGTCTCTGTCCTCATTTTTTTTCATCACCCTTATTCTCTTATATTGCGTTATTATATATGATATTTTAGCTAGAATTAAATTTCGTAAATCATTTGTTAAAAAAGAAACAGTCAGAAAACAGAATGATTGTATAGAGTGGTCTGAATGTCTTGTCAACCCTACATATTGTTTTATCTTTCATTAATTTTCGTTTTAATATTTTTTATCATACAACGTGAGATACCCCTGTCCTCATCAGCCGCCAACCAGAGGTAGTAACACAGTATCGGTGGTTCTAAGCGGGACCACTATTCCTTGCATCATTAACAGTCCTTTGGTCACCGGACAAAATGTTTAGAAAAATAGATTAAAAATTAAGAAATTAAAAATACATAACGTCCGTTCAGTTTAGCAGTTTCGTTATGAATTATTAAATAAAAACACTGAAAACAAATAATGATTCTACGAAATGCTTGTCTCCCCTATATATTGTTTTACTTTGTATTATTCTTTATTTTAATATTATAATATATGATGAGCATAATATAATTTTCTATTTCATTTCCAATAGTTTATTTCATGTAAATATATTTGATTAATTAGGGGTTATATCTTGTAGGGGTGAGAAGACTGTCGGACCCCTCTGTACATGGATGTATCTATAGTAGTATAAACAGAATAGCTAAACAAGTTAGGGAGGTTGCCAGATTTTAATGGATGATAAAATAGAAAGGGAAGGATTCATCGATGGGGTAAGAGTTTCTTTTAAAGTCTGCCATAAACAGAAGTATTCGGCGCAAGTAAAGTTAAAAATCAATAAACAAGGGTATTATTTTCCAAAGAACTGAAGGTCCATGCAATAGGTGTGGGATGCTTTCCGGAAGCTAGAGCTTCCCGGAAGCTAGTGCTATGCAAGGAAGAAACGGCTCCTCCCTTTACCGCACATATCCCTGTGCTACTCATACGCTAAGTTGGCGAAAGCCAGTCTCGAACCCGCAACCTTGGAGTTCCTCGGCGGGCACTCTACTGACTGAGCTAAACCGACCTAACGATTATTGTAGTAGGAAACTGGATCGACGACCTGAGTTCAAATCATGGACGAGGCTGCTTGCATTTCACTGCACACTAATGCCCTTGGGAAAGGCAGAGGTCTATCTGTTCTCTCCCCCAGCTATGGGTTAATATTAAGGCAGACTAGTTTTTGTCTTGGTTAGAAGAAAAAAACTCTGAACCCAAACCAGCTGTACTTCGCTTAATATTGACCATATATCTCATTCTACACACGGTGGAGGGATTCGATAAACATATAAACCTATTGATGGGTCAAATAATAAAGTTTTGACCTGTTTAAAACGTTTGTTGAACTGTGTCATCGGCATAAAATAACCCAGCAAGAGTTGATATGCCGCAAAAACTATCAATTAACTATTCAGGGGAGATAAATCTTTATCCTGTGCTAAATCATTAAAACCTTATTTTCAACACGATTTTGTCAACAAATAATTTTTCATTGTTCTAAATTTTCCTAGCGCTATCGGTTCTTGTTATCTGTTAACTAAATGATTGTTACAGATTTTGGTAATTTCATTTTCACTTTTATCACACTAAACACAACTAATATATATGAAAGTTGATAGTGAAAATTTCGTAGACAAAAATAACTTTAATGAATTACAGTTCTCAGTTCTGTTTGCTTAAAAAAGGAAAACAAACATTGTGCAAACCAAGTGGTTGTCTAGTAAGAAACATAACAATAGTAATGAATAAATAAGATTGATTGATTTGTCGGTATTATGACAGATTTGTTGGGTCATTTAATGTTGTCTCTTTTGCCAGCAATCATATTGTTTGAATTAATAATGGTAATCCTTTGAAAACAATTATAACGTCTATATAACATATAAAAGTCATCATCAGGTTGGTCTAAAGTCGGTATCAGGCAGACAGCGAGGGAGTCTATTCCCTTTTCATTAAGGCTAGACAAAGGAAATTGTTTTGGCGTCTGACGTTGAACCCGACACCTATCATCAGCTCCTCCCTTTACCGCACAGATCCCTGTGCTACTCATACGCTAAGTTGGCGAAAGCCAGTCTCGAACCCGCAACCTTGGGGTTCCTCGGCGGGCACTCTACCGACTGAGCTAAACCGACCTTATATAACATAACTCAAATTACAGTTCTGATTACTAAAACCTATTTGTTTAAAAATGAAAACAACATTTGTGTAACGCTAGTTGTTTTATAGTTAGAAATCTTTACTATTTACCGATTTATTAAATCATTGGCATATTGCAATTTTCCTCTGTATAAGTCCAACGCATTGCAAGTCCAACGACCCCAGTGAGTATGCTTTTTATTGTGCCATATTTTCCTGTTTTTTTTTCTCGCTTGTGCTAATTTTACGTGTGCTATTTTGCCGTTCACCGTCAATAACACCCGGACAACGGCAGCTGATGAAATTGCCATTGCAACCAGGTCATGTGCTACGGATGCCAGAAGAAACACCTGCACAAAACTCCGTGGAATTTGCTGTAATAAAGGGTCAAACAATTACCGGGCAGGAAGGGACAGCACAATCTTGTTTGGTAAGCTGCGGGCATACCTCCAAAATACAGGACTGGGAGTCCTAAAATATGGCAAGCAACCGATGGAGCTAAGGACCCTCGCAAAGGAAATGACAATGGTTTTAAGAGAGGAAGGACTGAAGGCTGCTGTAGGATTTTCCAAACTACTAAATCGGCAGTATATAGTAAATCATGAAGTTGATAGAGACAATGGTACTCTCATAAACCATTGATAAAATATATTTCTGAATTATATATATATATATATATATATCATATTTATTTATGAATCTGAATTATATATGAATATATATTGTGCTGAAGTTGGCGTAAACTGACATTATCAAGTCGTGCCAGCAGCAGAGATCTGCATGACTCTTCCTCGCCACCATTCCCTATCAGCAATCACTTCAGGAAAACCCTCTGCATAGGTTTTCATTAGGGAACTTTACTTATGAGATCGTCCTTGCTTTTCCACTAATGACCAGAATGTTTGTGTAATAGAAGCCAAGTGGCGGTACAATTGTTTTGTGGGGTGTCTTTCCGAGGATTTGTTCAAGACCGCATGCACTATCCTTTTACAGTTGCCATCAAGCTTTTTCTCCAATTATCCCGTTATATCTCAAATGGTGCAGCCAAATAGTAGCACGGACACGCCAACCGTTTTGGAGCTGACATAATATATCAAAGCATCAACAATTATTACTCCCACTAATATATATCACCTCCAGAATTAGCACTAAAACAACAATGTCTTTTTCTTTTGCTTTTCACTTTATGTGGTTTGTTGCTTTTGCTTTTCACTTTATGTGGTTTGTTGCTTTTGTTTTTCAGTAATTTATGTGTTTTTACTTGGAGATACAAAGTTAAACCAGTGCAGTGTGTAGTGCGTGCTCTCAAACAGTTAAAATGTCTTGTCAGGAACGCTCAGTATATTTTTGTTGAAGCTCTGTCAGAATGGTCAAACAGTTTCAGTGGGAATTGAATGAATAAACAACTTTTTATTCCGACATCGCACCGAAGTAAACATGAAAATGGAATGTAGATAATAATAATAATAATAATAATAATAATAATAATAATAATAATAATAATATCAAAGTGGATCACCCAATCCCGACGGGAAAACCAGACCTAATGTTAATTGCAAGGATAAAAAGGAACTGGTTATCCAGTGGATTTTTGCTGTGCCGTTGGAACACAGAGTAAAATGAAAGAAAGCAAAATGATAGAAAATACTTTTCAGAAAACTGAAAAGGCAGTGGAACGTGAGTGTGACAATAATACCAATGGTAGTCATTCTGCTTGGAACAGACTCCAATGGTTTGGAAAGGAGACTGAAGGAGTTGGAAATCAGAGTGAGAATCGATACCATACAGATCAAAGAACTGATAACATCAGCTAGAATACTCAGAGAAGTCCTGGACATATGAGAAAACTTGTTGTCACTCAGAATCCAGAGAAAGAACACCAATTAGTTCTGATGTAAAAAAAGCTCACAGGGTGTATACTACTACTACTACTACTAATACTACTACTACTACTAATAATATAATTGCAAAGAGAGATTGATTACAACAGCTTGTGACAATGATGATAACAGATACAGGTAAAATATGAAAACAACAATAAAAAGAATAGAAAACAAAAATAAAAAAACAAAAAAAAAAAATAGTTACAAGCGACAAGATAAGGAAATTGAACATGAGATAACGTGGACGTATGTCAAATGCGCTTATATTGTTCATCCCAATTTGTACTATGAAAACAAAATTTCGTCCATTGATTTCTAAATTTCTGAGCTGTTCATAATGTCCTGAATGGTACAGGCGGTTCAAATCTAGAAGAGGGTCAAGCTATAATAATCTTAAATCCAGAAAATCTTCCACATTGAGTATTTTTATTGAAACTGGACACTATTCTAATACGCCATTTTAAAAATGTATTTTTGGACAGTTTTATCAAACTTAAAGTTTAATTTCTGAAAATCTTGTATAAAGATTTTAAAACACTTTGTATAAAGATATTAATTTAGAAAAGTATTCATTATTTAAGATATTCATAAAAAAATAAAACAAAAACCCTACTACATTCTCACTAATAGGCTTGTCGAGAAAATCTAAAAAATGTAAACAAATCAATATTTGCGCATTTTATTTTTCCGCTACGCACAAGTCAAATGTTTGTCACCAAGAGATATGTAAACAAATTGAGAAAATCAAAATCGTTTGAAGAGATATAAGAAACCAAATAAAAAACAAGGAGTGTTCAAAAGAGTATTGCCATTGAAGTTGGATTTTGTAAGACAGAAATGAACAATGAACGAAAGGTTATTTTTAAAGAATAATTCCCTTGACATTCAACACAATTATTCCAACGACTTTTCCATGGGCCGAAGCACCTTTTGAACTCTTCTTTTGATATGGAATGAAACCAGAAAAAGTATTGCGATTGAAGCTGGACAAAAATAAACAATGAATGAAAGGATAATTTTTTAAAGAATAATCACCTTGTATTTCAACATACTTATTCTAGCTAGATTTCTATGGTTGAAGCACCTATGAAACTCTTCTTTGCATATGGTATGAACCTGCTCTTCTTTTAATAACCTGCATATCCTCAAATTTTAGATTTGAAATTGATTTTTAGTTTAGGAAAAGAGAACAAGTCTTGAAGTTACGTGAATTGTTTACTAAGGATTACCATGAGTTACTTGAAACCATATAACAGTATTAACAAATGATTATTAAATAGAAATAATTACTTGAAACCATAATATTATGTATACATAATAAGTATTATATAGTGTTGTATATCAGGGGAAGTTCTCAAGGGGCAAATCAGAATGTTGTCAACAAATCCAGTGCAAATTTCCCTTCTTTCATTGGCTCTGCTTTATCTCTATTTCTTTCTTCACTTGCCATCTTTTCTCCTTGATCGTTCCTTCCATTCACATACTAGGAAGTGTGTCTCTGAACGGACGTAAAACACGCTGTTTTATGGCTTTCTCGACAGAAATGCACTATGACCATTGGCTAACTCCTGACCAAACCAGTCTCAAGATTAGTGGCAGACTTCAAACATTTATTGGTAAACCAAAGGTTGGGAGTTCGATCCACGGAAGTAATACTAATCGCGTAAGTGCATTTTGCACCAGACACAAACCACTCTAACTCACTTACCGCGCCTGGGCTATGCTTCACTGCAGATAGGAATACTTGAAATCATACAACTGTTTGAAAATCATTTCTATTAGATAGAATATCTGATATTATGTAAACATGTACAATAAACTATGAAGAAACTACACATTTTTGGTATGGATGGTGTTCCACTTCCGTAATTGTGTGTTTCGCCAAAACATTTCGTTCAAAAACTATGGAGACTAGCCGCGTTTTTTTTCTCCAAAATTTATATGGAACAACCAATACAAAATATAGACGTCTTAGAACATTCTAAATGTTTAGACACCCCTACTACCATGGACAGAATCTGGAACAAGGTCAATTATTTAAGCAGGGTAAAGCTGGTTTGAATTCAGAGTTTTTTCTTCTGGTTAACTACACAAGGCGAAATAACACAGTTTACCATTCTGTTTGTCTGGAGAACAGATGGATTTGAACTCGGTTCGCCGATTCCATTTTCTACGACGATACCGGCTCATCAATACAGCTAGATTTTCAGGTTACATCAGGCCGAGAAACTCGAACTATTTGTCCCCATTTAGAGCAACTTCCCATGAGCCATCTCCACAAATTAGATGAAAAAAATAAGCTTCAGTCTTAATACTTTTTGATCACGTCTAGTTTATCAAGAATAATATATCGCCGACAATATTGTAAGAATGAACATTGCTAAAACGATAAACGTTATGAAATGTAAGGCTTCAAATCCGACATTTCTGATGACAATATCTTGTCTGATATAAGCAAATAAACGACAAGCGGAACAGTTTTGTAGCTATTGATGTCCATCGCAGATATTCGTAACATCGTAATACAATGCAACAGTTTATTCAAGGGAATAATTGAAGGTGTTTTGAAAGGATTCTGAATTCCTCGCACTTTTCTGCATAGCCTAATACATGATACAATAGACAAGTACTTGGGTTTAAAAAGATAGATGCACCATTTTTTGAAAACTTATATTTAAACTATTTTAACTTTTTTGTAACCCTGAAGATATTAGTTGTTGAAATACAGATCTGTATATATGTTTATTAGCAGAGCTATCCACCTTTGCTTGGAATTTGAAAAACTTCAAAACAAATCTCTTATCTATATTTGTATATAGATGAAATGGAAGCGCATGGTCTAATGGTTAAAGTCATGGGAAATGAACTCGTCGCCCGAGTTCAAATCCTGGATGTGATAATTGGATTTCACTTAGTGCTAATACTATTGGGAAAGATATGAATCCTACTCTCGCTCCAGCTATGGATAAATAGTAGGACAGACTGGGCTCTTTAACCTTGGTTAGGCAACCGGTCTAGGATAAGGAAAACTCTGAATTCAAACCTGTTATATATATATATATATATATATATATATATAGATTAATAAAAAAATATTTTTCTATATATCTGTTTTGTTATTTTTTATTCTTTATATATTCTTTTTAAGTTGTTTATTTTTATAATTGTTTTTTTTTTTGCATTTGTCTTTATTTGCTTTTTATCATGTTTTATTCTTTACAAATAGCAGTACTATTTGATCTGTGAGACTAGCTTGCTATAACCAAGGTATTATCTCTTGGGGAAATACAAACAGCTTAGTACCGGATTTGAATTCGGGTTACCGTGTCCATGTCCTTTAATGTGAACTATTACACTACGAGCGCTTTCAATAATTTGTTCAAATATAAGTGTTCAAAAGTCGAGACATGACTATTCTGTACTGATTATATTTAAATGTAATATTTTATCGAGACATCGAGGCACTTGCTGAATATAGGCTTTGGATAATAAGGAAGTGATTGTTCTACCATTAGGTCAGTAACCGCTTTTTAAAACAAAGTTTGGTTTAATTTATTGCTTGAAAAGAGACCAGATTAGTCGATAATGACATCAGTGGTCGTTTCTGTTCAAGTCCAGGAACTCCTGGCGGAAACAGATGCTGTATATCTATGAAATGAACAGTGCAAATCTCTCTCTTTTTTTTTGTCTGTCTATGTCTAGGATCAAAGCGGAAATTTCTAGCCTTCTGGCCTTTTCTTCCATTTTTTTCTTCTTTTTGTTCCTCACTTCCTCCATTATTCCCGTCTTTGGGTGGAAAGTGGCAAAGAAAAAATAAATAAATAAAAGGAAATTAGGCGAATCCGACGATAAAGATTCCGACCCCCAGCGCAGTACCCCCTCTCCATCTAACAAAAGAGCAAAGTCGGAATAGTCTGACGCATCTATGATACTGGTAACGGGGACTGGACCATTTTTCCCACCTGATGAGTGTGCTACTACGTTAAACTAGCCATGTGTAGGGAAGAAGATAAATATCGGATCAGCATGTAGTATCTGTGCTTGTGGAAATTCAAGTAAATATATTTTTCAAGTGAAAAAGTATAATTCTGTACAAAGAGGATTCAAAAATTATCTTCACTCTTTTTCTCTGGAAGCCGAGATCATCGTGGATGATTTGATAGGCAGAACTATGTATAATCTACAGAGAACAAGTTACCTCATCAATGAATATCACCGATTCGCCATTAGTATCTCTCAAATTTGCTGAATCTTCCAACAGCGGTAGAGGTTGACGGGCTTCCTGCTTTCTCTTCATATGTCCCGCTTGTCGGGCCACTTTTAAACTTCTTTATCCACATATACACACTTCTACGTAGTAATGCATTGTCCCGTATTGTACTAAAAGCCTCCGATGAAATTCAGTCTGGACACTCCTTCCAATCGGGTCACTTCCTTAGTGCCTACTGCTAGTGGATCGGTCATATTTACAATGTAAATACAGCAAGCAAAATGGTCCGATAAGACTCTCAAATTTCGATCCCGTGACCACAACAATGTCACCTATAATCACACATGCGCAGAATGCAGTGCGACGAACATAAAGATATCTTATAGTGAAAGTGAAAATTATTTTGGACTCTCCCTCGTATATCATTTGTATGTCAGGTTTTACATATTTTCGATTTATTTTTGAGAGAGTGTTAAATCTTATAATTAAAAAAAAAACTACTTTTCATCTGAATAACCATTTGAAAATGAGCTGGTGATTTCCACATTAATTCGAGTCTAAGCAGAAAGAGTCAAGGAAAAATAAATACCTAGTGCGATAAAACTATCGAGAGTAGATTCAAGATTTAAATGAAGACGTGTTGTCAACTGAGCCGTCTACATAATAAAGGGATTATGTTTAGACGTCTAGACTTTTGTCTGGACGTCTAGACATTGTATAGACGAGTTAGTGTAATTTTGTTGTACATTTGGATCAGAAATTATGGGCGAAACACAGGATTGTGCGAGTGCAACATGCCACGTATTTATCAAAACTAACCCTTGGTATGATTTTCAAGGATATGGTGCATAACGTTAAACGAAATACAACGTCTATCAATCTATCTATCTGAGTGGAGTCTCCGTGGCGTAGTGGCTAACGTGCTGGACTGTGACATCGTAGTAAGCGAGTTCGTACTCCAGTCGCGTTATTATGTTCCCTTGCGGACTAGTACTATTAGTAAAAGCTAGAAAACCCCCTTCCATCAAGCTATGGGTTAATTAGTGCCACTATTTTCCGTTTACAAGGATGGCTTTGGCATCAAATATCCCACAAAGATTGATATGCCCTTAAACAAAGAAACCAAAGCACAGCTATCTATCTATGTCATTCTGTTCTGTTCTGTTCCCCTCTCTCTCTCTCTCTCTCATATATTTGTATTGTGGACCACTCGGCAAGGACCTATATTGATCAGCTCTGTAGATTCTGGATGCTGCTCAGAGGACCTCCTGAGGGCGATGACAGATGAGTATGATTGGCGAGAAATTGTCATGGATATTCGAGCTTCTATCACGACGAAATGATGATATATATATATATATATATATATATATATATATATATATATATAGGTGTGTGTGTGTTGTAATACCGTTCCCGTAATTAAATAAATAAAAGCAAAAACTTTTATTTGTTTTGATTTCTCATTGAACTATATATATATATATATATATATATATATATATATATATAGAGAGAGAGAGAGAGAGGGGGAGAGGGAGAGGTGTGTGTGTGTGTGTTCACATCAGATAAAATGAATAGATTCAGTTCTTTGATCAATAGAAAACTGGTTGGAATAATTGTGTTGAATGCCAAGGGTCTTATTTTGAAGAGAATTAACGTTTCATCAATTGTTCATTTCTGTCTTGGTAAATACAGTATCTGTCAAGATATTTTGCGAATGCACTTCTCATCTACTAATATTAATTTCCATGCTGTCCTAAAACTCCATCTTTTTGCATCGACCCTGTCGTCTTATCCTCAGAGAAATATCTATTGACTATTTAGTTGATAAGACCATCATTTTAATTTCTTTTGAATCTAAGCCGATTTATTCATATCTTAACCTGTCACATCTAAGTCTAATTCCATATAAGAGGGTATGTCAATAAGTCCGTAGACTGATACGTAGTTACTAGCGGAAATTCGATCTGAAATGTGCAGGGTATAATGTTTGTATCTCAAGATACCTATCTCTCGTCTATCTCGATTTTTATTATCCATCTATCATCTATCCATATATCCCGTTCAGTTTGTTCTACTATTTGCCTACATCAGCATATTCTATCTATCTATCCATGCATCCATCTATCTATCTCAGTATATTCATATATATCTCAGTATTATTCATATCTATCTATCTCAGTATATTCATATATATCTCAGTATATTCATATATATATATATATATATATATATATATATATATATATATATATATCAGTATTATTCATATCTATCGATCTCAGTATTATTCATATCTATCTATCTCAGTATTATTCATATCTATCTATCAGTATTATTCATATCTATCTATCTCAGTATTATTCATATCTATCTATCTCAGTATTATTCATATCTATCTATCTCAGTATTATTCATATCTATCTATCTCAGTATATATATCATATATATATATATATATATATATATATATCAGTATATATATATATATATATATATATATATCAGTATTATTCATATCTATCTATGTATCTATCTCAGTATTATTCATATCTATGTATCTATCTCAGTATTATTCATATATATCTATGTATCTATCTCAGTATTATTCATATCTATCTATGTATCTATCTCAGTATTATTCATATCTATCTATGTATCTATCTCAGTATTATTCATATCTATCTATGTATCTATCTCAGTATTTTTCATATCTATCTATGTATCTATCTCAGTATATTCATAAATATCTATGTATCTATCTCAGTATATTCATAAATATCTATGTATCTATCTCAGTATATTCATATCTATGTATCTATCTCAGTATATTCATATATATCATATCTATGTATCTATCTCAGTATATTCATATATATCTATGTATATTCATATCTATGTATCTATCTCAGTATATTCATATATATCTCAGTATTATTCATATCTATGTATCTATCTCAGTATATTCATATATATCTCAGTGTTATTCATATCTCTGTATCTATCTCAGTATATTCATATATATATATCAGTATTACTAATATCTATCTATCTCAGTATATTCATATCTATCTATCTCGGTATATTCATATCTATCTATCTCGGTATATTCATATCTATCTATCTCGGTATATTCATATCTATCTATCTCGGTATATTCATATCTATCTATCTCGGTATATTCATATCTATCTATCTCGGTATATTCATATATATCTATCTCGGTATATTCATATATATCTCAGTATTATTCATATCTATCTATCTATCTCAGTATTATTCATATCTATCTATCTTTCTTTCATATCTCATTTCTATTTAGCTCACTTTCAATCACGTTGTACTTGTCCTTCCTATACAAATATTTATAAGTAAAAAAAGAAAAAAAAACTTTTTTTCTTTCAACTGTCTTTACACTTTCCATCTTTTCATCTTTCTTCCACTAATCCCCCCTCCCTCCCCACATGACTCAGAAACCTTCAATATTTTCTTTGTTCCTTTTTATTTCTGCTTATCTCCATATCACTCTTTTCTTCCGAGTGCTATCTTTGATTTCTCTTCCGATGTCTGTAGTAATTTGTACATATAGATGCCGGCTTAGACACAGTTTTTGACATCGCTGAGTTGAACGGAACGGAGAGGAATCTTTTGTTTCTTTTTATTTCTCTATTTCTTTCTTGTGGCTTGCTGGGTTTTACGGGACGGAATTGACAGCTCGAAAAGAGAAGAAACGAAGCCACAATATAAGAACAAAAAAAAAAAAAAAAAAAAAAAAAAAGAAAAAGAAAAAAAAAAGAAAAAGAAGAAAAAGAAAAAAGAAAAGAAAAAAAAAAGAAATTAGTTCACGGTATAAAAGACGTGCATTTTTACAAGCGAACATGGACATCATGACCGTGTAGGGACACACAGGCATACACTTGGAGATATACACGTGCAATGCACTTTCAGATATAGCTCAACGTCTATTCTAGTCTGTTTATCTCATTTTCTTTGATCAGTATCTATATGTACCTATCTTTGTTCTGTGTAAGGATATATTTTCTTTTGTATTTTTCTATGTCTGTTAGTGTATTAGATACAAATTTCAGAACACAGAATATCACAGAAATCAAGGCTATACATGTGGTTTTGTTTGGTGGTTTTACGGCATTTCAATTCTTGTTGGGTTATTTAATGCAGAAGTCAGACTTTTTTAAAACAATTATATAGCCTCAATAAACTAATAATAATAGATTTAGACACACTTATATGATTTCAAGCAACCACTTAATGATGAGATACGAGCGAGTTTCCAAATTTATTACGCCAAAGAAAAACAGTATTCTTTAAAAGTTAGCATTAAAATATATTACAACACATAATTCATTAAATTCTCTTTTATTATGATTTTTAAACAATACAACGCTATTTTTCTTATTGCTCCCCCCCCAAAAAAAAAAACCCCAACGTAACAAAATTAGAATGATATTTTTTGAGGCTGGAACGGATCAATTCCATTTCAGTTTATTTCAATGGGTAAAATTGATTTGATATACGAGGAAATTGAGCTACGAGCAGAACGAATTAAACTCGCAAGTGAAGGTACACTGTATATTCTTTCAAGTATTTAAACAATTATATGGTTTCAAGCGACTAATTATAATAATCCTTTGTAACTAATTATAACTAAGTAGCTAGTATTAATGCAACTAATTTGTTCAGCGTTATATTGTTTTACGTATTATACCTATATAACGCTAATGATTTTCAAGCAACACTAAAGGAATCGTACCCAGTGTAACGGTTATCGTCGTAGGAAATGAACACGCTACCCAGAGTTCAAATCCAGGACGAAGCTGTTTGCATTTCACCTTGCGTTAATACCCTTGCGAAAGATATGCCTCAACCAATTCTCCCTCGAGCTATCGGTAAAATAGTTTGATAGACTGGATTTCATAACTTTAGTATGGCAACTGGTCTAGGAGAAGGAAAAATCTGAATTCAAACCTGTTAAACTCGGTTTAAAAATTGACCCGTTTTATCACATCCTGCTCGTCCGGGGCGGGGGATAAATATATATTTACCCCCTATCCACCATGGACAGAGTGTAACTTAATCTTAATCGGAGTACAGTTGACTTGATTTGACAGTTTTCCTTCTCTTAAATAGGTTGCTTGACCAAGGCTAAAAATATATTCTGCTCTCTTATTTACCATAACTAGGTGAGAGAGAGAGAGAGAGAGAGAGAGAGAGAGAGAGAGAGAGAGAGAGAGAGAGAGAGAGAGAGAGAGAGATTCATGTCTTTCTCATGGGCATTAGCACGAAGTGAAATATAAAGAACCTCGTCCAGGACTTGAACTACGGTCATTTCTTATGATAATAACCTTTACGCTATGTGTGCCATTCGTAATATTATCTACGAGTTTAATTCCAAAGTTTCATTTTGAACTAATTATCCTAGCCTCTCTTATGTCATTCACTTTCTTTTGTAGTCCTAATCCTCACAGATTCACTTACAATTGCGTGTGTGAATCTCCAAACTGTTTTCTAACAACGAAAGCAGATATTCATCAGTTAGGTGAGGCCGCAAGCAACAACCGCTAATCCGCTAAGATTATCCGCGCTATAAGCTCTGGATTAACATTAGAAGTTAATCCAAACAGGTCAATGTTTGCGGCTCCTCATAAAAGAAAATAAGACTATTAGTATCATTGCTCGTGGACTGATCGGTTCGAAAGTCGTGTTTTATTGCGGTTGAACTCGATTAGCAGACTTGGCACGGATTGGTGAGATCGATCAGATAAAAGTACGTTGCCGATCTGATTAACTGCAAAAATACTAATCATCGATTGATATCTCATCTAATTTATTACAAATTTGAGCCTCGCATCGCATATTCTAAAATCAAGCTATGAGTAAAAGAAATGCTTTTTTTTCGTCATTGTTGAAATCTAGCAGTTTGTCCCATAAGTTACCGCACAGAAACTGAGAAATAGAATTTTATTCTGAGGGCAAAAACAATATCTTAGTTAACTGTTCGCTTAATCAAAAATAATTGATAAGATGAAACAAGACTGTTACACACACACACACATATATATATATATATGACCCACTGTAATAAAATTACGCGTGATACTGTCAGAATATTCTCAGCCCCGCCAACAGGCCTATGAATCCATTAAGTTTCAATTTTAACAGTGTTCCATGATTATATTGATTTATCCATTTAGGAATGAGAGAAGGGTTCTAATTCATAGTTATTCTCCTTATGTCAAGAATGAGAATAATTACAAAATGACATTCAGCAGTTTAGAGAAAATTATCATTCAGTTGCAAATCGGGCGAGAATTTAGTTTTTTGTTTCCTAAATTATAGTATCCTAAGTGTATTGCTCTAATAAAAATCTACTATGATGTGCCATTTTTACATACACAAATGCTCAGCTAAGTAGGGTATATATATATATATATATATATATATATATATATATATATATATATGTGTGTGTGTGTGTATATAGACGTAATCAATTTCGAATGTTTTTCTTGTATTACTAGTTTTAAAGAAATCATCAACGCTGTGTCCTGAAGAAGATCTATAGTTTGCATGCCCGATATGTTTTTTATTTGTCTTATACTTAAAATAATTCTAAATATTCCGTACATGTAACAAAGCCTGGTCGAATTACGTGTTGACTAATTATCAGCTAGAGAAAATATATTTTTACAATCGTTTTTTCAACACACACACACACACACATATATCTATATTATATATATAAGGGTAGCGAAGACATGAAGTCAACTGCGCTTGGTAACAAAAGTTTCTCGCCTATGAAATGTTCAAACCAAATCATGATCAAAAGTATTGGTTTGAAAATCACATAGGCAATTACCTGTCAATTACTAAGTGCTATTAACTTAATGTGTTCCCTACACTCTTAGATATACAAGCTCTTTTACTGATATTGAGCAGTTTTTTTGTTTATATATATATATATATATATATATATATATATATATATTGGGCATCACCTGGAGGGACAGGATCACTAACACAGCAGTTCTAGAGAGAGCTCAACTCACCAGCTTGTATTCTCTACTGAGACAGCGTCTTCTCTGATGGCTGGGCCATGTCCGTCGGATGGATGATGGACGAATACCGAAGGACATCCTCTATGCAGAGCTTTCGTCTGGTAAGAGACAGATTAGTCGCCCCTGCTGCGTTTCAAGGTGCTTTGGCATTGCTCTTTCCAGCTGGGAAAATTTGGCTCAGGACCGTCCTCGGTGGCGACAGGCTCTCCATAGACGACTATTCATGTCTGAAATCACCCTGACGCAACACCATGAAGCTAAGAGGTTCAGAAGAAAGCAGTGGCAACAAAGCACCGGTATATCAACATCTTCAGGGACAGCCTTCAAATGCGACATCTGTGGTCGAGAATGGGAAGTCCAATGTTTGAAAACAGTCACAGGAGGCACTGTAACTTCAGGGGGGCACAAAATCTATATTATAGTCTTCAGAGACTGAAATGCCAATATAAGTTAAGGTATCGTAGACATGGAGTCAACGGCGTTGGTTACTGACAGTTGCCGTCGACACAATTTACACGCTCCATTAACTTAGATATAAATGCTCTATCAATTATATTGTGCAGTGTCTGTGTGTGTGTGTTATTAGTGCACCTATGTATACCTCGGTTTTGAAACAATTTAGTTCTGCGACTCTCCGTGATAATGTTTCGTGATTGTTTCATGTAACTTAAATGTTTGTAGTTAATTTCTCTTTCAGTCCCCCCTCTCTTTTTATTCTCGTAGGAAACGCATTTGCGGCTGCACCAAAGGAATCGTTCTATTTTGGGTCGGAGCAGATCAGACCTTAAAACTTTCTAGATCGATAGTGTTGCCATGGGCAGACTCTTTATCTTCCTATAGAAAAATTTTAACGAGATTTTCCGCTTCATTTAGACATTATGATAATCAATGTTTTGTTTTATCTTAATCGCAGTGATCCGTAAGGATAACTATTATAACGGTAGCTGTATGCCTCTTTCAAGAAAATTTAGTTTTCTAGCAAAAAAACATCTTTTGTTTTTTCTTCTTTTTACGTGATCTGCTTGGTTGTATATTTTCAAGTCATTGCAATGGTTGAACCACAGCAAAAGCAATGAGTTCCAATATAGATTTTCGTAGAGAACAAACATTTTTTAGTTGATTGGTGCTATACAGTTGAAGGAAATGGACACCACAGTGAATCCTGGACGAGGCTGTTTGCATTTCATAAAGCGTTTATACACTTGGGAAAAGTATGAATCCAACAGTTCTCCTACCAGCTATGAGCAAATAGTAGGGTGAAACCTGCTTTTTGGCCTTGGTTAGACAACCAGTCTAGGAGAAGGAAACCTCTTAATTCAAACCTGTTAACCTGTTATATATATATATATATATATATATATATATATATATATATCCACAGGAGCAAGATGTGATACGATGTCATTTTTTAAGCGGTGTTTAAATTATTTGAATTCATATTTTTCAATTTACTAGACCAGTTTCCATACCAAGTCAGCCCTATTATTTACCAATAGCTAGAGGGAGATTATTTTGATATATGCCTTTCCCATAGTGCTATGGGAAATGCAACCAGCCTCATCTAGGATTTGAACTAGTGTCACCATATCCATTTCCTAGGACTATAACAATTATAACATGGGCGCCTCTTTATTATGTACATTTTTCCGCTATGAATATATTTTGATTTACATTTAAAATTTTAGAAATAAATATTTCAAAATTCAGTCTCGATACTTTTTGATCACATTTTAAAAAAATGTTCTGCTTTCTATAGTTTTTTTTCTGCTTTACTGTCATTTATTTTGTGAGTTCCAGACAAGCGTTAAGTTGATAGTAAAATAGGAAAGATAAAGACCTCATTGAAGTGTATGAAAACTGGTGTACAAAACGAAAGAATATATCAAATTGTATCAAAAACACGTTGACAGAATGAAATTAAATAAAGAAAAAACGTGTCTTCAAAATTTTTAAGGAAAAAAAAGAATGAAGACAAACAGACAATTTGTCAATAAAAGGAACAAAAAAATAAGATAGAATTCATGAGAGAGGGACAAATATCAAAAGACTATGTGAAGAAGAGGGGGAATGATACAATAGTTAATAAAGAAAGGAGGGGAATATATAAAAAAAGAAAGAAAGAAAAGAGAAAGAAAAAAGAGAAAGTGAGAGAGAGAGAGAGAGAGAGAGAAAGAGTGAGAGAGAGAGAGAGTAAGAGAGAGAGGGGGTACAAAGAAACAAAAGAACGTAAAAAAGAAGTGCTATAGAATAGAAGGTAAGGAGAGAGAGGGTGATAGAGGAAAGAAACAGAAAATCATGTTAAGAAAACGAGGAGCTAGAGAAGAGAAGGAGAGAGAGAAGGAGAGAGAGAGGGGAGAGAGAGAGAGAGAGGGGGAGAAAGAAACAGAAAATCATGTAAGGATAAAGAGGAGCTAGAGAAGAGAAGGTGAGAGAGAGGAGAGAGAGAGAGAGAGAGAGAGAGAGAGAGAGAAGAGAGAGAGAGAGAGAGCAAAGAAAATGACGTATAGACAAATGGGAAAGGACTATCATTCAAGTCACGCTTAAAGCCCCTGTACCCGTTAGGCCACCGAAGTTTGGCGGCAACGAGGAGCCTGCTCAGTTCTTAGATGGGTGACCACTGCTAAACAGCAGATACCGTAAGCAATCTCATGTGTTTCTGCTAAACTAATCAAAACGTAGTGGAGTCTAAGAAATATAGGAGAAAAGGAGAGAGAGAGAGAGTGGCAAAGAAGAAAGCATTAAGGAGAGAAGGAGAAAGACTGACGAAACAACAGAGACTGAAAGAAAGAAAAAAAGGAAGAAAGAAAGAAAGATAAAGACGTACACGAAAAGTGAAGATATTCACAAAAATAAAAGATATAAAAATAGAGCAAAGAAAAGTGCAGAATTCTTTTTGCAAGGAAAGAAAAAGTAGAGTTACGATTTAGAAAATCAAAGTCGAACTAAATTGAAAGCAAATAGAAGCCAAAGCAAAAGAAGAAAAAAAGAAGAAAGAAGAGAAAGAGAAAGAAGAAAAAAGAAAACGAAAGAAAGAAGGCCTAGAGAAACATGATTCTCCTTCTGTTTGAAAGTAAGAGAAGTGACAGCAGCTGATGCAATTAAGCGTGAAAAGGATCAATTTGAATCAATTGTTCTGTTAAACGGAAAGAAGACGATCACAAGCATCGATCTAATGAAAATAAATTGTCAAAACGCATTGGCGCAATTTTTCTGAGGGAAGCAGCCACGGGCTTCTACTTTCCTCTCTCTTTCCTGCACAATTTTTGCCGCATTTTTATTTCTTTTTCCGTCTTTCATTATTTTGATTTCTCCATTTCTGCATATTTGCTTCATGTAGTTTATTTACTACTTTTTGTTGCTTTCATAATCATTCAATTCGCCTCATTGTTCTCAATATGCATCCATTTCATATTTCATTTTCAAACGCTTTTCTTCTTACTCTTTCATTTTTTTCTGTTCCTTTTCTCATATATATATATATATATATATATATATATATATATATATATATATATATATGTATAAAGTAAAGTAGCCGAACTAGCCAGACAGCGCCACACCTATCATCAGTTCCAACATTTACCATACAAATCCAAGCTGTGCAACTCATGAGCTTAGTAGGCGAGGACCTGTATGAAACGAATGCTCTACCCACAGAACGATGAACTGGACATTGTCACTCTTAGTCTGACAGGGGGGTGGTGGATTTTTTTGTATATAAGGCGTGTGCCAGACGGTCACTACTAAATATAGACTCGTTGACTATCACGTGACCTGAGAAAGATTCCTATTGCCCAATCACTGACAGTGCTGCTGTTGCTGTTGTTGTATTTATAGAGGCCTGATTCTAATCTTAACTCATTGACACTCGGACCATCTTGGACGACGGACTTACAAAGAATACTATAACACAGGATACTTATTGGCTTGCTTACTTATTCACTACATCTGGAACTAGAGATGGCGGACAGATATTCAACAGGGGGGAGTTTATATCCTTCTCACTAGAGCTAGAGCAGGGAGATTGTTTTTTTGCATCTGACGTGGAGCCCCAAACTTATCACCAGGACTCAATTTACCATACAAATCGAAGCTGTGTTACTCATGAGCTGAGTTGGCGAGGGGCTGTATTAAACACAAAACCTTGTGGTTCCAAGGCGGATACTCTACTCTCCTAGCGACACCAGCTATTATATATATATATATATATATATATATATATATAGAGAGAGAGAGAGAGAGATAACTCTTCTTGGGCATATTTTACAAGGGTGCACTGAAATGTTCATAGGTTGAAAATTTCACGGGATGACGTCATATCTATTGTTGATGACTTTTTGACCAATGAGACCCGAGCACTGCAACCCAGTGGAAGAAGGGTGTAGACTACAAAGCGGACAATGTGTTTACTCAACCTCTCCGTGCGAGCAGGGGGGGCCACACTATGTCAATTTTAAGCGGAGCTTAACGGGTTTGAATTCAAAGTTTTCTCCCAGACCGATTGCCACACAAAGACCAAAGTCTGCACTACTATTTCACCCATAGCCGGAGGAAGAATAATTGGATCCATACCTTTCCCAAGGCTATTAACGCTTTATTAAAGGCGAATAGCCTCGTACAAAATTTGATCTCCAGTTTCCTCGTCTATTTCCCACGGGGATAACCGTTACAATACTACCGCCTCCTGTAACCCAAATTGGTACTATGTTGAAAATGACCCCCATTTAGTTAGATTTTAAGAGAGTATCTTGGTCGGGAGCTGATGATAGGTGTGGCGCTCCACCTCAGATACCAAAACAATCTCCCTGGTCTAGCACTATTGAAAAGGGGATAGACTCCCTCGCTGACTGGCTGATACCGACCGATCTTGGTCAGCCTATGAATGTTTCAGCTGACCTCCTTCGTACTATGTACTGGTCGAAAGAGACAACGAAGCATAGCGATAGAAACGTGAGTGAGAGAGATAGAGAGAAAGAGAGAGAGAGGGAGAGAGGGAGAAGGAAAGTGAGAGAGAGGGAGAAGGAAAGTGAGAGAGAGGGAGAAGGAAAGGGAGAGAGAGGGAGAAGGAAAGGGAGAGAGAGAGAAAGAGAGGGGGGAGAGATGCAAATAGATACCGTACATAGCTATTAAATGCTAATCCCAAAGTACTTCCCCTTATTCATTTATGGGAAATTTATTATTATATAAATTTTGTAAATAGGGTGTGATTTGACATTGAGATTAATGCCTGCCAAAGGTACACGTAATTGAGTTTAAAATCCGAATAAATATGTATTTATGTATGAATAAACATGAATATTTAGGCGCGTTTTGATATTTACAGACGTCTTTGCATGGACGCATATATTTGAGCACTTTACGGTTAACGCATTTTCGTACCTGCGGGTGCGTTAAAGAAAAATAATGTAACCGGCTCTAAAAATAGATGAAAAAGAAAAACAAAAGAAAAAAGTTAAAGAAATGAGCTTAGGTAATAAGGCAAAAATATGCCAATCATTTCTATCATGTATAAAAAAAAGAAGCTAAATGAACAGCTGAAGCAAGACTAAGTTTTTGATTAAATCACTTTCTGGCAATATCTAAATAACACGCTTCTTCAGCAATTCACACAAAGTGGTAAACAACTGTAAAAGGTTTGTTAACAAAGGCACATGAACACCTACAGGGGTTTATGAAAGGCAGAAATGTCACAGCGCCACAGTTTTAGAGAATGTAGCAAGGGTTGAATTAACTATTCATGGCTTACGTGAACATCACAGTTTCAGATTCCTTTTTCATCATTTTGTAACATTCTTCCAATATTTTATTTGTACGAGGGCCATTCAATAAATAAGGGGGATTGTTTTCGAAAAAAGGAATATACATTTTTTGGCATCAATATCAATTTTGCATTAATTGAAATGGATTTATAGCTAAACTTATTCTAATTTCGAAGTTTTTCAAGCTATTCAAATTGCCGGTAAATTAAGCAGAATGCTCCAAGTAAAAATTCTTTCTCCAGCTATGGGAATATAAAAAAAAAGTAAAGTAAATCGTCGGGGCGGCCTAATGTCGGTATCAGCCAGACAGCGAGGGAATCTATCCCCTTTTCACTAGCGCTAGACCAAGGAGATTATTTTTGCGTCTGGGGTGGAGCGCCACACCTACCATCAGCTCCTCACTTTACCGCACAGATCCCTGTGCTACTCATACGCTGAGTTGGCGAGGGCCGCTATCGAATCTGGAACCTTGTTATTTCTTGCCGAACGCTTTACCAACTGAGCTGGGTATATAGTAGGGCAGAATGAACTCTTAAACCTTGGTTAGGCCACAGTCTAGGAGAAGGAAAACTGAATTGAACGCCGCAGAAAACCATATATATATATATATATATATATATATATATATATATATATAAAAGTAATTGGTATTTGCTTGAAGCATTGTTGAGTATGTTATAAAATAATAAAATCGAAGGCAATACAATGCGTAAAAAATAAAGACAAAAAGATGTTTTATATGTCTAATCGATTTCAAAGCAAGCTTTATCATCAGAGTTTAATTTCTGAAATTTAACTCTGATGATAAAGCTTTGCTTTGAAATCGATTAGACATATAAAACATCTTTTTGTCTTTATTTTTTACGCATTGTATTACCTTCGAATTTTATTATTTTATATATATATATATATATATATTATATATATATATATATATATATATGTATGTGTGTGTGTGTGTGTGTGTGTGCTTGTATTCTTCGTCTAAATATTGGAGGCTGTATATGCGTAGTGATCTTAGATATAAGCCTATTATAAGGCCCGATTTTATTTTTTTGTGATGGGAATAGAAATGTATGTAGTAGTTTTTGTTGGTGGGTTTACAGTAAACTTTGTAGGTGAGTTTGTTTCCGGACTTTATTAGGAGGGTGTCGGGGAATGGTAAGGTGTTGATTCCCATCACAACAACAAAATCAAATCGGGCCTTATAATAGGCTTATATCTAAGAACACTACGCATATGCAGCCCCCAATATTTAGACGAAGAATACAACCACATTGAAGACCCCCTCAAAAATCCTAAATATATATATATATATATAACCAACCGTTTATCGCAAAAAATACACACGTGCAGTCAACTGCAATTAATCAGTATCTTGATTAACCCAGTGGATTTAACCCTGAAGATCCTTATGGTGAAACTCGAATAGAGTAGTGTACCTTTATCATATAAATTTGCTCTACCAACATATTGAGCACTTTATATTTGTTATATCGCTGCATCATTGTGAATCTTGCATCAACTAACCATTGTGACCTGTTTCAACGGTAAGTCACCTTTTCCACAAATACCATATATATATATATATATATATATATATATAATATATATATATATATATATATATATTCTAAACGTCTGCTGCTATCGGGTTCTGTATTATTCATATCAGCCGGGGGATTGTTTTCTCTGGTTAGACCATCTTTGGTCCTTCTTCGCTGATTGTTCTTTTCATGGAAGAAACACCGAAATATTTTTTCGTGTACACATTTTTTATTTAATTCCCTGATACCCAATACATACTTATCTTACACGTGTGAGGGAGAAACCCAGCAGAGATGAAATATGCGTCTGCCTAAAGAGGGCTCGATAGTCTTAACTCTCTAAATTCCTTCCCAGATTAATCTGATCTCGAGACTCTCTAAGCCAATGATATCCAGATGTTTGAGGTCGGTGCCAATGAACTTCCAACTGTAACTTCCATTTTAACGAATAATTTTAAAATCCATACTACACTTCCTTACAAAAATGATAGGCTCTGACTATCCATTATATAACATAATTACATGAAAAAAAAAGACTGACCACCATTAATAACTCGATAAGAGTTGAAATACCTTAAAACAGACCAACCAACCACAACTCACCCCAATATCTATTGATAATATTCAATTAAGAAACAGAAAGTGATTACTCTTGTTCATATCTTGAGACTTATTTATAAAACATTGAAATATCTGGAGGATCAATCCGTCTTGATAGTCGTTGAAATATTAATTACATTTCAGTAAGTTTTCAGAGTTGCTTTCGTTGAAAAGTTTATTTATGCCAGTCAGAAGATCAATCTCTCTTGTTGAAATATTAATTACATTTAAGTAGGTTTCCATCTGTTAGTTTCATTCTTTTCGATTGAAAAGTTTATTTATTCCAGTTAGTGTGTAAAAATACAGGGTGGTCCGAAAATCTTGTCATCGCCTACCAAATAATAACTCCTAATTAATCAACTATAATTACATGAAAAAGAAACAGAAAATTATTATTATTATTATTATTTCACTCAATGAGAGATTTTCTCACCCACCTTAGCTGGAGGTTAGCTGGAGGCTGAGTGACAGCAATTCTCTTCTGGTCTCTAAGACAATGCAGTTGTTTGGATGTTCTCGATTCTTCCTCAGATTTCCAATTCACCCAGAATCTTTTCAAAACCCTGTTCCCATTGCTACGACTTTTACCTTCATGTTTCCCATTTTTCTCAGTTCCCTTGCTAGGTCAAAGTTTATTATTATTATTGTTTTCACACCTGCTGTATCCGATGTTTCACTGGGAGCTGAGTGACAGAAAGTCTCCTCAGGGTCCAGGACTCTTCTGAATATTCTAACCGATCTTAACAGTGATGTAGTTTGGATGGTCTATATTCTTCCTCTGATTTCCAATTCACCCAAATTCTTTTCCAGACATTTGGGAACCGTTCCAAGGGTACCAATTACTATTGGTACAACCTTCAACTACAGTTTTCTCAGTTCTCTGGCAAGGTCTAAGTACTTATGTATATTTTAACTTTCTTTCATTTTCACTCGGTGGTCGGCCGGGACGGCAAAATCCATGAGGTACCAGGTTAAAACAAAAAATAATGAAAGTTAAAAACAATATGTAGGATCACAAGACTATCAGACCACCCTGTATATCCTTTTTCATAACAGAAATGTGCAAGTTACAGAAAGAAGCATGCGAGCTCACAGAGAATAAATTGTTATTGAATACAGTATTATCTATATTATAATGATCAATGCTGTATTCTTGATACAAAAATGGCACACTGTAGCGAGGATATTGCTTGTGCAATAGCCTTAAATTGTTCTGATTTAAAGAACAAAGTAATTTCCAATTGAATTTCCTATTTAATACTATAGAGTTTTCACGTTCATCAATTAGAACTCTTAAAGAGGATAATTATCTAATTCTAATAATTGAGGAGTTACTCTAATGTATTTATTTGTAGTTAATCTAATTATATATAAAACACTATGTGCAAACACGCACACAGTTTGTATGATAGGAGGTAAGTTGCAATATAGCTGCTGTTTTGTAGGGTGCTGCTTCCAGCATTTGTTCAATACAGCACGCAACATCGTTATACAGTTTCAATCTAGCTCACTCGAACTAAAATACAAGGCGAGTGTGATTCAGCAGCTGAAGAATTGTATGACATTTTAATAATAGATAAGTTATATATATATATTATATATATATATATATATATATATATATATAATATGTGTGTGTGTGTGTATTTATATATATTATTTATTATTATTTATTTATTATACGTATATATGATATATATATATATTATATAATTATTTATATATATATATATATTATATATATATTATATATATATTTATCAATTATTATTATATGTATATATATGTATATATGTATATATATTATTTTTATTTATCAATTATTATTATATGCATATATATGTATTATATATGTATATAAATTTTATTTAGCAATTAATTTATTGTAAATAATATAATATTTTTTTATTTAGCAATTATTTATTGTACACACCACACACACACATATATATATACATATATATATATATTTATTTATTATTTTTATTTAGCAATTATTTATTGTACACACACACACACACACACACACACACTATATATACATATATATATATATTTATTTATTTATTTTATTGCAATTATTTATGATATATATATATATTTATTTTTATTTATTGTACACACACACACACACACATATATATACATATATATGTGTGTTGGTGTGTGTGTGTGTGTGTGTGTTGTGTGTGTGTGTGTAAAACAAAAAACAAACCCTTTTACCCGAGGGAACGGAATTGTTCCTAAAACTTCGATCACTTTTTACAGATAATATCTTTTCTATAAATGCGTAGTTATGATATGAAGGCAAATACATGTATTTAATCATTTCAATGAGTTTTAACACTAAAAAGTTATTTGTTCATATTGAGTTTATTTGGATATTTATTGAAGATTATGTAATTCAAAATCTAAAAATGATAATAAATAAATATCTAATCCTATTCCAAAATTCTATTTAAAAAATACTAAATTGAAAATTGAAAAATAAGTGATATGGAAAATTGTTTGGATTCGTTTGGAAATTTCATCCTTAATATATTTCGTGTGCAATTGTGTTTATTTGAAATTTTCTATTTCTAATGATTGTTATCACATGAATTATATTTTCACATGAATAACACTTTGTAATTTATTGCATCAGAGATAAATTCGAGCGACCCAAACCGGCGCATTGCCACAATGCTTTGTATAAATGCGAAATGAAAGTAAATAATGAAATATATATATATGTGTGTGTGTGTGTGTGTGTAGTGTCCGAGTAACACTTGAACGTTTCCATTGAAGTAGTATCATTTCAGTAATTTATCCGAACAGTGCTTAATACTTCATAGAAAGTAGAGCTGTAATAATAATTGTGAAAAGATTATGGTCTACAGAGTTTCAATCATTGTTATATTTTCCTACTGGCCTGTAAATAGCATTCAGGGAGCTAGAACAGTGTATTAATGAGATTTGAGTACTGTTGATACAGCCCTAATTTTTGGGAACCTGTAAATATATTAACTTGAATATGGGATTATTTACTGTAATCAAGTTATATTACTTGTACGTTTAAGGTTAAAGACCCCGTGTCTGTCCTACTATTTGCACGTAGCTAGAGGGAGATATTCGGCTGTATACCTTTCCCAAGGGTATTAACGCTATGTGACAGCTTCATGCATGATTTTCCCCTCATGTCGCCGTGTCCATTTCCCTCGACGATAACCGTTACACGACAGGCACCTCCAGTTTAATATTGTAGTAGAGTGTGTTGTCGAGTCCTGGTGCGCTGTGTACGAATTTGTTGGCGGAATTGGGTTTATTTATAAGATTTACGTAAATCAAAGAGATTTATTCAATGTTGAGTTTTTCCCTATGTTGCTTGGTTTAAAAGATGAGCTCATATGATATCTTATTTACATTTAAAAAATGTCTGTCTTCTGTTTAGCGTCTACACTTTAGTGGTTCGCTGAGATCCTAATATCTTATATCAAATCTGAGATTAACCCTATTTTCCCACTTTGTCTTACTGTATACCCTGTTGTAAGCGGTTCGAATACACTGACTGTATCCTCTGCAGAGGAGTAATACGCCACATATATATGAAAACTTATTTTGCGATAATTTCTGAGGTAAAAGAGCATTGAGCTCCTTGCTTAGTTCTTCCTATAATAATAACTAATTAACTATACATATTAAAAATGTTGTTTGCCGAATGAAAATGACTTCTTTACCATTATTGCAACTCAGTCTTTTCTAGAGAGAAAGTGACAGTTTTAAAGGGTCAAGTCTCTTTTCTTTTACCTTTTTACGTATTTAGATAAATGGGAAATGCTCATTCTTTACAGCTATGTAGTAGATATGCCAATATAATTTGCATCGAAAAGAGGAAATGCTTTCATTGGATGCAAATGAGTATACTATCATTAAAAATCAGATTCAAAATTACTGTCTGCCATGTTGACAGGTGTTAGAATACGCTGTCTGTATCCTGCAGAGGGTTAATACCACAACACCTTTATAACTTCCAGTGTCGCAATATGTGTATTTCTCAGTCTAGTAAGCATATTGAAAATAATTATTGTATAAAGCAGTGTTCTGAACCTTTTTTTTTCCATATGGATCCATCTGATTCCGGTTTTAACTATTGTAGATCCCACATAGCCATTCGATGTCTAAAAAAAACTATTTTATTTTTATGATTGGATATTTTTTCTTGTCTATACTCTCAAACACCGAGAACCAATGGTTTAAAGTACAATTAATATTGAAGATCTGCTAGGATTATGAAGGGTTTGAAATTCATCCAAACTTCAAAAAGAAGTATTTGATTATTGAAAAAAAAACCCAGCAAGGAAAGAGTTATGCATATATTGTAACTAATAGTGCAAATGTGTGGTGTAAATATTTATCGTTTTAGGAAATGGTGACACTAGTTCAAATCCTGGAGGAGTCTGTTTGCATTGCAACATACCCTTAATACCATTGTTAAAGTATGCCACCAACTATTCTATATCCGTTATGGGTAATAGTAGGAGACATATTCTTTAACCTTGGTTAGGCAACCAGCCAAGGAGAAGAAACTTGTTAAACTCTACCTAAAAAAACTGACATTGTGATATATTTCCTACTCGCGCAGAGGGATTGTAAATATATATAAACATATTACCTATAAGGTAAATAATTCATATATTGTTATATCCATGTATATGGATATACGTGGCATATATTAGGAGGTGGGTGTAGCGTGATGATTATCGTCGTAGGAAATAGAATTGAAATCTTAAAGTTAAATCCTGGACGAAACTGTTTGCGTTTCAATTTCGAATAACTCCCTCTATTCTATCTTCAGCTATGATAAATAGTTGAACGAACTGGGTTCTTTAACCTTAGTTAGGCAATCAGTCTAAATGAAGAAAGCTCTGAATTCAAAAACCAGCTTTACTCTGAGTAAAATTGTGTCACATCATGCTCATGGATTATTGTTTGAGTAACGACATAAATACATAAATGCATTTATCCATGGGCGTGTTCAAATCCTGGATGAGGATAGTTTCATTTCACATAGCGCAAATACTTTTGGGAAAGGTATGTATCGAACGATTCTCCTTCCAGTTATAGTATAGATAGATAGTTAGGACAGACCGGAGTCTGTACTTCAAAACCTGTCAAATTCTGTTTAAGAAATTGACCTATTGTCACATATCCTACACGTGCGAAGGAGTTTATTTATATATATATATATATGAGGAAAAAAATTTTTTTCCTCATATTGTCGGGTTCATTTCCCATTCTCACACATACACACACATATATATATATCACTAGGGATCCATCCTGATGTAATGGTCAGAAAGCTAGTCTCGCAAATCAATTAGTACTGAATAGCGAGTTTGATCCTCGCCGATGCATCATAACTTGCGTCTTGTGTCACCCTCAGCCCGTTGCGAACGGATTGATAAATAGTTATATGCATATATCACAATGCAATTTTCAGAAGAGCAAGGATTGTCGAAAGATATCATGTGAAGAGCATTAGGTAGGCCTCAAAAATATACAAGAGCTCACGAGAGATTTGTGCATGAACTCTCACTTGATTAAAAGACAAAAATACTTTGAATACGATTATATAATATATATATATATATATATATATATATAATAATACAGAGAGAGAGAGAGAGAGAGAGAGAGAGAGAGAAGAGAGAGGAGAGAGAGAAAGAGAGAAAGAGATAGGGAGGGAGAGAGAGAGAAGGGGTGCACGTAGGGAAAGTTGTAAATAATAGATATTACGTTACGATGCGTTTATATACCTATATGGACAGTAAATCTACCCGCTGTGCACACATTAACATTAGCTGATTAAAAGCTTGCTTTAAAAAAATGCAACAGCCTTCTTGTGGTTGCGCATGAACTTAACTGCTGATTAAAAAACGAATAATTTTGAGACAACAATAAAATTCTTTTATGTAAGGTGAATATCACTCACCATCAAAATAATAAATATTTTTGTTATATTACGAGGGGTGTCCAAAAAATAAGAATACACACGTTTATTCATACATGTTTATTACTATATGATACAACTTATACATATGTACCAGAACTATTAGGCTCTTTTCTCCGTAGCCAACCCTTGAGAAGTATACTTCAAAGTAATTTTAATCTAACTTCTAACTAAATAATTTTAACCCTCTGACTTTATATCGTCTAAAGAAAGCTAAACTTTCAACTGACATTAAACTGTCACTCAACACTAAAGTAGAAACTAAAACGGTTGAATTCATTTACCATAATCACTCTACATGCCCTAGAAAATCACTCATTCTATCATTTAACAAATGCAGATTTTCCTACAGATATTCAAACGCCTCTGTGGCATCAACGGCATTAACTTAACTACCCTTCTCCTTTTTATTTGATGCTCATATTGTCCCGTGTTCACAATCAGTTGACTCTGTGACAAGTGCAGTTCTTTCAGTGCACCCTCTCGTTCGATGCAGAATTGTTGAACACGCATATGAGCATCCAAAAATAAAAAGGAGAAGTGGTAGTTAAGTTAATGCCGTTTGATGCACAGAGCGTTTGGAATATCTGTAAGGAAAATCTGCATTTGAATGATAGAATGAGTGATTTTTTTTCTTAGGCATGTAGAGGTGATTATGGTAAAATGATTCCAACCGTTTTAGTTCTACTTAGTGTGAGTGACAGTTTTAATTCAGTTGAAAGTTTCGCTTTTCAATTAGACATTAAAGTCAGAGGGTTAAAATTTATTTAAGTTAGAAGTTAGAAGATTAAAATTACTTTGAATGTACTTCTCAAGGGGATACGGAGAAAATGTAGCTAATAGTTCCTGGTACATATGTATAAACGTGTATCTATATAGTAATACATGTATGAATAACGTGTGTATCTTTTTTTTGGGACACCCCTCTAATATAACAAAAATATTTATTATTTTGTGTGAGTGATATTCACCTTACTAAAAGATTATTGGTGTCCAAAATTAATTTCTTTTTTAATTCAAGCAGTAAGTTCATGCGCAACCACAAGAAGGCTGTTGCATTTTTTAAAGCAACTTTTAAATCAGCTAGTGTTTAATGTGTGCAAGCGGGAGATTTAACTGTTCCATATAGGTATATAAAACGCATCGTAACGTAATATCTATTATTTACACTTTCCCTACGTGCACCCCTTCTCCCTCTCCCTCCCTATCTCTTTTCTCTCTTTCTCTCTCTCTCTCTCTCTCTCTCTCTCTCTCTCTCTCTCTCTCTCTCTCGTATATATATATTATAATATATATATATATATATATATATATATAATCGTATTCAAAGTATTTTTGTCTTTAATGCAAAGTGAGAGTTCATGCACAATCTCTCGTGAGCTCTTGTATATTTTTTGAGGCCTACCTAATGCTCTTTCACATGATAACTTTCGAACATCCTTGCTCTCTGAAAATTGCATTGTGATATATGCATAATAACTATTTACCAATCCGTTCGCCACGGGGTGAGGGTGACAACAAGGACGCAAGTATGATCATCGGGAGAGCAAACTCGCTAATTCTACTAATTGATTTGCGAGACCTAGCTTCTGACATTACATCAGGATGGGATGCCCTAGTGATATATATATATGTGTGTGTATTGGTGAGAATGGGAAATGAACCCGACAATTGGGAAAATTTTTTCCTCATTATATTATATATATAATAAACTCCCTTCGCACGTGTAGGATAAAATGTGACAATAGGTCAATTCTTAACAGAATTTGACAGGTTTTGAAAGTACAGACTCCGGTCTTGTCCTAACTATCTATCATACTATAAAACTGAAGGAGAATCGTTCGATACATACTTTCCAAAAGTATTTGCGCTATGTGAAATGAAACTAATTCTCATCCAGGATTTGAACACGCCCAATGATAAATGCATTTAAATGTATTATTCGTTACCAACAATAATCCATGAGCATGATGTGACACAATTTTATCTCAGAGTAGCTGGTTTGAATTGCAGAGCTTTCCTTCATTTAGACTGATTGCCTACTAAGGTAAGAACCCAGTTCGTTCAACTATTTATTCATAGCTGAAGATAGAATAGAGGGAGTTTATTCGAAATGAAACGCAAACAGTTTCGTCCAGGATTTAACTTAGATTATCAATTCTATTTCCTACGACGATAATCATCACGCTACCCACCTCCTAATATATGCACGTATATCCATATACATGGATATAACAATATATGAATTTATACCTTTGATAGGTATATGTTTATATATATTTAACAATCCCTCTGCGCGAGTAGGATATATCACAATGTCAGTTTTTTAGGTAGAGTTTAACAAGTTTCTTCTCCTTGGCTGGTTGCCTAACAAGGTTAAAGAACATATGTCTCCTATTTACCCATAACTGGATATAGAATAGTTGGTGCATATCTTTAAACAATGGTATTAAGGGTATGTGCAATGCAAACAGACTCCTCCAGGATTTGAACTAGTGTCCACCATTTCCTAAAACGATAACTATTACACCACACATTTGCACTATTAGTTACAATATATGCATAACTCTTTCCTTGCTGGGTTTTTTTTTTCAATAATCAAATACTGTCTTTTTGAAGTTTGGATGAAATTTCAAACCTTCATAATCCTAGCAGATCTTCAATATGTAATTGTACTTTAAACCATTGGTTCTCGGTGGTTTGAGAGTATAGACAAGAAAAATATCCAATCATAAATAAATATTTTTTTAGACATCGAATGGCTATGTGGATCTACAATAGTAAAACCGGAATCAGATGGATCCATATGGAAAAAAAAGGTTCAGAAACACTGCTTTATACAATAATTATTTTTCAATATGCTTACTAGACTGAGAAAATACACATATTGCGACACTGGAAGTTTATAAAGGTGTTTTGTGGGTATTAACCCTCTGCAGGGGATACAGACAGCGTATTCTAACACCTGTCAACATGGCAGACAGTAATTTGAATCTGAATTTTTAATGATAGTATACTCATTGCATCCAATGAAAGCATTTCTCTTTTCGATGCAAATTATATTGGCATATCTACTACTAGCTGTAAAGAATGAAGCATTTCCATTTATCTAAATACGTAAAAAAGGTAAAAGAAAAGAAGACTTGACCCTTTAAAACTGTCACTTTCTCTCTAGAAAAGACTGAGTTGCAATAATGGTAAAGAAGTCATTTTCATTCGGCAAACAACATTTTTTAATATGTATAGTTAATTAGTTATTATTATAGGAAGAACTAAGCAAGTGAGCTCAATGCTCTTTTACCTCAGAAATTATCGCAAAATAAGTTTTCATATATATGTGGCGGTATTACTCCTCTGCAGAGGATACAGTCAGTGTATTCGAACCGCTTACAGGGTATACAGTAGACAAAGTGGGAAAATAGGGTTAATCTCAGATTTGATATAAGATATTAGGATCTCAGCGAAACCACTAAAGTGTAGACGCTAAACAGAAGACAGACATTTTTTAAATGTAAATAAGATATCATATGACTCATCTTTTTAAACCAAGCAACATAGGGAAAAACTCAACATTGAATAAATCTCTTTGATTTACGTAAAATCTTATAAAACCCAATTCCGCCAACAAATTCGTACACAGCGCACCAGACTCGACAACACACTCTACTACAATATTAAACTGGAGGTGCCTATCGTGTAACGGTTATCGTCGAGGAAATGGACACGGCGACATGAGGGAAAATCATGCATGAAGCTGGTCACATAGCGTTAATACCCTTGGGAAAGGTATACAGCCGAATATTCTCCCTCTAGCTACGTGCAAATAGTAGGACAGACACGGTCTTTAACCTTAAACGTACAAGTAATATAACTTGATTACAGTAAATAATCCCATATTCAAGTTAATATTTTACAGGTTCCAAAATTAGGGCTGTATCAACAGTACTCAAATCTCATTAATACACTGTTCTAGCTCCCTGAATGCTATTACAGGCCAGTAGGAAATATAACAATGATTGAAACCTCTGTAGACCCATAATCTTTTCACAATTATTATTACAGCTCTACTTTCTATGAAGTATTAAGCACTGTTCGGATAAATTACTGAAATGATACTACTTCAATGGAAACGTTCAAGTGTTACTTGGACACTATACACAACACACACACACACATATATATATATTTCATTATTTACTTTCATTTCGCATTTATACAAAGCATTTTGTGCAATGCGCCGGTTTGGGTCGCTCGAATTTATCTCTGATGCAATAAATTACAAAGTGTTATTCATGTGAAAATATAATTCATGTGATAACAATCATTAGAAATAGAAAAATTCAAATAAACACAATTGCACGCGCAAATATATTAAGGATGAAATTTCCAAACGAATCCAAACAATTTTCCATATCACTTATTTTTCAATTTTCAATTTAGTATTTTTTAAATAGAATTTTGGAATAGGATTAGATATTTATTTATTATCATTTTTAGATTTTGAATTACATAATCTTCAATAAATATCCAAATAAACTCAATATGAACAAATAACTTTTTAGTGTTAAAACTCATTGAAATGATTAAATACATGTATTTGCCTTCATATCATAACTACGCATTTATAGAAAGATATTATCTGTAAAAAGTGATCGAAGTTTGCAGGAACAATTCCGTTCCCTCGGGTAAAAGGGTTTGTTTTTGTTTTACACACACACACATACACACACACACACACACACACACACAAACATATATTATGATATATAGTGTGTGTGTGTGTGTGTACAATAAATAAAAATAAATATATATATATATATGTATGTTGTGTGTGTACATAAATAATGCTAAATAAAAATAAATAAATAAATATATATATATATGTATATATATATATATATATATATGTGTGTGTGTGTGTGTGTGTGTGTGTGTGTACAATAAATAATTGCTAAATAAAAAATAATAAATAAATATATATATATATATGTATATATATATGTGTTGTGTGGTGTGTACAATAAATAATTGCTAAATAAAAAAAAATATATATATATTTTACAATAAATAATTGCTAAATAAATTTATATACATATATAAATACATATATATGCATATAATAATAATTGATAAATAAAATAATATATATACATATATACATATATATACATATAATAATAATTGATAAATATATATATATATATATATATATATATATACATATATACGTATAATAAATAATTAATAGATAATATATATATATATATACATATATACGTATAATAAATAAATAATTAATAAATAATATATATAAATATACACACACACATATATATATATATATATATATATATATATATATATATATATATATATATATAACTTATCTATTATTAAAATGTCATACAATTCTTCAGCTGCTGAATCACACTCGCCTTGTATTTTAGTTCGAGTGAGCTAGATTGAAACTGTATAACGATGTTGCGTGCTGTATTGAACAAATGCTGGAAGCAGCACCCTACAAAACAGCAGCTATATTGCAACTTACCTCCTATCATACAAACTGTGTGCGTGTTGCACATAGTGTTTTATATATAATTAGATTAACTAAAATAAATACATTAGAGTTAACTCCTCAATTATTAGAATTAGATAATTATCCTCTTTAAGAGTTCTAATTGATGAACGTGAAACTCTATAGTATTAAATAGGAAATTCAGTTGGAAATTACTTTGTTCTTTTAAATCAGAACAATTTAAGGCTATTGCACAAGCAATATCCTCGCTACAGTGTGCCATTTTTGTATCAAGAATACAGCATTGATCATTATAATATAGATAATACTGTATTCAATAACAATTTATTCTCTGTGAGCTCGCATGCTTCTTTCTGTAACTTGCACATTTCTGTTATGAAAAAGGATATACAGGGTGGTCTGATAGTCTTGTGATCCTACATAAATTGTTTAAACTTTCATTATTTTTTGTTTTAACCTGGTACCTCGTGGATTTTGCCGTCCCGGCCGACCACCGAGTGAAAATGAAAGAAAGTTAAAATATACATAAGTGCTTAGACCTTGCCAGAAGAACTGAGAAAACTGTAGTTGAAGGTTGTACCAATAGTAAATTGGTACCCTTGGAACGGTTCCCAAATGTCTGGAAAGAATTTGGGTGAATTGGAAATCAGAGGAAGAATATAGACCATCCAAACTACATCACTGTTAAGATCGGTTAGAATATTCAGAAGAGTCCCGGACCCTGAGGAGTTTCTGTCACTCAGCTCCCAGTGAAACATCGGATACAGCAGGTGTGAAAACAATAATAATAATAAACTTGGACATAGCAAGGGAACTGAGAAAAATGTGAAACATGAAGGTAAAAGTCGTAGCAATTGTAATTGGAACCCTTGGAACAGGGTTTGGAAAAGTGTCTGGGTGATTTGGAAATCTGAGGAAGAATCGAGAACATCCAAACAACTGCATTGTCTTAGAGACCAGAAGAGAATTGCTGTCACTCAGCCTCCAGCTAACCTCCAGCTAAGGTGGGTGAGAAAATCTCTCATTGAGTGAAATAATAATAATAATAATAATTTTCTATTTCTTTTCCAGCGGCTTATTTCATGTAATTATAGTTGATTAATTAGGAGTTATTATTTGACAAGATTTTCGGACCACCCTGTATTTTTACACACTAACTGGAATAAATAAACTTTTCAATCGAAAAGAATGAAACTAACAGATGGAAACCTACTTAAATGTAATTAATATTTCAACAAGAGAGATTGATCTTCTGACTGGCATAAATAAACTTTTCAACGAAAGCAACTCTGAAAACTTACTGAAATGTAATTAATATTTCAACGACTATCAAGACGGATTGATCCTCCAGATATTTCAATGTTTTATAAATAAGTCTCAAGATATGAACAAGAGTAATCACTTTCTTGTTTCTTAATTGAATATTATCAATAGATATTGGGGTGAGTTGTTTGGTTGGTTGGTCTGTTTTAAGGTATTTCAACTCTTATCGAGTTATTTAATGGTGGTCAGTCTTTTTTTTTTCATGTAATTATGTTATATAATGGATAGTCAGATCCTATCATTTTTGTAAGGAAGTGTAGTATGGATTTTAAAATTATTCGTAAAATGGAATGTTACAGTTGGAAGTTCATTGGCACCGACCTCAAACATCTGGATATCATTGGCTTAGAGAGTCTCGAGATCAGATTAATCTGGGAAGGAATTTAGAGAGTTAAGACTATCGAGCCCTCTTTAGGCAGACGCATATTTCATCTCTGCTGGGTTTCTCCCCTCACACGTGTAAGATAAGTATGTATTGGGTATCAGGGAATTAAATAAAAATGTTTACACGAAAAAATATTTCGGTGTTTCTTCCATGAAAAGAACAATCAGCGAAGAAGGACCAAAGATGGTCTAACCAGAGAAACAATCCCCGGCTGATATGAAGAATACAGAACCCGATAGCAGCAGACGTTTAAGATATATATATATGCGGGATTTACTTGTCAAGTTTATTTTCTATGATTATCGAATTTTATACGATACATGCATTCATAATTGCCTTCAAGCAAAATATAAATAATAATAATAATATATATATATATATAATATATATATATATATATATATATATATGGTATTTGTGGAAAAGGTGACTTACCGTTGAAACAGGTCACAATGGTTAGTTGATGCAAGATTCACAATGATAAGGCAGCGATATAACAAATATAAAGTGCTCAATATGTTGGTAGAGCAAAATTTATATGATAAAGGTACACTACTCTATTCGAGTTTCACCATAAGGATCTTCAGGGTTAAATCCACTGGGTTAATCAAGATACTGATTAATTGCAGTTGACTGCACGTGTGTATTTTTTTGCGATAAACGGTTGGTTATATATATATATATATATATATATATATATATATATATATATATATATATATATATATATATATTTAGGATTTTTGAGGGGGTCTTCAATGTGGTTGTATTCTTCGTCTAAATATTGGGGGCTGCATATGCGTAGTGTTCTTAGATATAAGCCTATTATAAGGCCCGATTTGATTTTGTTGTTGTGATGGGAATCAACACCTTACCATTCCTCGACACCCTCCTAATAAAGTCCGGAAACAAACTCACCTACAAAGTTTACTGTAAACCCACCAACAAAAACTACTACATACATTTCTATTCCCATCACAAAAAAATAAAATCGGGCCTTATAATAGGCTTATATCTAAGATCACTACGCATATACAGCCTCCAATATTTAGACGAAGAATACAAGCACACACACACACACATACATACATACATATATATATATATATATGATCAGTTTTCTGCGGCGTTCAATTCAGTTTTCCTTCTCCTAGACTGGTGGCCTAACCAAGGTTTAAGAGTTCATTCTGCCCTACTATATACCCAGCTCAGTTGGTAAAGCGTTCGGCAAGAAATAACAAGGTTCCAGATTCGATAGCGGCCCTCGCCAACTCAGCGTATGAGTAGCACAGGGATCTGTGCGGTAAAGTGAGGAGCTGATGGTAGGTGTGGCGCTCCACCTCAGACGCAAAAATAATCTCCTTGGTCTAGCGCTAGTGAAAAGGGGATAGATTCCCTCGCTGTCTGGCTGATACCGACATTAGGCCGCCCCGACGATTTACTTTACTTTTTTTTCATATTCCCATAGCTGGAGAAAGAATTTTTACATGGAGCATTCTGCTTAATTTACCGGCAATTTGTATAGCTTGAAAAACTTCGAAATTAGAATAAGTTTAGCTATAAACCCATTCCAATTGATACAAAATTGATATTGATGCCAAAAAATGTATATTCCTTTTTTCGAAAACAATCCCCCTTATTTATTGAATGGCCCTCGTACAAATAAAATATTGGAAGAATGTTTCAAAATGATGAAAAAGGAATCTGAAACTGATGTTCACGTAAGCCATGAATAGTTAATTCAACCCTTGCTACATTCTCTAAAACTGTGGCGCTGTGACATTTCTGCCTTTCATAAACCCCTATAGGTGTTCATGTGCCTTTGTTAACAAACCTTTTACAGTTGTTTACCACTTTGTGTGAATTGCTGAAGAAGCGTGTTATTTAGATATTGCCAGAAAGTGATTTAATCAAAAACTTAGTCTTGCTTCAGCTGTTCATTTAGCTTCTTTTTTTTTATACATGATAGAAATGATTGGCATATTTTTGCCTTATTACCTAAGCTCATTTCTTTTACTTTTTTCTTTTGTTTTTCTTTTTCATCTATTTTTAGAGCCGGTTACATTATTTTTCTTTAACGCACCCGCAGGTACGAAAATGCGTTAACCGTAAAGTGCTCAAATATATGCGTCCATGCAAAGACGTCTGTAAATATCAAAACGCGCCTAAATATTCATGTTTATTCATACATAAATACATATTTATTCGGATTTTAAACTCAATTACGTGTACCTTTGGCAGGCATTAATCTCAATGTCAAATCACACCCTATTTACAAAATTTATATAATAATAAATTTCCCATAAATGAATAAGGGGAAGTACTTTGGGATTAGCATTTAATAGCTATGTACGGTATCTATTTGCATCTCTCCCCCACTCTCTCCCCCTCTCTCTCTCTCTCTCTCTCTCTCTCTCTCTCTCTATCTCTATCTCTCTCACTCACGTTTCTATCGCTATGCTTCGTTGTCTCTTTCGACAGTACATACTGTACGAAGGAGGTCGGCTGAACATTCATAGGCTGACCAAGATCGGTCGGTATCAGCCAGTCAGCGAGGGAGTCTATCCCTTTTCAATAGTGCTAGACCAGGAGATTGTTTTGGCATCTGAGGTGGAGCGCCACACCTACCATCAGCTCCCGACCAAGATACTCTCTTAAATCTAACTAAATGAGGGTCATTTTCAACATAGTACCAATTTGGGTTACAGGAGCGGTAGTATTGTAACGGTTATCCTCGTGGAAATAGACGAGGAAACTGGAGATCAAATTTTGTACGAGGCAATTCGCCTTTAATAAAGCGTTAATAGCCTTGGAAAGGTATGGATCCAATTATTCTTCCTCCGGCTATGGGTGAAATAGTAGTGCAGACTTTGGTCTTTGTGTGGCAATCGGTCTGGGAGAAAACTTTGAATTCAAACCCGTTAAGCTCCGCTTAAAAATTGACATAGTGTGCCCCCCCCCTGTTCGCACGGAGAGGTTGAGTAAACACATTGTCCGCTTTGTAGTCTACACCCTTCTTCCACTGGGTTGCAGTGCTCGGGTCTCATTGGTCAAAAAGTCATCAACAATAGATATGACGTCATCTCGTGAAATTTTCAACCTATGAACATTTCAGTGCACCCTTGTAAAATACGCCCAAGAAGAGTTATCTCTCTCTCTCTCTCTCTCTCTCTCTATATATATATATATATATATATATATATATATATATATATATATATATATAAAATAGTTGGTGTCGCTAGGAGGGTAGAGTATCCGCCTTGGAACCACAAGGTTTTGTGTTTAATACAGCCCCTCGCCAACTCAGCGCATGAGTAACACAGCTTCGATTTGTATGGTAAATTGAGTCCTGGTGATAAGTTTGGGGCTCCACGTCAGATGCAAAAAAACAATCTCCCTGCTCTAGCTCTAGTGAGAAGGATATAAACTCCCCCCTGTTGAATATCTGGCCGCCATCTCTAGTTCCAGATGTAGTGAATAAGTAAGCAAGCCAATAAGTATCCTGTGTTATAGTATTCTTTGTAAGTCCGTCGTCCAAGATGGTCCGAGTGTCAATGAGTTAAGATTAGAATCAGGCCTCTATAAATACAGCAGCAGCAGCAGCAGCACTGTCAGTGATTGGACAATATGAATTTTTCTCAGGTCACGTGATAGTCAACGAGTTTATATTTAGTACTGACCGTCTGGCACACGCCTTATATACAAAAAGATCCACCCCACCCCCTGTCAGACTAAGAGTGACAATGTCCAGTTCATCGTTCTGTGGGTAGAGCATTCGTTTCATACAGGTCCTCGCCTACTAAGCTCATGAGTTGCACAGCTTGGATTTGTATGGTAAATGTTGGAACTGATGATACTGGTGGCGCTGTCTGGCTAGTTCGGCTACTTTACTTTATACATATATATATATATATATATATATATATATATATATATATAATAATATGAGAAAGGAACAGAAAAAAATGAAAGAGTAAGAAGAAAAGCGTTTGAAAATGAAATATGAAATGGATGCATATTGAGAACAATGAGGCGAATTGAATGATTATGAAAGCAACAAAAGTAGTAAATAAACTACATGAAGCAAATATGCAGAATGAGAAAAAAATAATGAAAGACGGAAAAAGAAATAAAAATGCGGCAAAAATTGTGCAGGAAAGAGAGAGGAAAGTAGAAGCCCGTGGCTGCTTCCTCAGAAAAATTGCGCCAATGCGTTTTGACAATTTATTTTCATTAGATCGATGCTTGTGATCGTCTTCTTTCCGTTTAACAGAACAATTGATTCAAATTGATCCTTTTCACGCTTAATTGCATCAGCTGCTGTCACTTCTCTTACTTTCAAACAGAAGGAGAATCATGTTTCTCTAGGCCTTCTTTCTTTCGTTTCTTTTTTCTTCTTTCTTTCTTCTTTCTCTTCTCTTCTTCTTCTTTTTTTCTTCTTTGCTTTGGCTTCTATTTGCTTTCAATTTAGTTCGACTTTGATTTTCTAATCGTAACTCTACTTTTTCTTTCCTTGCAAAAAGAATTCTGCACGTTTCTTTTGCTCTATTTTTATATCTTTTATTTTTGTGAATATCTTCACTTTCGTGTACGTCTTTATCTTTCTTTCTTTCTTTCTTCCTTTTTTTTTCTTTCAGTCTGTTGTTTCGTCAGTCTTTCTCCTTCTCTCCTTAGTGCTTTCTTCCTAGCCACTCACTCTCTCCTTTTCTCCTATATTTCTTAGACTCTACTACGTTTTGATTAGTTTAGCAGAAACACATGAGATTGCTTACGGTATCTGCTGTTTAGCAGTGGTCACCCATCTAAGAACTGAGCAGGCTCCTCGTTGCCGCCAAACTTCGGTGGCCTAACGGGTACAGGGGCTATAAGCGTGACTTGAATGATAGTCCTTTCCATTTGTCTATACGTCATTTCTTTGTCTCTCTTCTCTCTCTCTCTCTCTCTCTCTCTCTCTCTCTCTCTCTCTCTCCTCTCTCTCTCTCTTCTCTCTCACCTTCTCTTCTCTAGCTCTTCTTTATCCTTACATGATTTTCTGTTTCTTTCTCCCTCTCTCTCTTTCTCTCTCGCCTTCTCTTCTCTAGCTCCTCGTTTTCTTAACATGATTTTCTGTTTCTTTTTCCTCTATCACCTCTCGCTCCTTACCTTCTATTCTATAGCACTTCTTTTACGTTCTTTTCTGTTTCTTTGTACTCCTCTCCTCTCTCTCTCTCTCTCTCTCTCTCTCTCTCTCTCTCTCTCTCTCTCTCTCTTCTCTTTCTCTATCTCTCTCTCTCACTCACTTTCTCTTTTTTCTTTCTCTTTTCTTTCTTTCTATTCTTTCTTGTCTATTTCTTTCTTTCTTTATATATTCCCTCCTTTCTTTATTAACTATTGTATCATTCCCCTCTTCTTCACATAGTCGTTTGATATTTGT
>CM042152.1:108906141-108972352 GCA_023376005.1 Doryteuthis pealeii
TGTGTGTGTGTGTGCTTGTATTCTTCGTCTAAATATTGGAGGCTGTATATGCGTAGTGATCTTAGATATAAGCCTATTATAAGGCCCGATTTTATTTTTTTTGTGATGGGAATAGAAATGTATGTAGTAGTTTTTGTTGGTGGGTTTACAGTAAACTTTGTAGGTGAGTTTGTTTCCGGACTTTATTAGGAGGGTGTCGAGGAATGGTAAGGTGTTGATTCCCATCACAACAACAAAATCAAATCGGGCCTTATAATAGGCTTATATCTAAGAACACTACGCATATGCAGCCCCCAATATTTAGACGAAGAATACAACCACATTGAAGACCCCTCAAAAATCCTAAATATATATATATATATATATATATATATATATATATATATATATATATATATATATATATATATATATAACCAACCGTTTATCGCAAAAAAATACACACGTGCAGTCAACTGCAATTAATCAGTATCTTGATTAACCCAGTGGATTTAACCCTGAAGATCCTTATGGTGAAACTCGAATAGAGTAGTGTACCTTTATCATATAAATTTGCTCTACCAACATATTGAGCACTTTATATTTGTTATATCGCTGCCTTATCATTGTGAATCTTGCATCAACTAACCATTGTGACCTGTTTCAACGGTAAGTCACCTTTTCCACAAATACCATATATATATATATATATATATATATATATATATATATATATATATATATTATTATTATTATTTATATTTTTGCTTGAAGGCAATTATGAATGCATGTATCGTATAAAATTCGATAATCATAGAAAATAAACTTGACAAGTAAATCCCGCATATATATATATCTTAAACGTCTGCTGCTATCGGGTTCTGTATTCTTCATATCAGCCGGGGGATTGTTTCTCTGGTTAGACCATCTTTGGTCCTTCTTCGCTGATTGTTCTTTTCATGGAAGAAACACCGAAATATTTTTTCGTGTAAACATTTTTATTTAATTCCCTGATACCCAATACATACTTATCTTACACGTGTGAGGGGAGAAACCCAGCAGAGATGAAATATGCGTCTGCCTAAAGAGGGCTCGATAGTCTTAACTCTCTAAATTCCTTCCCAGATTAATCTGATCTCGAGACTCTCTAAGCCAATGATATCCAGATGTTTGAGGTCGGTGCCAATGAACTTCCAACTGTAACATTCCATTTTACGAATAATTTTAAAATCCATACTACACTTCCTTACAAAAATGATAGGATCTGACTATCCATTATATAACATAATTACATGAAAAAAAAAGACTGACCACCATTAAATAACTCGATAAGAGTTGAAATACCTTAAAACAGACCAACCAACCAAACAACTCACCCAATATCTATTGATAATATTCAATTAAGAAACAAGAAAGTGATTACTCTTGTTCATATCTTGAGACTTATTTATAAAACATTGAAATATCTGGAGGATCAATCCGTCTTGATAGTCGTTGAAATATTAATTACATTTCAGTAAGTTTTCAGAGTTGCTTTCGTTGAAAAGTTTATTTATGCCAGTCAGAAGATCAATCTCTCTTGTTGAAATATTAATTACATTTAAGTAGGTTTCCATCTGTTAGTTTCATTCTTTTCGATTGAAAAGTTTATTTATTCCAGTTAGTGTGTAAAAATACAGGGTGGTCCGAAAATCTTGTCAAATAATAACTCCTAATTAATCAACTATAATTACATGAAATAAGCCGCTGGAAAAGAAATAGAAAATTATTATTATTATTATTATTTCACTCAATGAGAGATTTTCTCACCCACCTTAGCTGGAGGTTAGCTGGAGGCTGAGTGACAGCAATTCTCTTCTGGTCTCTAAGACAATGCAGTTGTTTGGATGTTCTCGATTCTTCCTCAGATTTCCAAATCACCAGACACTTTCCAAACCCTGTTCCAAGGGTTCCAATTACAATTGCTACGACTTTTTACCTTCATGTTTCACATTTTTCTCAGTTCCCTTGCTATGTCCAAGTTTATATTATTATTGTTTTCACACCTGCTGTATCCGATGTTTCACTGGGAGCTGAGTGACAGAAAGTCTCTCAGGGTCAGGACTCTTCTGAATATTCTAACCGATCTTAACAGTGATGTAGTTTGGATGGTCTATATTCTTCCTCTGATTTCCAATTCACCCAAATTCTTTTCCAGACATTTGGAAACCGTTCCAAGGGTACCAATTACTATTGGTACAACCTTCAACTACAGTTTTCTCAGTTCTCTGGCAAGGTCTAAGCACTTATGTATATTTTAAACTTTCTTTCATTTTCACTCGGTGGTCGCCGGGACGGCAAAATCCACGAGTACAGGTTAAAACAAAAAATAATGAAAGTTAAAAACAATATGTAGGATCACAAGACTATCAGACCACCTGTATATCCTTTTTCATAACAGAAATGTGCAAGTTACAGAAAGAAGCATGCGAGCTCACAGAGAATAAATTGTTATTGAATACAGTATTATCTATATTATAATGATCAATGCTGTATTCTTGATACAAAAATGGCACACTGTAGCGAGGATATTGCTTGTGCAATAGCCTTAAATTGTTCTGATTTAAAGAACAAGTAATTTCCAACTGAATTTCCTATTTAATACTATAGAGTTTTCACGTTCATCAATTAGAACTCTTAAAGAGGATAATTATCTAATTCTAATAATTGAGAGTTACTCTAATGTATTTATTTGTAGTTAATCTAATTATATATAAAACACTATGTGCAAACACGCACACAGTTTGTATGATAGGAGGTAAGTTGCAAATATAGCTGCTGTTTTGTAGGGTGCTGCTTCCAGCATTTGTTCATACAGCACGCAACATCGTTATACAGTTTCAATCTAGCTCACTCGAACTAAAATACAAGGCGAGTGTGATTCAGCAGCTGAAGAATTGTATGACATTTTAATAATAGATAAGTTATATATATATATATATATATATATATATATATATATATATATTATATTGTGTGTGTGTATATTTTATATATTATTTATTAATTATTTATTTATTATACGTATATATGTATATATATATATATATTATCTATTAATTATTTATTATACGTATATATGTATATATATATATATATATATATATATATATTTATCAATTATTATTTATGTATATATGTATATATGTATATATATATTTATTTTATTTATCAATTATTATTATATGCATATATATGTATTTATATATGTATATAAATTTATTTAGCAATTATTTATTGTAAATATATATATATTTTTTTTATTTAGCAATTATTTATTGTACACACACACACACACACATATATATATACATATATATATATATATTTTATTTATTTATTTTTATTTAGCAATTATTTTTGTACACACACACACACACACACACACACACACATATAATATATATATATATATACATATATATATATATTTATTTATTTATTTTTATTTAGCAATTATTTATTGTACACACACACATACATATATATATATATATTTATTTTTATTTATTGTACACACACACACAACACATATATATACATATATATATGTTTGTGTGTGTGTGTGTGTGTGTGTGTGTGTATGTGTGTGTGTGTAAAACAAAAACAAACCCTTTTACCCGAGGGAACGGAATTGTTCCTGCAAACTTCGATCACTTTTTACAGATAATATCTTTTCTATAAATGCGTAGTTATGATATGAAGGCAAATACATGTATTTAATCATTTCAATGAGTTTTAACACTAAAAAGTTATTTGTTCATATTGAGTTTATTTGGATATTTATTGAAGATTATGTAATTCAAAATCTAAAAATGATAATAAATAAATATCTAATCCTATTCCAAAATTCTATTTAAAAAATACTAAATTGAAAATTGAAAAATAAGTGATATGGAAAATTGTTTGGATTCGTTTGGAAATTTCATCCTTAATATATTTCGCGTGCAATTGTGTTTATTTGAATTTTTCTATTTCTAATGATTGTTATCACATGAATTATATTTTCACATGAATAACACTTTGTAATTTATTGCATCAGAGATAAATTCGAGCGACCCAAACCGGCGCATTGCCACAAAATGCTTTGTATAAATGCGAAATGAAAGTAAATAATGAAATATATATATATGTGTGTGTGTGTGTGTGTATAGTGTCCAAGTAACACTTGAACGTTTCCATTGAAGTAGTATCATTTCAGTAATTTATCCGAACAGTGCTTAATACTTCATAGAAAGTAGAGCTGTAATAATAATTGTGAAAAGATTATGGGTCTACAGAGGTTTCAATCATTGTTATATTTCCTACTGGCCTGTAATAGCATTCAGGGAGCTAGAACAGTGTATTAATGAGATTTGAGTACTGTTGATACAGCCCTAATTTTGGAACCTGTAAATATATTAACTTGAATATGGGATTATTTACTGTAATCAAGTTATATTACTTGTACGTTTAAGGTTAAAGACCCGTGTCTGTCCTACTATTTGCACGTAGCTAGAGGGAGAATATTCGGCTGTATACCTTTCCCAAGGGTATTAACGCTATGTGACCAGCTTCATGCATGATTTTCCCTCATGTCGCCGTGTCCATTTCCCTCGACGATAACCGTTACACGATAGGCACCTCCAGTTTAATATTGTAGTAGAGTGTGTTGTCGAGTCTGGTGCGCTGTGTACGAATTTGTTGGCGGAATTGGGTTTATTTATAAGATTTACGTAAATCAAAGAGATTTATTCAATGTTGAGTTTTTCCCTATGTTGCTTGGTTTAAAAAGATGAGCTCATATGATATCTTATTTACATTTAAAAAATGTCTGTCTTCTGTTTAGCGTCTACACTTTAGTGGTTTCGCTGAGATCCTAATATCTTATATCAAATCTGAGATTAACCCTATTTTCCCACTTTGTCTTACTGTATACCCTGTTGTAAGCGGTTCGAATACACTGACTGTATCCTCTGCAGAGGAGTAATACCGCCACATATATATGAAAACTTATTTTGCGATAATTTCTGAGGTAAAAAGAGCATTGAGCTCACTTGCTTAGTTCTTCCTATAATAATAACTAATTAACTATACATATTAAAAATGTTGTTTGCCGAATGAAAATGACTTCTTTACCATTATTGCAACTCAGTCTTTTCTAGAGAGAAAGTGACAGTTTTAAAGGGTCAAGTCTTCTTTTTTTTACCTTTTTTACGTATTTAGATAAATGGGAAATGCTCATTCTTTACAGCTATGTAGTAGATATGTCAATATAATTTGCATCGAAAAGAGGAAATGCTTTCATTGGATGCAATGAGTATACTATCATTAAAAATTCAGATTCAAATTACTGTCTGCCATGTTGACAGGTGTTAGAATACGCTGTCTGTATCCCCTGCAGAGGGTTAATACCCACAACACCTTTATAACTTCCAGTGTCGCAATATGTGTATTTCTCAGTCTAGTAAGCATATTGAAAAATAATTATTGTATAAAGCAGTGTTTCTGAACCTTTTTTTTCCATATGGATCCATCTGATTCCGGTTTTACTATTGTAGATCCCACATAGCCATTCGATGTCTAAAAAAACTATTTTATTTTTATGATTGGATATTTTTTCTTGTCTATACTCTCAAACCACCGAGAACCAATGGTTTAAAGTACAATTACATATTGAAGATCTGCTAGGATTATGAAGGTTTGAAATTTCATCCAAACTTCAAAAAGACAGTATTTGATTATTGAAAAAAAAAACCCAGCAAGGAAAGAGTTATGCATATATTGTAACTAATAGTGCAAATGTGTGGTGTAATAGTTATCGTTTTAGGAAATGGTGACACTAGTTCAAATCCTGGAGGAGTCTGTTTGCATTGCACATACCCTTAATACCATTGTTAAAGATATGCACCAACTATTCTATATCCAGTTATGGGTAAATAGGAGGACATATGTTCTTTAACCTTGGTTAGGCAACCAGCCAAGGAGAAGAAACTTGTTAAACTCTACCTAAAAAACTGACATTGTGATATATCCTACTCGCGCAGAGGGATTGTTAAATATATATAAACATATACCTATCAAAGGTATAAATTCATATATTGTTATATCCATGTATATGGATATACGTGCATATATTAGGAGGTGGGTGTAGCGTGATGATTATCGTCGTAGGAAATAGAATTGATAATCTAAGTTAAAATCCTGGACGAAACTGTTTGCGTTTCATTTCGAATAACTCCCTCTATTCTATCTTCAGCTATGAATAAATAGTTGAACGAACTGGGTTCTTTAACCTTAGTTAGGCAATCAGTCTAAATGAAGGAAAGCTCTGAATTCAAACCAGCTTTACTCTGAGTAAAATTGTGTCACATCATGCTCATGGATTATTGTTTGAGTAACGACATAAATACATAAATGCATTTATCCATTGGGCGTGTTCAAATCCTGGATGAGGATAGTTTCATTTCACATAGCGCAAATACTTTTGGGAAAGGTATGTATCGAACGATTCTCCTTCCAGTTATAGTATAGATAGATAGTTAGGACAGACCGGAGTCTGTACTTCAAAACCTGTCAAATTCTGTTTAAGAAATTGACCTATTGTCACATATCCTACACGTGCGAAGGAGTTTATTTATAATATATATATATATATGAGGAAAAAAATTTTTTTCCTCATATTGTCGGGTTCATTTCCCATTCTCACACATACACACACATATATATATATCACTAGGGCATCCCATCCTGATGTAATGGTCAGAAAGCTAGTCTCGCAAATCAATTAGTACTGAATAGCGAGTTTGATCCTCGCCCGATGCATCATACTGCGTCCTTGTGTCACCCTCAACCCGTGGCGAACGGATTGGATAAATAGTTATATGCATATATCACAATGCAATTTTCAGAAGAGCAAGGATTGTCGAAAGATATCATGTGAAGAGCATTAGGTAGGCCTCAAAAATATACAAGAGCTCACGAGAGATTGTGCATGAACTCTCACTTGATTAAAAGACAAAAATACTTTGAATACGATTATATATATATATATTATATATATATATATATATATATATATACAGAGAGAGAGAGAGAGAGAGAGAGAGAGAGAGAGAGAGAGAAGAGAGAGAAAGAGAGAAAGAGATAGGGAGGGAGAGAGAGAGAAGGGGTGCACGTAGGGAAAGTTGTAAATAATAGATATTACGTTACGATGCGTTTATATACCTATATGGACAGTAAATCTCCCGCTTGCACACATTAACACTTAGCTGATTAAAAGCTTGCTTTAAAAAATGCAACAGCCTTCTTGTGGTTGCGCATGAACTTACTGCTGATTAAAAAACGAAAATAATTTTGAGACACCAATAATTCTTTTATGTAAGGTGAATATCACTCACATCAAAATAATAAATATTTTTGTTATATTACGAGGGGTGTCCCAAAAAATAAGATACACACGTTTATTCATACATGTTTATTACTATATAGATACAACTTTATACATATGTTACCAGAACTATTAGGCTACTTTTCTCCGTAGTCACCCTTGAGAAGTATACATTCAAAGTAATTTTAATCTAACTTCTAACTTAAATAATTTTAACCCTCTGACTTTTAATCGTCTAATGAAAGCTAAACTTTCAACTGACATTAAACTGTCACTCACACTAAGTAGAACTAAAACGGTTGGAATCATTTTACCATAATCACTCTACATGCCTAAGAAAAAAATCACTCATTCTATCATTTAACAAATGCAGATTTTCCTACAGATATTTCAAACGCCTCTGTGGCATCAACGGCATTAACTTAACTACCCACTTCTCCTTTTTATTTTGGATGCTCATATTGTCCGTGTTCAACAATCCAGTTGACTCTAGTGAACAAGTGCAGTTCTTTCAGTGCACGCCTCTCGTTTCGATGCAGAATTGTCAAACAACATCGCTGCTACACAGCCCCTCTCTGTGTGTGTGTGTGTGCCAGAGAGAAAGAGCCAATTTCATAGGGTCAAGTCCCTTCAACCTCTTAGGCAAAGGGGAAATTCATTCTATACGGCTATATAGTAAATATGCAAATATAATTTCCATAGAAAGGGAGAAGCACTTTCAATGGATATAATAAAGATTTATATACAACACTTAATGGTTTGTTTATAAGTATTTATCCAACGTGTCCGCAACGATCAGGATGCGACACAAAATCATTTTTCAGCGGAGGTAGGCTGCTTTGAATTCAGAGTTTTTTTTTTCTTACTGATTTTTTTTTGTACAAGTGCGTTCTGTAGATTCGTACGCCCCTCTGTGAGAAGACGACACCAGATCGATACCAGCTTCCTGCATATTACATGTTTGCAATACACAGCAACAAGTTGACGTGAATTTCTGTTCGATTTTTGCTGTTGATATGCAATAATCTTATTACACCTTACACCTCAGTAGTCATTTTTAGGACGTCAAATACACATGCACTTAATACTAAATCTATTTTGTCTGTTCCAAAAAGTATTGCATACTCGCTATTGCTTTGGTTTCCACAGTATTTCTGGTCGATTTATAACTGCATGTCCTTCACCTTTCGGGCATTATTTTTCTTATGAGTTTTAACAGACATTACAATTCAAATTTTAATTGAACCAAACTTAGAGCTTCACAATATATCTTATTATAAAGGGGATTGTGCGTTTGTCTGTTAGTAAACGAAACTATATCACTACTCAAGTCCCAATTCCCTTAGTTATTTACATCACATTCTCCATGATTTTATTTTATTTAAACTTCAAATATTGATAAAATTGTTTTACATTATTAATAATGTTGGCCTTATCTACATACTGTATTTACCACATACCCCACGTTTACGTGTTAGGCACACGGTTCTATTAATGTGGGACCACCCACAAGCCGAAATTCGTGGGTGGCGGGTGAAAAACACGTTGATCCCGTCGGCATTCCCCCTCAAGGGGGGGGGGCTTAAGCATAGAACAATAAACCCAACCCTGCCCCTCATTAAATCGAGGGGGCAGGTATTACCTGGGAGTAGCACCCTGGGATCTTCGCTGTTAATTGCAGCAAACCCCGCCATACTGAAAATATGCAAGTGTATTTATATATTCAACAAAATAGCGGTTTATAGTGTGAACGAGAAGGCTAATTTGCATATTGCAATTTAAAATTTGATTTTAATGAATATTTGCTTGATATTATTGATTTCTAATTGTGTGGTTTTATCTTAATGAATATGAGCAACAATCTCGGGGATAAATATTAAAAGAAATCTGTTAACAAAAAAGAAATAACTGCAATTTTATATACTTTTTAACTAAATAATTAAATTAGGAAGAATTAGCAATGAAAGACGGGAGTGATGGAAAATGATGGAAGTGTTAGTTTCAAAGTTGTTCAATTTTCCGATTATACTCTGTTTCAAAACATTTTATCTGCATTCTTATTTAGTTTCATTAGTGTTTCTAATTTAATATAATATTTTATTACATCAAAACTTAAATACGTACACCATATATTGGCTAGTTATTATAATGGAGAACCGAAACTAGATCACCACCAAGTTTACAATTCCCTTAGTTATTTACGTTATATTCTCATTAATTATTGAATAATCATTATCTTATCTTAATTAGCATCTTATCTATTAACGCTATCTCTATGAAGATCTACTTGATTTAGCTTTGTCTCAAAACAACCTATGTCATTAATGCGATTAAAATACTGCAATGTATGTTATATATCACTAAGAAATAATGGTTCACACAGTATATAGTGAGGGTAATTTGAATACTGGTTTTAACAAAATCGATTTTAATAAATAATTACTTAGTGTTATTGATTTGTAATAATATTGTTTTACTCTCAGATATACCAAACCAATCCTATGTGTAATTTCTTATAGAAATCAATTTAAATAAAACAAGTTTAATCTTTTTGTATGCGTTCTCCGTTAGTTTCATAAGTCTTTCCAATTATATATATATATATATATATATATATATATATATATGAAAGTACGTAAATAAACACTGTGTTTATTTGATATGGCTTTTAGCCGACAATTTTTGGAGGATATGTGCTAAATTGAAGTCATACCTAATTTTTTGAAAATTAATTGGTTAATAATTAATGAATTTAGGTCGGCATATATGTTCAAATGTAAGGCTAAACAGATCGAGAAAATGCAAATCCCTGAATGTACATTTCGACCTATGCTGATAAGACCTGAGAGGTCGAAATGTACATTCAGGGATTGACATTTTCTCGATCTGTTTAGCCTTACATTTGAACATATATGCCCGCCTAAATTCATTAATTATTAACTAATTAATTTTCAGAAAATTAGGTATGACTTCAATTTAGCACATATCCTCCAAATATATATATATATATATATATATATATATATATATATATACACACATTTGTTAAAACTGAAATAGTTGCGCCCGGTATTTTTGCTAGTTCATTTAATGCAGGATCTCAAACTGACACAAAAGAGCCATTATGCATTTGCAAGAGCTGAGGTTGGCCAAAAATGAGGTGAGAGGAGGTTTATTATTTTTAATTATAAAAAAGTAAAGTCGTCGGGGTGGCCTAAAGTCGGTATCAGCCACTCAGCAAGGGAGTCTATCCTCTTTTCACTAGCGCTAAACCAAAGAGATTGTTTTTGGCTCTGATGTGGAGCGCCACACTTACCATCAACTTCTTACTTTACTGCACAGATACATGTGCTACTCATACACTGAGTTGGTGAGGGCCGGTATCGAACTGGGAACCTTGTGGTTTCTAGCCGAATGCTCTACCGACTGTAGTAAATAAAGTAAAAAGGCGGAATGGCCTATTGTCAGTATCAGCCGGAAAGCAAGGGAGTCTATCCTCTTTTCACTAGCGTTAGACCAGGGAGATTGTTTTTGTGTCTGAAGGGGATGAAAGAACTTAATCTTGATCCACAGTTTATTGTTTCAATGTGAATTTCAAGGAAGAATTCTATGAACATTTTCGTTGATAGAAAACTGATGAGAAAGCCTGAAAATGTTATTTGATATGTTACTGGATAGAACAAAAAAGTAAATTATATTAAGGAAAGGACAATGAATTATTAGAAAAAATAATAAGAGAATTCAAAGTCGTAAAATAAGCGGAGTGTCCTATTGTCAATATCAGCCAGACAGCGATTGAGTCTATTCCTCTTTCAATAGCGCTAGACCAGGTAGATTATTTTTGCATCTGAGGTGGCGTGCTACACCTACCATTAGCTACCCCCTTCACTGCATAGATCAAAGCAGTGCTATTCATGCACAGAGTTGGAAAGTGACTGTATCGCACCCGGAATCTTGTGATTCCTTGGCGGATACTCTACTGAGCTAAACCGCCCTTTAGCACTAAACAGTTAATAACCAACGTTTTAAAATCACTAATCATAACATTGACGATTTTACGGTGATATCTTTTAAAATAATATTTTAAAAGTAAAAATAAATAAATAAATAAACGATGATTGTGATACACAAATTCTTAGCTATTCATTTATTTTTAATTTGATGAAGGACTATTCCCCTTATTCATCTCTTCTCTCTTTCTCTCACATTTCCTAGTGTTCCTAAAATCCTTTTAGTCTGGTAATGGGCTAGGTACTTCTTCTAGTATTTTCCTATGTCTATCTGAAGAGAGACACACACATTATATATATATATATATAAAGATAATCTAATGATTATCTTTATTATTCGCTCTACTTAGGTATCGAGCACTTTTTACTTATTAGCTTTCTCCTAGCGGTTATAATATATATATATATATATATATATATATATATATATATATATCTTATATACATATATATACATATAAATTGTTTTTTTTTCTTTTGATCAAATACTGTACCAATAGATTATTTTTTGTTGGTATGAATATCTTGGTCCTTTCTTTTTTTTCAAAATTTTTTTTCTCCTTGGTTGATGTTTGGTAGTATATTTTTACAATCAAACTATTTGCTGGGTTTTTTTCTCACCGCGAGGATTTACCAACACGCTTGGTATATTATATATATATATATATATATATAATATATATATATATATATATATATAGAGAGAGAGAGGGAGAGAGAGAGAGAGAGAGTTATTTTCAACGATAGACGGGGGGTGGGTAATTAAGACTCACTGTCAGGTATATTAGCAGCCCATGTTTTATTATAATCATAACTATATTTTCAACCTTCTATTATACTAGAAGAAAACATTTGCATAACAGAAAATTCTCCATTCGACCTTATCACTAAAAGTTGCTTTCTATTATTATCGACACCCAACTGTTAAAATCAGAGGGTGGTTAAAAAAACTGTCAACACTTTCATGGGAGTACCTTTATGATATTTTGATTTCAGTCTCCACCTGTTCAACATCACTGTCAACAGATTATTGGAATTTTCCGCAGGTGGTCTAGAAAATATCAATTCGGATGTTCGAATACTTCAATAGAAATGTTAACATTTTTTGAATCACCTGTGAAAGATTTCAAGAATGCATTGACAGGAATTTTGAGCAGATGGAGACTGTTTAAAATCATAAAGGCGTGTGTTAATTTTCTAAAATCACTCTGTATTATTCTACACAGATTTGTGTATGTTTTTAATTTATCATAACGCATAAAAATCGGCATATCACAGTGGGATTATTGTCAACGCAATCATGTTAAAATGTTCTAATTTGAAAAATAAAGCAATTTCTAATCTAATGTGCAACATAATCATAATAGTGTTGTGCCTGCCGTCGCTCTGGTCCTAATTATTATATTTTCCTAAGAGACATAAATAGGAAATGTTACTTATTTTATCTAAATTGGTGAAATAGATCACTAATTAGGACTGAGCCTATTTGAGTAGTGACCACCCCAAGCGGAGTTTAACGACTGGTTGCCTAACCATGGTTTAAACTCCAGTCTGCCTTACTATTTACCCATAGCTGGAAGGAGAGTAATTGGATGTATACCTTTCCCAAGGTTATTAGTGCTATGTGAACTGTAGCTTCGTCCAGGATTTGAACTGGGGTCGACAAGTTCATGTCCTACAACATAACCATTATACCACGCCTCCAACTTATGTACTTCTCTGAATTCATTGGCAATTAATTATAATATACATTCTATTAATAATTTTGACTCTACATGTCGGTGGGTCTTAGAATACGCTAATTGTAGAGGGGCAAGACCCCTAAAAAGGGATTTTATGGGTATGTAACTAAACTGGATCTGGTGGTGTGGCTCCAGTCCTAGAAATCTGGGGAGTGTGTGGTACACCTTCATCGCTATTACTCCTCACTGACAGGGAGTGTTAATACCTGTTAGAGTCCCATATATGAATTCAAATAGATTTGTTTTCAAAATATGCGTGTTAGACAGGAATATTGAAACCATGTAGCTGTGTCAAAATTGTCTGTATTAAGAATAGTTACTTGAAGTCATAATTGTTTTCTAAAGATTATTATTAATGAAAATAATTACTTGAAAACTTAACTAAGAGCAATCAAATTGTTATTATTAAATAGAAATAGTTATTTGAAACCATACATCTGTGTGCAAGGGGGTGTCATTGTAAGGTCGTGGGAAACGTGCTGGACTGTGATATTGTAGTAAGCGAGTTCCAATTCCAGTCGCGCTATTACATTCACTTTCTGGAAAATACCCTTGGGAAATGTATACTCCGTTAACCCTCCAGGTATGGGGTAAATAGCACTACTGCTCTTCTTCTAAAAGGATGGCTTTGGCAGTGAATAACCCATGAAGGTTGATATGCCATAAAAATAATAAAGAATGAAATTGTGTTCAAATTATTTGTATTAGATAGAAATATTGGTTATATAGCCGTGTGAAAAAAAAACTCTTAAGAAACTACACAAAAATGTAAATATAAGCGTACAATGAACACAATTCCCTAACCTATTGGCCTAAAATAGCCCAAGATGGGTTTGCATCCCGTTAAACAATCGACATGAAGCTTAACTCTTTCCCCCCGGTTCTACCAAATTTTCTTAGTATTTCTTCACCTGGATGATGGGATATTTCAGAGTTCATTATCTATTAACCTAAGAGAAAACCAAAGTAGGCAGGGGTGTTAACGTAGTAATTTTTTCAGTGTATACAAGAGACACGTGCGAGAGCAGTTGACAGCGGTTTACGACAGGATTGCAGTGATAGGAAAGCAGCTTTAGAGCGGTTTAAAGTTGGCAAAGAGTTAATTGATGGCCATTAAGGAATTGTATGTATGTTTTAGATTTCAAACGTGGTGGACAAAGTTCTAGAGGCCGCTGGATATAATCTTTTTTTTTTTCTTTTTTAACATTTTGATGCTGATGAGTATCAATTGGTTTTCATTGATCACAAAAGGAATTGGCGAAAATTCAAGAACTTTCCTCTATTCAATTTGTCCTTTGAGTGTAAAAGAGACAGATGATTGGTGTCAGAGAAGGAAGATGACACATGTGAATAGGAATGAATCAATATCACTTTGCTTTAACAAATGAAGAAGTATATGGGTTTTTTATGTACTTTGTTAAAATCGAGAGGATATGAGATAGTGAGAGAGGGTGAGAGAATGAGAAAGAGAGAGGGGGGTCAAAAGAAGACCGTAGAACAATAAGAGAAAGTGAGACAATGAAAGGTGGTGACAAGAAAGGGTATAATAGAATGGAAAGATTGAAACGAGCGAAAGTGAAAAATAGAGAGCACATGAATAGAAAGACTCAGATGAGCAAAAGAAAAAGTCGAGAGAAAGGCGGATAATAGAGAACAAAAAGGAAAGACTTAGTAGATTATATATATATAATATATATATATTATATATATAGAGAGAGAGAGAGAGAGAGAGAGAGAGCGAGAGAGAGTGAGAGAGATAAAATACTCAGAATAGCAAAAGAAAACAGTTATTAGAGAAAAAGAAGAACTTAGTTGATATAATAATGTAAAAAAGACTTAGTAGACAAAACGAAAGACTCAGATGAAAAAGATAGACCTATTAGATAAAAAGAAAGACTTAGAGAATAAAAATGAGAGAGAGAGAGCGAGAGAGAGAGAGGGGGGAGGGGAAAGTGTGTGTGTGTGTGTAATGGAAAGAAGAAAAGAAAGAGAGAGGGAGGGATAGAGAAAAAAGAGAGAGAGGGAGAAAGAGAAGAAAAAGACTCAGACGAGAAAAAGAAAAGACTTAGTAGAGAAAAGGAAAGACGTAACAAGAATGAAATAGACGAAAATATCTATTTCATTTCAGCGATACGAAACTAAATGTATAAAAGAATTGTCATAAAGAAAATGTTGAAGTAAAATATATAAAAGAGAGATTTTAAAGAACCAACTAAAATAAAAATTAAAATAAAAAATGATGCTAAATAATAAAAATGAAGCAAAGTAAAAATAAAAGTACCAATGTGGAAAATAAGAATTTAAGTAAAAATGGCAGCCGTTGAAATGTGGTAAAATTGAAAATAAAATAAACAGGAAGAACGAGAAAATTTGGTAACGATAATCACGAAAGAAGGAGAGGGAAAAAAATCTAAAACGAAAAAAAGAGAGAAAGGAGAAAAGGTTGCAACGAAAAAAAAAAGAAGAAAAAGAAAGAGGCAAATAGAAAGGGAGATAAAGAAAGAGAAAGAAGAAAGAAAGAAAGAAACGAGTATGGTATCATGAAGACAATCAAGGGAAGTAACCAAAACATAGTTTTAAAAACGTTCTTCGCTTTTCTGATAAAGGACGTATCTTTCTCGTAGGTGAGAATAGAGAGAAAGACACAACGGGAAAGACTTTAATTGACGTCGGTAAATGAACATGTCTTTGATCTCCTTACCCCCCACACATTCTTTTTCCTATCTCTGATTTTTTTTTACTCTTCCCACCCCTCTCTTATCTTGCTCTGTTTCTTTTCTTCTTTATCTGAACCCTAATGTAATGATGTACACGTGTATTTCATGGGTTGGTGTGCGGATCTGGAGACACAGCTTCAGCTGCAAGAAAACACCGAAAAAAAAAATGACATGAAAAACGTTAAAGAAAAAGCAAAGTAAAGAGGGAATAAAAATAAAACAATAATGAAAGCTGAATGATGGTATTTTTAGCAGCACTGCTTTTATCAAGTTGGAGCCCCTTCACTACCGTCACCACCCTCATCAGCACAGCCACCATCACCACACCCCAAGCCTGCACCGTGTCCGCCATACTTTTTCGAGTGACGACGATGGTGTGTGTTTGTCTCCCAGTCGGCTCTCACGATTGATCGAATCTGTTATATTTACCACTGTTCGGGCGTAGTTGCTTGTTTCCACGTCTAAACGCACTTGTGCTGGAGAAACGTGTTTTTAATCAAATCTTACTACGTATTAATACAATCTGCCAATGTGCGCACCAACTGATTGCATGCAAGCTCAAAAGTTTCTAACAGAGATTTAGAGGTGAACCATTGTTATTTTTTTCTTATTTTTCTTCTATACTATCCGCGTCTTTCTTATTTGTATTCCTTTCAGCCGGTCTATTCTGCGACTTTCTTCATGAGGAACTTTGTCTAATGAAGCAACTTTTATTGGGCATTTCTACTTATATTTCATTGTTTACGATTACAACTATAAACTTAACAATAGAAATATGGAAGATTTTACACGCATTAAAATTAATTTTTTTTTGGCTTTTTCCTTAATGGCATATCAATATTTGTGGGCTATTTGATTGTTTTGTTCGTTTTATTTTACGGCAAATATAACCCTTTTGGGGTCATTTAATGAGAAATAAAGTAATTTTAATAAAAAAGGACTCTGGTTGCTTACAGTACCGACTATTGCTCAAGTCACCCATTTAGATATTGAACAGGTTCTCTTTAAGGTTGGATTTGGGTTGGTTCTTTTATTTAATGGCATATCAACCTTCATGGGTTATTTATTGGCAAATATTTTTTTGCAAAAAACAGTAATGTACCATTTAACCCATAGCTGGGAATTCTACTATTCAAATTAAAGCATTCCACTAATAAATTTTGAAAACATTTTCAGGGAACAATGTCAACAGCAGCAGGTAATTTAGAACAATGGTTCTCAACCGGGTACCATATGGCCCCCAGGGACAATATAATATTTTTAGGTCAAAACTATTTCATTATAAATATGAAATAGGACTTTAAAACTTCGAATGGCTAGCAGAGTAAAATAGGAATCAAAGAGGGCATAGGTAAAACAAAAAGATTGAGAGGCACTGATTCAATCTCTTTTCTGTTATGTGATGTTATATGATTGATATTTCACAGTAGAAAATGCTATTTATTGTATTCTTCTATAGTAATAATTAATAAAAACTGTAAAATAGTTTGAAAAATAGATTAGAAGAGATTTTTGACATTTGACTGTTTGTATTTACCCAACCCCTCCTCCCTAGGGAGGATGAAATATGAGATCAGTTTTTAATCGGAATAAAGCTGGTTTGAATTTAGAGCTTTCCTTCTGCAAGGCTGGTTGCCTAACTAGGGCTCTGCTCTACTATTTACTCATAGCTGGGGGAGAACAGATGGACACGCCTTTCCCAAGGACATCAGAACGCAAGCAGCAGCGCCCAGGATTTGAACTCGTGTCGCCGATTCCATTCCCTACTACGATAACCGTTACGCTAAGTGCATCTCATTTGTATGTTCGTCTAAACGCGTCTACGATTCAAGCTTCTTTCCTGACGTAGATGGGTAGCTCAGCTAGTTTTATGTATATCTATAAAAGGGCTTTCGTACAAGATAACCCTCAGAGAGGTGTATGATAGCTTTTACACACATTCGTATATATGAGAGAGAGAGAGAGAGAGAGAGAGAGAGAGAGAGAGAGAGAGAGAGAGAGAGAGAGAGAGAGAGAGAGAGAGAGAGAGAGTGGGGTAGAGAAAACTTGCTATCAATAGCTTACGAGACCCGCTTGCCGACAAAGTTTGAGTGCTCAGAAATCTACACCGATAGGAAAAAGCAACAACTGAGAGATTATATTTATAAGACACACTATTATCCACAGCGCTTGTAGGCGTGTGGGTCTCAGCCAGCTACGATCGATTATGTCACAAAAATAAGTACGTAGATAATGTGTACAATGTTAAAGTCTATGTTTACAATTCAGTACGCGTGTTGTTACCTTTTAGCGTTTCATTGGTAGTCGGTAAGATAATACGTGTTTGTGTTTTGTTCCTTCTATGTATGATTCTATCTTGTCTTCTATTTTCTTTTCTAGAAGAATCAGACATTGCTATAACAGTCAAAATGTCAGCTGGATATCCGTTAGTTTTAGGAAGCCCGTTATTTTGGGACCCAGACGCAAGAGAATAGGTTATGCCCACTACAAGAAGATAGAAGGAACAGGAGACGTATGGAAATAGTCAGAAGAAAGGGAAATATGGAACTAAATACAGAGAGAGAGAGAGAGAGAGAGAGAGAGAGAGAGAGAGAGAGAGAGAGAGAGAGAGAGAGAGAGAGAGAGAGAGAGGGGGGAGGGGCTATAAGGTAGAAATCTCGCTATCAATAGAGAAAGAGAAAACAAGTATGGTAGAGATTAGATACACTCTGAAGAAAGAAGGGAGTGAGGTCAATAAGTGAGAAACGAATAATGCCTAAGAAAGATGAGAAAGAGAAATGAATATATATAATATATATATATATATATATATATATATATATATAACCTAGAATATAAACAATGTTTTCGCGCTACGTGTTGTTGCGATCATCAGTCGGGCAATCAAAAATTAGAATTACATTCGCTCTATCAATTAGATATCGAGCTTTCTTTTCTTTTTTTTTTTATCTTGCTCGTTAATTGAAATTTTAGTTTTTACCCTTTAATTGACTGACAGTAACTTCATTATTTACTATATATATATATATATATATATATATATATATATATACAAACACGCACATATATATAACATATTCAAAAAGGAACAGAAAATTGAGAAATTTACTAACGAAGAGGAGATGAATTTTTAGTTGTCGAGAATTGTTAGGTAAAGAAATAAGAAAATATAAATATAACCAAAGTATACAAAAGATAGCATATTCAGACACACACATACACCACTCGCACTCATTTAACAATCAAGCATCCACTCAATCACTCACACACACACACACACACACACACACACACACACACGATTCAATGATACTCAAAATCATCATCACTAAGATCTTATCACCTCTTTATATCTCTTTCTGTGTATCTGCTAGTCTTTCTATCTGTTATCTATAAATACACAGCTACCCACGTACAAATAAATATATATATATGTATATACATATGTGTGTGTGTGTGTGTACCTATATACATATACCTATATATGCTCATGTTTATAAGCTTTAATGTACGAACATAGAAACACTTGTACCCAAAATGTAGATACTCGCATACAGACCTACACATTTATATACACATTGCACACACACACACACATTTATATACAAATTGCACATTACACACACACACATTATATACACATTACACATTACACACACACATTTATATACACATTGCACATTACACACACACACACACATATATATATATATATATATATATATATATACCAATAAGTTGCATATAACATAACATTTTTGAAAAATGCAAGATGTGTGTGTGTGCGTTCATTGGAATCTCCTGTCGTTTTCAACGTATGAAGAGCCCAACACTTCAGTTAAAGATGTGAACCTACACAGTTGATTTGTTCTTAGAGATAATGGCCTGTGGAGAACCAGCCACATGTTTTAGATAAGCTGATAACAGAAGATGTGCGTTATATTCTACCGAAGAACATTCCTCAGGTTTTAGATTCAGAGCTTTTCCTTCTCATAGACCGGTTACATTATCAAGGATTGAGAGCTCACTCTGCCCTACGATCTTATTCATGTTTGGTAGGGTGGAAAACACGTATTCATGCGTTTTATTAGGGCATTAGAGCGAAGTGAAACGCTAACAGCCTCGTCCAGGATCTGAACTCTACTTTTTGAGTTCATTTTTTAACGGCAATAACTCTCTCTCTCTATCTCTATATATATATATATATATATATATAGATAGATAGATACTTTCTGCATATGTTTAAAAATTCCGAAAAATTTCTAATAACCATGTTTTTGTTCTATGTAAAGATTCTGCTACGAGCTAAGCTTTTTGTAGATGAAGCAAATTTAAAGATTTTCATCATTTTCATCATATATAAAAATATAGATATATATATATATTAGTGAATAAATGAAGGAACATTTTAAAATTTGCTTCATGAAATAATTTATTTCAACTGTATCGTCAGATAAAGAATGTAACAACCATGTTTTTGCTCTTTGTCTGAAAATGCAGTTGAAATGAATTAATGTACGACGCAAATTTAAAAAAGGTTGATAAAATTTTAAAAGACAGATTCTGACTTGAAAAATTCCGTCAACAGGATTTATGTATTAGATTTTTTGGATTATTTTCCTCATCTTATTTTTATATTCCCAAATTTCGGTCGATGTGCCCTCCAGCCTTCTTCCGGTATTTCTTATCGGACTTGGGAACCTCTCGTCGAACACGGAAACTCCATATCGTTATCGGGAGACTTCACGGAACTTCGAACCAAACCCTTTATATAATGCATTGGGGTAGATTGTTGTCATTCCATTAACCATGCCCGGGTACAACTGTTTAGATATGTTAAGTTCTCTATGTTATTATTTCCTGTAGTCAAATTTGAACCGACTGCCTACAGAAGATTGTCACTTAGAACTGTTTTAATTCAACCCTTGTATCCGTTGCGCCGTGTGTCCAACTGGACAATATTCCAAAAATCTAAATGACACAAATTATCAAGCCTCATCTAAAAAAAAAAACACATGATTTTTTGTTTGTAAAAAGTGCTCAGAATATCAATATGTATATTTATCTATCAATCTGTTACATGTATATGAATGCAGATTCCTTTATTGAAGCCGGTTAAACTCCAAAGAAAGCGGAAGATGCTAGACATACCAGCGTTTCTTTGAAGGGAGTTTCCCTAAAACAATGAGAAATATTTTCCGCCATAGTCTTGCAATTTTTTTTTTTGACAAAACGTACACATCAACTGAAAACTGATTTCAATTCGTCGTTGTGACTTGTGTCAATCCCTTCCCCTAATTCCTTCCATAAATCTTATCTCGTCTTTGCTTCTCTCTTTTGATCGTGTTTACACTCATTCCCTCTTCTTTGCTCCCCTCTTCCTTCTCCCGGACTTCCCCTCCATTCCCCTCTCTCTCTCTACTCACGTCCTCCATCCCCTTTTCTATTCGTTAAACGTGCCAATATTAACGAACCGACATCAACGTCATTCACTCGCCTCTGCCCATCCCTCCTTTTATTTTGGATGTTCATATTGTCCGTCTACAACAATACACTTCACTCTAGTGAACAAGTGCACATTCTGTCAGTGCACGCTATTTGTTCCGATGCAAAATCGACAAACAGTAACACAACGCCTTAAGTGTCGATGTTCAAATACGAGTCAAACAGACAGACTCTCTATTATATATATATACTATGTGATCCAACGAATACCAAAATTCGGTAAAGTCTGTTAAACTAGTCTTCTAACAAGTTCTCACTGGTGAAACTCTCTTGCATTTATAATACATATTTATAAATTGTACTTCCTACATTAGATTGTTTCGTTGGATTTTACTGCATGTCAAACCTTGTTGGGTTATTATATGCCGAAGAAGTTTTTCTTTTATTCATTCTTGTTGGGAATTCAAGGAAAAATTTGAACTGATTTTTAAACACATTTTTAAAACTATTTAACCCAAAGATGTGATCCTAACAGTTACTAACACTCTGTGTTAGGGTGGACCTGGGAGTAGTAGCATTGAATAGATAATCCAGACTCTCCAGTGTTCTAGAATTGAAATCTCGCCACCAGCTGCAGTTGAACACTAATACCATCATTCTATGGTTCGCTGAACCAGCACCAAAGCCCCCTTCCTCTTTCTATACGGATTGATGGAACGATCTCGGTCCAAACTCAAAACTGGGTAGTTCTCCCATAGACTTTTAAAAAGTCTGTAGAATAATACAAGACAGTTCGACTTTTGTTTTGCTCTACTACTAAAAGTAATCTCATATCAGCTTCATTAAGTTACTTTTTCAAGTGTCAAAACTGGGCACCAGGGCCGATATTTTATTTTGGGTACAAAACTGGCCATCATTTTCTGGTTCTTCTTTAGCTATTTCAACTCTTTGACTGATCTAGGGTGATAAATACCTCACCCACTGAATGACCAAAGCAAGGAGTTCAATAGACCGAACAACTTTTGTTACGATTCTATATTTTCAAGATTTACATTTCCTGTATTTTCATAGATCTTTTTTTCATCGGAGAAAATGAAATATATTCAACAATAATGATTGTTGTCATTTCAACTAAACAAATATGCAACAAATCAAAAAGCATATTTCAACATATATTCCCGTTGATATCTGTTCGCAAAAAAAACTAAGTTAATTCCAGGTTATGTTTTGTGGAGTTCAGTTTTGAGTTTCTTGAAAACTGGGGAGATCGAGGATTGCCAAGATCATTGGAAAGGTCAAAAAGACAACTATGCAAATTCATTTATAATACACAACTGGATATAAGAAGAAAAAAAGAAAAGGAAAATGAACTAACGTTGAAATGTCAAAGTAAAATATACAAAGAAAAAGTTTTCAACAAAATATATCCAATAAAATAATTGCTTTCAAAATTTTGAATCCCTATATGTTTACATATGTGTACAAATATAAATTGGCATATGCTGCAACATATTCAATATATGCATCAACACACTCATACAAATATATATATATATATATATATATATATATATATATATATGTGTGTGTGTGTGTGTGTGTGTGTGTGTGTGTGTACACTGAGTGTAAATAAAATACCCAGAATCCCGAATATGTTGGAATTTTACCCTGTCCATTCGTCACGGGTGGATGTGTCGCAAGGTCACAAATATGTGCATCCAGCAAGAATCGAACACTGTATTTAGTCTTAATGGATCTGTAAGGCCAGTTTGCTAACCATTACCACCGCAAGATGATGCTCAAAGTATTATTTGTATGAAGGATCCAGTATGTGTTTGAATTAATCAAGATTAAATAGTTTTGGTTTGATTTTCTTTATTACGATGTCAAAGTTCACCACGTAAGTCACTACGCCACAGGGATAGGATGAGGAAAATACTGTTTAATTTGTTTTGGTTTATATTCGAAATAGATCAGTTTATCCAGGCTCTTGTAGAAGGAAGAGAAATTCCAAGTACGGATGATGCTTTTTTTTTCTAATCGTCTGGGAAATAATATTTTCGGCAGAACAACCTCTCATTTAAAATGACGAGTCCCATGAATGTGTTTTGCAGCGCCTATCCAACTCCATTAAAAGTGCTCGAAAAAAAATGGCAAAAATTCTAAGTGAACACTCTCTGAGATTGAATGTTGGACTTCATAGCCAGTATCACATATTCATGACATCTACTTTAGCCCCCCCCCCGATCAGCTTACCTATATACCTTTATTCGCCCACGAGTATCACAGATATGACGAAGGCATACATCACTCATAACTTATACTTTTGTTCAACCACGTTGAATATATTACCCAAGACTCTCCGTCTATTAACGACCAGTTATACCATTTTGTTTTGTGGTGTCATGGTGTCCATCTTTCCCAGTTACTCATAAAATGGGCTTCCACTGGTGCTCAGGGGAGGCATCGAAATAACAGTAATTTGCAGCCTCAATCTAATAGAGGTTTAATTAAGTTATTTCGTGAACACTAATTTAGCCCACGTCTTGGACGGCACAGACTCCTACTAGCCGGCCTTTTAGGTCAATCAATGTTTCATTTTATTAAAATTAACTGTGAATCGCTCTTTGTCTGCTGAAGAATGCCGCCGGCAGTTGAACACTACGGCATATTCCCGATTGCCCATGTCCTCAGGATCCTCCCAATCAGAAGAAATGCAATAAAATAATAACTGAATAAGACCTTACAATACAAACTGGAGGCATCTCATTCAATGAAATTGATGATTTATACTTATGTATTGCACTAGGTATATATCCGTATAATTTATATGTTGTGAAAAGAAGATCTTTTTCCCTCTGGTTTTGAATTAGGGTTCTAATTATCTCAAGAGAATGTGTCTAAGGGAATCTCACTAACAAGGCAATTGATAAGATTCATAACTTCTACTTTTCTTCTCTGCAAGTTGCCTCCCCTTTCCTTAAAGCAGTGATTCTCGAAGTGGGCGGTACCGCCCCTTAGCACTGGTGGAAAGATGGGGGGCGGGCGTGGGGGCGGTTGAGGAAAAAAGGTGCAGTTAATAAATTATTTGTTTTTTTTTACAAAATCCAAATGAAAAAATATATGTCATAAATATTAAGGTAAAGGAACATGGTACATAATGCAAATAGAGCGGCTATGTTTAAACTGTAAGGACAGCAAGCGAAATGACGCGATCAGGCTCACATTTTATTCACAAAAGTTCCAGCTATAAACACGTATGCACAGAAGGCAGTGTGGTAATGATAAAGATACGTCATGGTGAAAGTTTGAATCAATTTTTCATGCTCCCTCTTAAATACAATTATGTTAATGAATTGTCGTTTATGATATTACACGCTTTTGGCTAGCAGAATCTCTTATATTTTGGCCAACACAGAAGTAATTACTAAATGGAAATATCTGATTTGCATATTTAAATTTCAAACTAGGTACAACTAACTGTTTTATAATTCATTTCTAATCTGGTATTTTTTCAATATTTATAAATACGTAATTATTTTGTTGATAGCATTTATAATTAAATTTCTTATTCATCAAAATAAAACAATTCTAAGTCCTGAAACTGGTAATGACCTTGTATTTCTTAGATGATAGTAGGGAGAGTTAAAGGTGAGGAAGCAATATTGTAATTTTATTTTTACAAATTTAAGATTTATTTCTTGAAATGTTTATATTAAAGTATCTATATATAAACAATAAAGATTCTGTTTGTACCAAGTGCACGTCCTCTTATAAAGAAAAATAGGTGGAGACCATCACAAACCAAAGTTCAATAAAACCCACCCATATTATCATCCGAGAGCGGGTTAAAACATTTAACACATATTTTCTATTAGAAAAGCAAATGGTATAAAATCAATATTTTAAAATTATTTTAAAATGAGTAAAAAAACAAAAAAAAAAACCCAGACTAATAAAGGATAAAACACAATAAAAAGCAAATAAAAGACAATTAGAATAAAAGAATACAAACAATAATAATAAAAATAAAAATAAACAAGTTAAAATAATAATATATAAAGAATAAAAGATCATATAACAAGTATATAGAAATATATTTTTTATTAATCTATATATAAATATAGATAAGAATTTATTTTTAATTCTTTAAATCCCGGGCAACGCCGGGTAGTTCTACTATCTATTCATTCTTTCTTTTCTTTTTCCCCATATACACTTGCAACACCATCTTTAACTATGCGGTTTATTTCTGCAACATTTCACACACAGAGAAGATCGTCTAATGTGATGCGTATACTATGATCTTATCTCCAAAAGAAAAAGTAAAAAGAATTCTTCAAAGTTCTTGAAAAATAGATTCAACTTTAACTTTGTTTGGGTGAAAAGGCTAATTTAGAACTAGAACGTGGCGTTGTTTTACTAGCACTTGCCTCTGACTAAGGTCTGAAATACAAGCTGGGAATTATTGCTCTCCACTAGAGTCTCCTATAATAAAGACCATTCGTGTAGAAACCACCTCAAATTTCCTTCTTTTCTTACCAAGTAAATACCTGGCCAAAGGTCTTCTGAAGAGAAAACTGCACGCAAATAAGCATCATCAAGTTGTGCTGATCGCACCGATTCCCATAACTCTCTCTCGCCAATCATCCCTATCGGTTACCGCTCTGCAAATTCTCATCGCTTATTTACTTACATCCTTATTTCTCCAGCGGTGCCTAGCATGTTTTGTTCGCCTTTCTCAGATAGTTTGTTAGATGGGATGTAAATAGTCGTACAACTGCAGTTTTGTCGGGGGATACTATCAGGATTTGTTCAAAATAGCCCGGAGCATCCATTTGTAGTTCTCATCTAACTTTTTCTCCAAGACTTTCGTTAGAGCTTAAGTGGCACAGCCATACTGTAGCACTGACATGGCTGTGGCTCGGAAGAATTCTGCTTTTATTTTATCAGATTTCTATATGTTTGATAACCTGTCAATAGGAGGTTTCAATAGATGAGATATTGCTACCGAGGTCATATGGTCTACTAATTGGAGAGGCGCACCATTTAAGGGGGAATTGGCACTGTCAATTAAAACTCAAGAACTCTGTTTTATCTGAGTTCATGTAGAGACCAATGCCTATGATAGGTTGCTTCAGGCTATGCCGCAGCGATTCGGCTTGATCTGGTGCATTTACAAGAAGTCCTAGATTATCTGCAGAGTCTGCATCAGTGTTTTCGGTTGTACTTTTTTTTAGATACACACTAATACATTGCGAAAATGACTCGACTCGAGCGTGTTTCATTACATTTTAACATACAGTTTTTAAAAAAAATGTTCTCAAATGTTTTAAGCTTGGCACTTATCAGAAATAGAGGGATTGTATATTTCCATACTGTAAACACCATTTGCAATATTTTTTCTTGACTTTTACTCATACAACAAAAAAGAAAAGAAAAAGAAAATACAGTTTTACCATGACTAACGAGTGTCCCTCGGAAAAAACACTAATTTTCCGAGAAACGAGCTGTCACCTAGTCGATATTTGCCTTGTATTGAGAGCAAAAACTTAAGGTACGAGCCAACTACAGATACGCTTATGTTAATAAATCCACTGAAACATTCAAGTTTCCAAATTTCTTACGCCAAAGAAAAATATTATTTACAAAAAATAAACATTAATAAATATTACAGCAGATAATTCATTACATTCCAATTTATTATGTTTTTATACAATGTAATGCAGATTTAGCTCAGTCGGTGGAAAATACGCCCAACAGTTTGATATCGGTCCCCGCCAACTCAGCGCATGAGTAGCACTGCTAAGGGAGTCTGATCTATGCGTTAAAGCGCCCAGGAGCTGACGGTATATATTATTATTAAATACATTTATATAAGATTTTTTGCTTTATAGATACCATCGGTAGAGCATTCACCTAGGAATCGCAAGGTTCCGGTTTCGATACCGATCATCGCCAACTGAGCTTGAGTAATTTTATCTGTGCGGTAAAGAATCTTGAAGCTGATATTAGGTGTGGTGTTCCACCTCAGCAAAAGCACTACCTGCTCTAGCATTAGCTAAAAAGGGGTAGAATTCCTCGCCGTTTGGCTGATACCAACAATAGGTCACTCTGCCGACTTTACTACGTTTTTTGATAATACAGTAAAAAAAAAAAAAAAAAAACGTAACGAAAAGAATTAGGATGTTTTTTTGAGGTAGGGTGCTGGAATGAATTAATGATATTTCGGTTTATTTCAATGGGGAAAACCGATTTGACATACAAGGAAATTGAATTACGAGCGGAACGAATTAAAATCGTAAGTCAAGGTACAGCTGTAATTCTTCAAATTGGAGACAGCAGATAATCGAAAGAAAACAACAAAATTTCATTGCTTTGCCTAAAATAATACTTAAACTTAACAATGTGCGACACTTGCAGCAATTGAAAGTTAGCAATGAAAAATTTGTCCTTAAGTGTAGAAAAGCTTTGAGTTCGTCTAGCAACGTTTTTCAACCCGCCAGTCTTATTTGTTCATTGTTCTCACCTAATAGCTATTAAGTGATAATTACTGACTGCCTATACAATGGTGACATTTCATTATTCTGAAACAGTAAAGACAACGTCTGTTTAAGTGTTTGTTTACATTTTTCACAACTTCTCGTTGTTTCTTCAATGCTAAATGGTAGCGACAAAACGACTTTTATGTGTACAGGTTTCAAGTATTAGGCAATCAAACACAGTACACGAGTACCGTGTTCTAAACGTGTTCGTAAACAACTGCATTTTTTCGAGACTAAAAATATTGTCTATTCAATAGGTAAGAGTAAAATCTACGGAGTGGCTTATTGTCGGTATCAGCCAAACGGCAAGGGATGTTATCACCTTTTTGCTTGCGCTAGACCAGGGATATTGTTGTGGTTGAGATGGAGCGATATACCTACCGTCAGCTCCCAGATGCTTCACCGCAACGATTTGATTAATCAAGCTGTGCCACTTAAGCGCTGAGTTGGTGAGGACCAGTATTGAACCTTGAAACTTGGGATTCTGAGGCGGATGTTCTACCGACTATGCGTATAAATCGAGGAATTTTGTGTGAAATTATTTAATAATAGAATATACAATGTTGGGCAAAACTAAACAGGCAGTAAAAAAATGTAACATATTTTATTGTCGCCACACATTTTAATGAAACTTCAAAGATTTAGACACACCTAGTAAGTGATTAATTTCCGGGATTATTGTTATCAAAGTCTCTTTACTTTTAGCAAAAAGTAAAAGTTTTTTAAAGAAACATTTTCAGGAATCAAAAAAAAAAAAAAAAAGTAAATTTCTTAGAATTTTCTTTTCCTTGATTTTATATCCTAATTTACTAATAAAATAATCACTTCCTATGTGTGTTTAAGCTATTGAAATTTCATTCAAATTTGTGGCATTAATAAAAAATAGATAAGTTTTTTTTTCCATTTTTTTTTTGTGCCATAGTGTATAACAATATTATTAGATAATAGAATATAAAATTATCTTTATTAACTCACAACTCTGAATTGCACGTTGCTGATCATCAGGCGGGATTCGTCAAACTACGTCATCCATCCTTATCGGACACTGCTCTTGATAACTCTTCTAGATGGTACTCAGTGCTTGTACAGAGCCGATGAATGTAATTTTTTGATGTTCGGACACCACTAATGTGTCCAGGAGTCAGAATTCCTAGGATGAAATCACTTATGCGTTTGTTCTTACTTTTATAACAGTAGCCAATAGGTATTGCTTATCCTACTCTAATGTTGTTTTTAGATATGAGGTAAGTGGTTGTCCAGATGGTGTTTTAGAGAGGATTTTCCAGTACACAGCATCTTCTAGGTTTTTCTTTATGTGTTTTGTTAAAGTCCAAGTGGTGCAACCATTTAGAACTGACATGGATACAGCTTGGATCATTCTATGATAACATTCTATTTGAATCAACGTTTTGATTGATATATAATAACGATAAATTCAAGCTGAATACAAATCAATAATAATATTATATGAACAATATAAAGACAAGTTCCCCAAATACAAATAAACACAACTTACCTAAACATCTACTAAATTTGTTTCTTTATTAAAAAGAATCACCACTCACCTGAAAAAGAAATAGAAAAAAGAAATTATTGATATTTGCCAATTGCATCAGTTAATAAGCATCAACTTATTCATACGTAAAAAGAAAATACTGATATATAACGGAAAGAGAACAATTGGTATTAAAGGATTTTGTATAAATGTTGTTAGGCCTATTTTTATACATCAGAATAGGCGGAAGTAGTTGAGGGATTATTAGTTATAACAGGAAAAACAGAAAGGATAGTTTCAATAAAATATATAAATAGCTTCTTATTTATCAAATTTACTTTCTCTGTCTCTATATTTTCTTTTTCTGTCTGTTAGTCTCTCTCTGTGTATATATATATATATATATATATATATATATATAGATAGATAGATAATATATGGTTATCACTAGCTCACTTGATAAGTTTGTGATAGACCACGTTTTTTGCGGTATGATTAGTAGAGGACTCAGTATCAGTAATAAAGCAGTTATTATATATATATATATATATATATATATATATATATGGGGATTTTTGTGACCGAGGTTCACACACACACACACACACACACACACACACATATTTATATATTTGTGTGTTATGCAACCTGGTCTCGCTACAAATTAATGATGAATCCCATTTTTATGGTAACACGAGATTTTACTTGATGCCATGTTTCGTGTTGACACAAGATAATTTGTTATTCTTAATAAGGAAACCAGACTGCCAATCCAATTAAAAATAGATTTTAATCTGTCAGACTTTATTAATATTAATTCAACAAATACAACACTCCAAACAACAACAATAAAAAAAACCCAAATAAAACAACCAACAGACGAATCTTATTTCAATATTCATTTTGCTCCTTGGAAATATCAAATGTGTTATGAAAATTGAATTAGATTAGAAAACACACAATATTTAAACATATCTTTATTTTGTTTTTATTTTCGATGGATCATTACATTTTTTAAAACTAATCCAGTAACCTGATTTGATCATGGATGCGCTAGTCACATAGCAAGTGTTGGTGGATTGGTTGGTTGTTTGGGTTTTACGGCATTTCAACCCTTTGGGTCATTTTATGCCAAAGACATTTTTAAACTCATTTTTTCTATTGAACACATTCATAGAACCCTAACAGGAACTACCATTCCGGATCAGAGAGAACCTGGGAGTAATGGTGATGAAAGGGTACGCCATATTCCCCGAGCTCCAGAACTGGAACTTTACCATCATTTAGAGTTTAACGTCATACCTATGACAATAAGACCTTCAGCTACCGCCTTCTAGCACATATATGATGAAAAGGCTTGAGGCTTGCTTTAAGGGCAATAGGATCAATCATATAGGTGCTAGGGATTGACATGACTAACCAATTGATTGGAGGGGCCTCTCCGACCGCCGAACCTAAGTAAGGACTAATATGGAGTTTTGTATGTCATGGACTGCTCCCATATCTGGGTTCCATCTTTAAGCCTCGCGGGTTGCCACCTCCGACCAATAGATGGTCCCGTTTGGGGAGTCTTACCCCACTGCAGAAGTACAGTCGGTGTATTCTAAAGCCCCAACTGTCAGGGCCAGATTAGGTGGAATCCACCACTCTCTATGCCTACAAATGGTTTTCCGTCTCCAAGAGGTTGCCGTACCAAAGTTAAAGAGCACAGTTTGTCTAACAATTTACTGATAGCTATTTGGATTTATACCTTTCCAAGGGTATTCTCGTTATATGAAATACAAACAGGCCCGTTTAGAATTCTAACCCAGGTAGCCGATTCCACTTCCTATGAATAAAACCTTTACGCCATTTGATACTTTATAATCAACAAGTTTTGGTGAAACACATGATTGTGCAAGTGTAGCACCTTCCATACTCACCAGACCTAGCTCTGTGCGATTTTTTTCTTCTTTTATCAACAGAAAATACATCTCTACGGTAATGATCAGTAGGTTTTGACATAACTATGTAAAATACATCTCTACGGTATAGCTCAGTGGGTAGAGCACCCGACTAGAAATCGCAAGGTTCAGATTTCAATACTAATCCCTACCAACTCAGCGTATGAGTAGCACAGATTGGGTAATCTTATCTGTGCGGTAAAGTGGGGAGCTGATGGTAGATATGGCACTTCACCTCAGCAAAACAATCGCCCCCGTCTAATGCTTGCAAAAAGGGGATAGACTCCCTTTCTGTCGGCAGTTACAGACCGCTCCGTCAATAACTTTTCTTATGACGCTATACATGCAGAATACCCATAATAAATAACTTTAAGTAAAATTGTAACTTTTTGCATAACTTTGTAAAATTCGTAAACCTTTTTCAATATAGACACTTCTGACCTCATCTTTAAAAAAAATCGACTAACAGAAAGCCAGTTAATAGCGCAACATAAAATTCCGTTTGAAAGCTTTTACCAGTAACCAATATAACAGTTCTTAGTTTGCTGTGCTTGAAAGCCATGCGTGACTGTTTGATTTTTATCTTGGTGTCCTGAAAATGCTCAAAGAAAGAATTTATCCCCAAGTTTAAGTGGAATGTAAATATAAATGCTGCATTGATTTCTAAGCATTTTCATTTAAGACGCATACACCGGCAATGCGAAATTAGAATAATTGTTGCTGGAGTGTAGAGAGAAGGAAAGATGCAGGTTGATATACAACTCTTATAAGTGTATATCATTGTTATTTTGGTTCTTTTTTTTTCGGGGGGCTGAGTCTCAGGTGCACTTCTAAATGAAGAGCCTATTCAGATAAAGGGACATCAAAGACTTTTAACTGGACTTAACGGTACTTCAAAAGCAATCTTGCAAGAAAGAGTTTATAACATTACTTGGTGTAATCGAGACGTTTCATTTATTCTGAAAAAGGAAAGAAAAAAAAAGAGGAAAAAAAGAAAGAAATAGAGAATGAAAATAGTAACCACATATACTTTGATGTATGGTTGACATTATGGACATAGTTTTTTCTTTTAAATAACAGACACGAAGAAAAGAAATTTGTTATGTGCTTAGAAGGAACTCTGGTTTAAATATTATTTGAAAATGGTCTTATGGATATTCCAGTCCAACTTTATCTGAAGAGAAGGATTACTAATAAGTGTAAATTCTTTACCTAGAATTGGACTCAAAATAGAAATTAAGAAAATATGAAAGAATCGATTAGTTCAAAGTGATCAATTTGATAAATAAAGATGGAGGCGCATTTGTGTAATGGTTATTGTCGTTGAAAATGAACAAGGCGAACCGAGTTAAAATCCAAGACGAGACAGTTTGTATTTACATAGCGCTTATATCGTTGGAAAATGTAGGTATTTACTATTTATTAGTAATGGATCTGCAAGATTAACTTGCAACCATTACACCACGATGGGACAGATAATACGATATCGTTGTAAGCAAGTTCGAACTCCAGTCGTGCTATTTCGTTCACTTTTGGACTAATAGGAATTTTTCTTTAATATGAATATGTAGCAGTCCAAAAAATATACACACCTACACAAAATTGTAAGTATTTACCCAACCCGTTCGACACGGGTAGGATGTGACACAAGGTCCCAACTATTGTGTGTGCAGCAAGGGGTCTAACTTGCTATTCAGTAGTAATGGATTTGTAAGACTAGATTGCTCACCATTACACAACGATAGGACGCCTACCCTTGGGAAAAGTATGAATCCAACTTTTATCTCCCCAGCTCCGTGTAAATAGTAGGACAGACTGGGATCTTTAACCTTGGTATGGCAACCAGTATAGAAGATGGAACTCTGTTTAACTCCGCAGGAAAATTAACATTGTATCACATCCTGGTCGTGGCGGAGGGGTTGGGTAAATACATATTAATAATTGCAGATAGTTGATTAGTCTGTCCTCTAGAGACGCGGAAACAGTTTGATGTAGAATTACCAAAGTTAATCTACATATTTTTGAATCCCGGGGAGTAATTTACTAAACGTAGATTAGTTTGATTTAAGGTCAGAGAAATTTGACACCCAGAGTGGGTTGAACACGTTAACAATAGTGTGTTAAGCCTAGCTCGCTAATTATTATACTAGATTGAGTCAAAATTTGTTCAATGTTTACATACGTGTTAATTTCTGGCATAAAATTCAGAGACTTGAGGGAATCGAACTGATGCCATACCACATAGTCCAGACCTAGTTCCCTCAGATTATAACTTCCATTCCATGGCTTAATTCCTACGCTCGTGACGCTTCAACAATCAAGAGGAAGTGGAAGCTTCAGTGAAGGAGTTATTCACCTTGAAGGACAAAAACTGGTATCAGCGTGGGATAAAAAAAAAACTGATAAGAAAAGAGTTACACAATATTTATTTTCTGTGGTGATTATGTAGCTTCAAAGTAACGCTTTTCGAACACAATCTTTATTTTCTGCAGTGGTAACGTAGCTTCCAAGTAACATTTTTGTTACATGATCCTTGTTTTCTGCAGGGGTTACGGGGCTTCCATGTAACGTTTTTATTACATGATCCTTGTTTTCTGCAGTGGTTACGGAGGTTCCATGTAACGTTTTTATAATATAATCTTTTTTTAATACTATCTTTATTTCTATATCGGTAACGTATATTTCAAGCAACACTTTTGTTATATAGCATTTCTGTAGTGGGAACCTAGCTTCCATGCAACATTTTTATTTCATAATCTTTATTTTTTTGCATTGGTTTATCTTTTACATTTTTGTTTAATGGCATATCAATCTTCGTAAGTTATTTAATGCCAAAGCTATTCTTGTAGAAGAATAGCATTAGTACTATTTAACCCATAGCTTGGAGATAAGGAGGTCATACCTTTCCCAAGGGTATCAATACGAAAATAAATGGAATAGCGCTACTGAACTTCAAACTCGTTTACTGCATTTTCGCAGTCTAGACCGTTAGCCCCTATACTACAGAACCCCCCCCCCCAATCTATGAGTAAATAGTAGGACAGATGATGATCTCTGGCTTTGTAGGTAGGTAAACTGGTTTAAGAGAAGGAAGTATTTCAAAACCAGGTGTCATGGCACTAGGAACTCCACCCCATAAAACTACTTGCCACTAAAAACTCCAAAGCGATCCTTGTAGAAGAACAGTAGTGGTATCATTTAACTCATAACTGGGGGATTAGCATGTTCAAAATGCGAAAATAATTGTAATACTACGACTGGCGTTCGAACTCGCTTACTACGATATCGCAGTCCACTACGCCACGGTGACTCCGCTTTTACATTGAAAAGTAGCGTCCAAGTAGCGTTTTAATCTTTTAATCTTTATCTTCTGTACTGGCAACGCAATTTCCATGCAACGAAAATCCTCTGACGGAACTAATATATTCTTATAACGTATTCCCTTTCGTTCTCCTTCGTGTATTATTCAGTAATTCATTGACACATCTTCAAATATATTGGCTGTGATTAACACGTTTAGTCGTATCTACAATTGACTGTTTAAACCGTTAGCCACTTGACCTGAAAGAGTTCAGAAAAAAAAAGAAAAAGAAATCGAGCACAAGCCACATTCAATCTTCGGTGAAGCCGGCAGACATGTTTATTTAAATCTATTCTATAATTCTATTAAGCTGTGAGTGGTCGTTGTATTGAGAATTTTTATTAGTATTTGACGTGATTACTCTGAACTCGAAATATGGGGCTTACGATGTACAGTAAAATAATACCCAGTCAGAAATATAGCGATTACGGGTTCAAATCCTTTTTTACTAATATTAGATATGGTTTCCTTTAACTCGAAATAACATCTCTGGTATGAAAGTAAACTGAATCTGATTGTCAGGTTTCAGCTCTGGAGATATGATGAGTGTGGATTACCTCCTTATTGCCATTCCACTCCCAGGTCCACTCTGAACGGGAGTGGATGTACCCCTTAGAATTCCATTCGTCAAATATATATATATATATATAATATATATATATATTGATTTTCGATGCAAAAAAACTCTTAACGCCTAAGCATAAAATAACGCTAGGCGGGTTTGAATCAATCAAACGAAATACCAGATGGCGTGTAATAAGATAGAACTCAATCAGAAATATTGGGCTGATCAATTTAAATACCTAGTACTGATATTGTTTTGAAACTGAAATATCAGGCGTACAATTGTAGTAAAAAATGTCACTGTTCGGAATAAGGAATTCTGACTCAAAATATTAAAAAGACGTGATTCGAAATGATTATTTGGAATCATATATATATATATATATATATATATATATACCTTGTAGTTAATCTCTTATTCCTAAGTCTTAGGATTCGACTAAGAATCGCCAAGGTCCGTGTTCAATACTGCTCGTCGCTAGCTCAGCGCATGTGTAGCACAGCTTTGGTAATCTGATATGTGCGGTAAAGCATCTGGGAGGTAACGATATGTGTGGCGCTACATCCCAGCAGAAAAAATTAATCTCCCTGGTCTAGCGCAATCGAAAAGGAGATAGGCTCCCTTGCCGTTCGGCTGATACCGACAGTACGTCTCCGCAGACTTTACTTACTATACATTAATTCACTTTATTCTAAGATCAGCGTTCCAATTTGAATCATCAGTTTCCTATAATGCTCATATCTTGTCTTCTTCTTGAACTCATCATGGAACTGAGGAGGTAGTGTTAGGATCTACTGTACCAAATGTTTTGCAGTTGTATCGTCTAGCCATAAATAGAGCCACGGAATAGGAATCTTTATCTTGTCTGCGTATCTTTCGCCTATTTTAGTAATTGAAATCTAAAAGATAGTTATGCAGATATAGATATAAAACTAACGAAATTTAGTAGAGAAAATGCGCAAATGATCAGTCGTGGTGTGAATATTGAAAGCTGGGTTTATTCGAAGGCAAAGAAAATATCTTTAAAAAAAAATAATAAAAAAGGACAGAAAAAGAAGAAGCACGAGTCGACGCTGCAAGATAGAAAATGCAGCTGTCTCAGCTTCAAAAAATATCGAGTAATTATGAAAGCAGAAAAAAAAAGAAAAGAGGAAAAAAACCTAATAGAGACGATTTCTGTTTTTCTAAACTTCAGAGGAAGAATTTTTAGCGAAGAAGAAAAGACTAAAACAAAAGTAAAACTGCAAAGAAAACTAAAAGAAATGCCTCAGTGTACTTACCAACTAAACAAAAATGTAAAATGACTCGTACATTAAATATAAACATCAATCAAAGCAGTATCTTAATTTGCATCTTTGGAAGAAAGGTATAGCTCAGTGGTGCATTATAAATTATTGGGCGTTATAGATTGAGGTTAAATTCGAATTTTGCTTTGATATGTAAACCTTATGATCAAAGGGTTAACAAAAGCATGATACAAAAACTAGAAAGTGGACACTGACTGGTTTGCTATACAATCAAACTGCGTTATAGAGGTATATGGTGTTATAGACGTGTGCGGTGAGAAATGGACCCAACGACCTGAGTTCAAATTCTAGACGAGGCTAGTTACATTTCCCATAGTGTTAATATCCATGGAGAAAGGGTATGCATCAAACTATTCTCTTTACTGCTATAGGTAAATAGTAGGATCAACTCACCTTGGTATGGTAACCGGTGTAGGAGAAAGAAAACTCTGAATTCAAATATGTTAAACTCAGCTTAAAGATTGACCTTGTGTCATATTATAATCGTATGGAGGGGTCGGTAAATATGTACTCTGTTTAAAAATTGACCCTGTGTCAACGGGTGGGTAAATACCAGCCACCAAACTGCGCCAATTGGAATTTAACTATTTATCTCGAACTTGATAAGGGGACTTTGAGGAAACATGCTTTTCAAAAAATGCTTTTTTTTATTACAAAAATCGAATCTGTATTGTATATCATAACAAATAAGTATAGCTCTTACACCTGAAACCGTGCTCGGTTTCAGGTGTAAGAGCTATACTTATTTGTTATGATATACAATACAAAGAAAAGGCGTTTGCAACCATTGGTAACAAAGCAGCGTTGTAGCCGCTTATCATCATGATAAAGTTCCCTAGAAAATTACAGAAAATTTTTATTCGGTGGTATTTAGTGGTGAGCTATACTTATTATATTTTTGAGAATATGCGCCTAATACACTTCTTTGAAACCACTGATAACAAACACCTTTTAATTGTACAGTATATCCTGTGTATATATATATATGCATGTGTGCGTGTATGTATTTCTGAGTGGGTATGTGCATATGTTTGCGCGAGCATGTGTGTGTGTATGTAATGAAGCTAATGGTTTGTTTGTATGCATAATTATTTTTGTATAACAGGCACTCATGTATAATATTCACCTCAAACTTTGTAGTACGAAATTCTACAAGCAAAATTTAAAAAAAAAAAAAAAAAAAAAAAAAAAAAACAAGCAAACAAAAAGAAAAACAAGTAAAAAAAAAAAACAAGCAAAAAAAAAAAAACAAGCAAAAAAAAAAAAACAAGCAAAAAACAATTCTCTTTGTAATACACACTGACCTTTTGGAATTTATTATAGCTAATTTTAGCATGTGTTCAACTTTTTATCGGTTCATACAGATTACAATTAAGAATTCATATAGTATCCATGATTCTTTAAAATACAGAATTTACACATTATTTAGAGCAAACAAAGAAACACGTTCACACAAAAATACAAGAAGCTTGCGGCGAAAATAAAATCACAGTAAGAGAGAAAATAATTATAAAGATACATTTCAGTTTATATTTCTCTGTATCAGCGTAAAACACATGAGACATGTGGCCGGAAAAAATAGTTAATTATATAGCTCTCTTGTATAATACGCATCCCCCGTACTTTTGGGCTGAAAAATCTAAAAAAAAAAAAAATAAAAATAGTGCATCGCATACACAAATAATTACGGTAATACATTTTTACTAAATGATTATTAGACATTTCAAAGCTATAAACATGTTCCAGGAGATGCGTTGTGTAATGGCTAGAGTCGTAGGAAATAGACTCGCCGAGACGAGTTCAAATTCTAGACGAGGCTGTCTACATTTCACATAGCGCTAATACCCTTGGGAAAGGTATGAATCCACCTGTTCCTCTCCAGCTATGGGTAAATAGCAGGCCAGACCTGGCTCTTTAACCTTGGTTTGGCAACCAGAAAGAGTAGAAAAACTCTGAATTCAAACCTGTTAAACTCCGCCTAAAAAAATAACCTTGTTTCACATCCTGATCGTGCGGAGCGGTTGGTAAATATGTATAAGCATCTTCCAGTCTCACACAACGTGACTCTGGCGGAAACAACAGTCACCAGCTCACCATCAGCACTAAGGAATCTTTTTATTGTCATTATAGCCAGTAGCGATCCATGTCTTGATTTTTTAACCGTCGTAGAAAGATATATAAAAACGAATAGAAAGAAGAAAAACAAACAAACAAAAACAAAAAACTTAATGTCTATGTCTACTTATTAATGCGATGTTATTTCCACTCCAAGAAATAGATTATTCCCGTCACAGATAAGGGGAGATAACTGAACACCTAAGCGTTGTTTCTGCCACTTTATAAACAGATGGAATAATTGTCCTGCTGATGGCTGTGGAATTTATCGCTCGCCTAACAGTGGATTAAAAAAGATCGATCGACTCAATCCGCCCCCCCCCCCCGCTGTCCAGTTGTTGGTGGTGGACGGTCGTCGTTCCGTCAGTTCAAATCGTCCATGGACATTTGACAGGCAGGTCAATTAACAGTCGGCTTCTTGAGTTGAGGTTGCCAGACAAAAATAAATTGTACTGTCCAGAACAAATCAAATCAACAGAAAGAACTTACTGGATGTGGGTGGGGGGGGGGTAGATTCATGTAAAAATGAAAATGTACATCCAACAAATTGGTTAACGTTTGTATATACATATATATATGTGTGTGTGTTATATATATATAGTCAACAATATGGCTTACAGAATACGTTAGAATTATCAAAACCAAGTAGTGCTAAACATACAAACACAATAGTCACACATAACACACACACACACATATATATATATATATATATAATATATATATATATATTGTGTGTGTGTGTGTATGCATTGTAATAGTTTATGGTTATCATTAACCTGGTGAGTTAGTGTTGTACCAAGTTTTTTTCGGTATCATTAATAATCACTGAAAGAGCCTTTGTATATATATATATATATATATATATATATATATATATATATATATATATGAAGAAGTCGGGGATATTTTGGTATGTATGTGTCGACTTATAGGTAAAAAGAGAGATATCATTGAGCATTAGAATCGCACATACACATTAAAATATTTATAATAAGGTAAAGTACAAAATTTAGTTTTTGATCTTTATTGATAAAATAATTTTTATTGATAACAAATAAATATGAATCGATTTGTCGAACTCTTCAAAATTCTTCACAAGTAAGAACAAAAACTTAGAAAAATAAAATTGTGTCTCAATCCACTCACGAGATGTGGCTTATATTTTAAAGATATTATTTTAAATGTGACAAAATTTCTTAAAATAAATAAAAATTATAGCACCCAAATTCTTAGCTTTTCTCATCATCAAAATCAATTTCTCTTACTCCTATCTCTCCCCTTCTTCTCTCACTCCCTCGTGTTCCTAATATAATTTTAGACCGGTTACTTCTGCTAGTATATATCTTAAACAATGCAATTTACAAAGTATCTTATAACAATTAAAGTAGTGCTACACACACACACACACACACACACACACACACACACACACACGTCCTTGCTTCTCCAGCAGTATTCAGCATGTCATGTTCATCGTATTCGGGTGGTTTGTGTGATAAGGAGTAGGCGGCCTTGTAGCTGCTATCTTGTGGGGTGTTTCCACAATTTGTTTAGAACAACATGCAGCATTATTGTACAACTCCCATCTAGCTTATTTTCTAGGTGCTTCATTAGGGTGGTGTACACGTACAGTGGAACTGATACAACTACTGCTTGGAAGAATTGTCGCTTTAAATTTATAGTGAGACCAGATTTCCATATGATGGATAATCTGTCTATAGCAGTTCACGCCTTTCTCATGTGTGCATTAACATCGCATTCTGTGGAAGAGATATTACTATCTAGGTATGTGAACTGGTTCACGATTTAAGATGTTTTGCATCAAGTGTGGAGATGCCCCTAAAGATATGAACTCAATTTTATCGGAGTTAACAATGAGGTCAATGTTCCTTGCTGTCTTCTCCAGGCTATGTAGAAGTGACTCAGCTTGTGTAGGTGTATTTGCAAGAAGCCCCAGATCATCTGCATTGTCCGCATTCGTAAATATAATAAAAATATCACGATACATTAACATTAGATTTAATCTTGATTAAAATGAAACATATTAGAATCTTTTGGGCCATTGTGGAGCCCTTAAGCAAGAGCGCTTATCCAGTGGAATTGGATCCTTGATAAAGAGCTCTGGGTAAAGATCTGGTAATCCTGTAAGTCCGTCCTCAATGAGTGCAGTTAGAATTATGTCCAATGTGGGGGTTTAAGTAGTGTATTAGCCCCGCTGTATTGCCAGTGATTGGCAAAGTAATAGACCACGTGACTTAGGCCAGTCTATAAATCCATGTGGAGAATTAGAGCACACCTTATATTACAAAATATTCCAACAACATATTCATTTTGTTTGCACTCACTATAGAAGTGTCTTTACTTTTGTCATAATTCTGTTCATTGATCATTCAATGGAAATATGTGTAAGTTTTTCTCTTTTTGCTATACATTCTTATCTATTTGTTATCTGGTGGTGATTTTGTCTGTGTTTTCTTCGCCGAAAAAAAAAGGAAGATGAAGAAGAAGAAGAAAAGACTTAAGATGACGAGTAATCAAATTGCTGAGTTTATATATTGAGGTCATTGGCCCAACAAGATTTATTGGACCTTTGTGAATACGCCGAATCATTCAGCTTCAGAAAACGGAAACGTTTAGTTGATACTTTCCATTACAGATTTAATGAGAATTTTACAGATATTTGTGCTTCCACGGACGCACCACCGCACATAAAGAAAATGAAATCTGCTGATGTGTATGTTTTTAGTTTTATTATCATTTTAAGCCTCTTAATATAATTCATTGCTTTTGAGACAAACCGTACCAAGCAGCAATAACTTTTTAAAAATAGATATCTAAATATATGTTATATTAATCATCATAATCATGAAAGCGTGCTGACAGCACGTATTTATTTGATTCTCTCTCTCTCTCTCTATCGGCCATTGCATGTCTTCTTTAAAAAGTGAAATAGATCACTAATTAGGTCTAAGCCTATTCTAGTAATGACCGCCACAAGTGGATTTAACAGGTTTGAATTTAGAGGTTTCCTTCTCCTAGACTGGTTGCCTAACCAAAGTTAAAGGGCCCAGTCTGCCCTACTATTTACCCATAGCTGGAGGGAGAGTAGTTTGATTCATACCTTTCCCAAGGGTATTGGCGCTATGTGAATTTTAGCTTTACATAGCGCTTCTATATGACACCTCGTGTCCGCTCGCCGTGTAGGCTGGGGCTGTATAATACACCGACTGTACCTCTGGAGAGAGGTAAAATGCCCATAATGGTGCCGCCTTTTGGGCGTGGCTGGCGACTCATGATGCCTAAAGACGAAATCCTGGTGGTTGAACAGTCCATGACATGCAACACACCACCTTGGCTCTTACATAGGCTTGATGGACGGTCGGAGAGGTCCCGATTAATCGACTGTTCCCAATTCACTCATTTACTCTCTCTCTCTCTCTCTCTATATATATTATATATATATATATATATATATATATATATATATATATATATATATATATATATAATAAGCATTGTGTTAAGTGTATTACAAGAAGAGAAGTTTATACCAACAAATAAATATTTGGTGTGTTAAATAAATGCACTTTGCATCATTACATTAATGACTTATTGATTTATCTACATACACCTGTCCATTTGAGTAGAGTATATATATAGAGAGATAGATGTATCGTCTCGACCGTTGATAGTCAAAGGTCATGGTGTATTTCACCTCCTTTTTTGCTAATTTCTCCAACGTTCATTTGTATGTATGTTATTGTTTGTAGCAATCAATTCCAGTCAGAGTTTCCTGAAGAACCTTCTCAGTGAAACCTGGGTAGCTAACTTCCGCTACTGATTCAGTCATCTAAACTCTCTTTGTATTGAATAATTTACTATATTCATTATTATTCCGACACATTCGGTTTCTTTCTTGGTTCTGAAAGTCAAAATTATGGCTCAGACTTTTTTCTTTTCCGTCGAGTCATTCTCTCTCTCCCTCTCTCTATATATAAAGGTATAGGGATTGTCCCATACTCTTTACCCTAGCGCTTTCAGCCGTTTCGTCCGGATTGTAGGTTGTAGTGTGTTAGTTGTTTCTTTCCTTCTTTTATATATTGCACTTTCAAATTAGGAGAGTCTATAATTATTAGAACTTGCCTATTATATATATATATATATATATATATATATATATATATTAGATAAACCACTTGATTTTCCGCTGTGCAATTTATTCAAAAATTCTTTTAGATTGTCATGTAGTTAAGGTACATTATTTGAAACCTTTTTTTATTGACTGAGATTGAATTTTTTTCTTCTCTAATTTCCAGATGTATGTGAATAAATTGAAAAATGCCATTTTACAAACATGATATATAAGATTTCTCTCAACAATTTAGAAATGATGATATTTTAATAATTAATTTGAAATTTTTTATGTACGAATTAAACCAATTTTGTCTCTTTTTTGTGAAAATGTCTAGCGGACAAAGATAAATTTCATGTAAAAATAGGTTTCTTATTTTTTTGAGTTTGATTCATAGATTTCAATTCGTAAAACTTCGATTACAGCTTATTCAAAATGTATTTCCTTATCTTTAAAGTCATCGCACATGTATATATTATGAAATCACACACACACACACATATATATATATATATTAATCAAATATCAGAAGGTCCTTAGGTAATTGCAACCGAAGATTACAAAAAAACAAAAACAAAAAACAAATGATAAAAAGTAAACCAAATATATCTGGGTTTTTTTGTTGTTGCTTTGAAACAATGAGTAACTAAAATTCTTTAAACATTCCCACTTAGGAATTCACTTGCTGATGCATGTATGTATATATATATATATATATATATATATATATATATATATATATAATATATAACTTGTTTCTCTTCTATTTTTCACATAGAAAAAATGAAAAGTGCCGAAAGATGAAAGAATTTGAAAAGTGTCAGATGTCTGGATAATATTTTGGTAATTGGACAAAACAAGATAAACAACTTTTGGCAAAATTAACACACAAATTCGTTCTCAATTTACACACACACACATATATATATATATATATATATATATATATATATATATATATAGATTTATATTGGTATGCATATGTGCATGTGAATAATAGGCATACATTTATCTATACTAATAACTGGAAAAGGTGAGTTTGTCTGTCCTCTAAAAACAGACTGATGGACTGATGTAGAAATTCCAAGTTGAAATTATATACGATTAGTTACGTCTTGCAGCAAAATGGTGTCCTTTTGATTATTGTTGGAGACGCTTTCAATTTGTCACTTTGGAACAAAATGAAAATAAAGATAAATATTTTTCGGACTCTTTTCCCGTCGTCTTTATTGTTATATACATAACCTTTTGGTCAGTGCTCTCCGAGTTCGACAAGAAACCCCTGACGAAGGTCGGAGGGCACATCTGCCGAAATGTTGTGTTGATAGCAATAAAGATGTGGAAAATATTCCGAAAAATCTGAATAATACAAATCATCGTGCCACATCAAAATAATTTCAGTCACCCAATCGGATGCGACATAAGTGTACACCATCTTCACCTCTACAGAGGGGTAAATCCCCCATAATGGAGCCATCTGTTGGCCTGTGGTGGTGAACCTAATGCTTAAGGACGGAATCTTCATGGTTATGGCCCTTACTTGGCTAAACGGGCGGTCGAAGAGGTATCCCCTGATCAATCGGCTGGTCATTTCAATGCCTTGCACCTATATAATTGTTCCAACCCATTTGGCCTCATGGTAAACCCCCAACCCTTATTATATATGTGCTAGACGGCGGTGGATGAGGGTCTTAGTGTCCCAACTATGACGTTAAACTGCATCTAATGGTGAAGATCCAATTTTGGAGCTCTGGGGTGTGTGGAGTACCCCTTAATCATTACTATTACTTGGTCGACTCTGACCCAGAGTGGAAGTACATGTTAGGGCCCATTCTATAGGTTAGATAAAAAAAAATGAGTTGAGAAATGCGTTTAAAAAATTGCATTTGAAATAAATGTTTCGGAATACCCATGATGAATGAATAAAACAAAATGTCTTTGGCATAAAATAACCCAACAAGGATTGACATGCCGTAAAATACAACAAACCGAGAATTCAGTCAAATAAAGATAGTAAAGTTTTAAAAAATCAAGTGATTAACGGTTAAGTTAAAGATATTGAACAGTTATCATCAAAAGAATGGGTAATAAGTGTTTATCGGTTAAATATTTCTTAGTGATTGTTTAAAAGTATATCGGCTTTTGAGTAATCTGTCAATCAGTGGATAGTTCGAAAAATTATTTTTTGAGCTATTGATTTGAGCAATTGAATTGAGCAATTGATTTCGATAAATTCAACGGATACCGGATAGTTATATTGTGTATGCTGTTGGGAAGTGCGTGGTGTAATGGTTAAAGTCATGGGAAATGGACTCGTCGCCACGAGTTCAAATCCTGGATGTGGTAATAGCATTTCACTTAGCGCTAATACTCTTAGGAAAGGTATGAATCCTACTCTCCCTCCAGCTATGGGTAAATAGTAGGACAGACCGGGCTCTTTAACCTTGGATAGGCAACCGGTCTAGAAGGAAATCTCTGAATTCAAACCTGTTGAACTCCGCTTAAGAAATTGACCTTGTGTCACATCCTGCTCGTGCGGATGGGTTGGTAAATATATATACAAAAAAGTAAATAATACGAATGGATATACAAATGTTCAGTGGATATGTGTGTACACATCTATAAAGTTCTATGTATAAAAATAATAAAATAACCGTGAATATATATATGGTCATGCATCGCGTAGGACCTGGAATATGTTCTAAAATATCCAACATTAAAGCGGTGAGAAGAAAGACTTTTTTTTTATTTGTAACAAACGAATCGAATTATATATGGATGCGCGCATCTCAGTATATAGATATGTATATATGAATATGTATAGATAACTGTATGCGTATATCAGACATGTAAAAAAGTTTCTGTCGTTCTGTCTTGCGAACTAGAGTTTGAATATACAATGGAAAAACATGTTGACTTATATAACTAACGCAGAAAAGTACATAACGATTTTCATATACAGTAAATATCTCTTAGATGTGTGTATGTGTGTGCGTGTGGACGGGGGTGTGAATTTGTTGTTTAAATTTATATTTTTAGTAATTTTTACGAGAATTAGAGAAAAATATAATTAAAACAGCTGCCAAGAATTGAAAAAATAAAAAAGAAAGATTTTCTCTTGAAGATAATCGATGGCATCAAACAGGTTGGAAAGAGCTCAATTACTTTGGTTTCTACCGCCAAATAACCAAGTTCAGCCAACACAAACATTAAGTGAAAATGAAATAGCCGAAACTCGACCGACTTTCATTAGTAAAGACAAAAAAAGCACGAAAATAAAATAAATGATTACACTACTGCTAAAAAAGAAGGTCATGATCTCCACCCGTGAAACTTCAAGTCACGGTGTGAGTTGATATTTCAATAGTTTCTTTGTTGTTTTAATTTGTCCATTGAGCACGTTGTTTTAGCACAAATATTACTTTGTTTGATTTGGGTTGTTTCTTCCTTATAAGGAGCGATTCCGTAACATAAACATACATTCAGCATGAAATAACCCTAGACGGATTTACATGACGTTAAAAACAATCAATCATTTAATTAATACCACCATCCTATCGTTTTATTATCCGTTAATACAATTCCTATCGTAGAAAATACGTTTTTCGTCTTTTAACTATCATTAGGGGTTCCGAGTAATAGTGGCTAATGTGTTAAACTGTTACATCGTAGTAAATGAGTTCGAAATCAAGTCGTGATATTATGCCCACTTTCGTACTAATATCCTTGGTAAAGATATGCATCTCCTCACCCCTCCCAGCTATTGGTTAAATAGTACCACTATTGTTCTGCTTCATATGCCATCAAAGAAAGAAAACATACTTTTAATTATCATAATAAACCAAACTTTAAATACGTTTTTGCCAATAAGGATAATTCAATATTCTTGAAAAACCTTTTTAAACCAACTTAAAATTGTTTTCAGTTGACACGAAAGATATTTGTTCAGCATATTTAAAATATTCAATTATACGAATCAAAATCATTAGGGGTATTTAGTGTCATTGTGTTAGAAATAAATAAAAAAGACCGGATGTCAAACCAACCGGAAGTGATGAATAAACTCGTGGTATGATTTTTATCCACAAGCGCGTTAAAGCCATTACAATCTTTTATTAAATATAGCTTTGCGTGCACAGTCCTTTGACTACACCACCAAGGTTCCAAGGTCGATGCTGTATCGAAGGAACTACACTTACTAGCATAGAATTAACCTTGTTCCGGCTGAACTTCTTCTGAGCCGGACGTCACTGAAGAAGACTTCATTCTCTATGTTGTCAAAGAAAAATGCTATCAGTCACGCCATGCAACTGCCACGGAAGAAAAAAGGGCATCGTGTTATTTATCAATGTTGGCTTGAGAGGCAAAGCTTAACAAATGCCTGCCTATAGATTCTTCCAGCCTTGCTGCTTGCCAACTTCTTTTAGGCTTTTAGATCGTTTTTCGTGTATCGCTCGTGTCATTAGGACATTCAGTAGACGAAGAGGTCATACATATATAAGAAAGTTAGATTAACACAAACCAGTTTATCACTTCAGATTAGTCAAAGTCAAGCAGTGATTAAAGATTAACTATAGATTTGATCTCTTTAAAATCAACATAAAGAAAAGATAATTGTAAATCTATTCAAAACGTTTCATGTTCTATATGTATTTAACCAACTCCTCCTCACGAACAGGATGCGATAGAGAGTCAATTTTTAAGCAGTGTTTAAGAAATTTGAATTCTCTTAGGCCAGTAGAATTATCAAGGGTAAAGAATCCTGTTGCCCCTCTATTTACCATGGCTGGAGAGAAGAATAATTGGATGTATACCTTTCCAAAGTGTAGGCATCTCATCGCGGTGTAATGGCAAGATAGATAGTTTCGCAGATCAATAACTACTGAATAGCGAGTTAGATCTTTGCTGAATAACCCATAGTTTTCAATCTTGTATCCCATCCAATCCGAGGTGAAGGGGTTGGGTAAATACTTAGAATTTCTTGTAGGTGTGTACTTTTTTGGATTGCTACATATTCATGTTAAAAGAAGCCTTTTCTATTAGTCCGAAAGTGAATGTAATAGCGAGACTGGAGTTCGAACTCAATTACTACGATGAAGGGGAACAGTTAGATGCATACCTTCCCAAGGGTATTAACATTTAGTAAAATACGAACACATCCGTCCAAAATTTGATAGTCGTGTAATGAACAATCTTTTAAGACCAATTTTTCACCTGAAAAATAAGAAACCATTCACTAACAGTATGTTTGAAATGATGAATTTACCTTATTTCTAGGACTGAACTTAAGCGCAGAGGCTGTACCAAAATTTAGGCTCTTATTTAAAATATATTCGTAAACAAAGTTACGTGAAGATTTATTATCTTAAATAAAAGCGTTTGTTTCGGTGTGTGTGCGTGTATATATATATAATAATATAATATATATAGTATATATGTGTGTGTGTGTCCACGTATGTATATAATGTATATACAAATGATTCAATATTATATACATAATATATATATATATATATATAATTGTAATAAAATATGTATACAAATGGCCAAAATAAAGGACAATATGTGATAGAAATCGCTGACAGAAAAGGGAGAAAAGAGGTAAGAATATTTTTCTAGACTTAGTACGATTAGCGATATATATATATATATATATATATATACTATATATATATATATATATATATAATATGATAGACTCTCCTATCGTAACGATAGATGAGTGTCTGGTATTACTTAGGTCGACCTGAAAAGATTCTAATTCGTATTTAATAGTTTTCATATCTTTAATATCGAGGATTGGATAATTATGAAATGTTGTTCAGTGCGTATGAAGCACCAACACAATATAATTAAGTTATTCTCTGAGAGTATTCAAATGATCTGATCTATTTTGATTTACCGTTTTTACGGTTACACACACACACACACACACACACACATATATATGTATTATTTTTTACTTCTAAACTCTACCCGGTGTGAAAAAAAAAAACAGGGAATTTAGTTTTTGAAAAAAAAGTTAATACTGACTTCTGGGGGAAAAAAAGGAAACAACTGGCACATCCGTAACTTTCTGAAAATATTCATCAGTACCGTATGTAGTGGCCAAAAGAAAAACACCGGGGATTTTCTTACTTGATATATAAAAGTGCTCAATCATTAGTAGAGCATGTTCCTTATATATATATATATAATATATATATAATAATATATATATATTAAGGAACATGCTCTACTTAATACAACTGTATGCCCTGCAGATGTGTAAGCTCCCCCGCCCTCCCACAAAAAAATCATATGTGTATGAGGGAAAAATCGGAAAATCAGTTAAACTATTAAAAAACTGTGGCGACTCCCAGCTCGTGCTGCGGGGCAGGTAAATACACAAGCACACACACGTGTGTGAGTGTGTGTGTGTGAGTCTATGTTGTCTGGTTTTTATAGGAGTGAATAGTTATCATTTCATAACATGATATAAATGATCATCAAAAAAGAACATTCTTTTAACATTCGTGTAAAGGACATTTGTTTCTTTCTCTCTTCTTATTTTCGCATTGATGATATAAAAAAACTATACCAAAATTGACTAATGAGAGAAAGACAGAGATTTATTGAATTAATAAATTATTTTTAAATCCTTTGACTCTCTCTCCACACACGCCATCCGTACCTATCAGATATTGCTTTTAACATATCCACCAACCAGTGTCGCACAGACTGATGAATGTATGTTTTACAGGTCGCGCCACACTGGTATGTCCATATGTAAGTAGTCTAATGAGAGACAATGCGTCTAAGTCTTTCTTATACCCAGCCAGTATCGTCTGTTGTTCACTTACTTGGATTGTTTGCGAAGATTGAGAATAAGTAGTCCGTACAATCTGTTTTGTAGGTTGTTGCTCAAAGGATTGTTCAAAACAGCAAGCCGCACCCTTATGTAGTTCCATCTAGATTTTTCTCCAGTGTTTCGTTAAAGCCAAAGCTGTGCAGCATACGGTAGTATAAGATGCAGTTACAGCTTGAACAATTTCAGGTTTATATTAATTGAATCAACGTCTAATTTGATATATAATAACGAGAAATTGAAGCTGAATACAAACAATACTGATCACAGGAAATATAGACACTTCCCCCAAATATAAATAAAGACAACTTACCAAACATCTACTAAATTTTCTCTTTATTAAAAAGAATGCACCACTCACGCTGAAAAGAAACAGAAAAAGAAATATTGATTTGCCAATTACATCAGTTAACAAAAATTAACTTTTCATGTGTAAAATACTGACATATAACGGAAAGAGAACACTGTTTTCAAGCTTTGTATAGAGTTTATTAGGGCATTTTCATACATCAGGATAGACGGAAGTCTTTCAGTTTATTAGTTATAACAGAAAAAACACATAAAGATAGCATCAATATATATATACAAATAAAAGTAACTTTCTCTAAGGCATTTCGTCAAATTAAAGCAAGCATACAGTTTGACAGACATGGCTGCAACTTGAAGTATTCCCCGTTTATTTATCAAGAGATCAGACTTCTAATGGTTGATAAACTATCAATAGCAATCCATGTTAAAAAGGGGTGGTCTTGTTATAACATGAAATTGCATCTGATGGTGATTGTTTGGAGCACTGGGAGTGTGAATTATTGTCATAATCCTTGGTCCTCGACCTGGATAAATATACCTGTACCACATATGGGTCACATTGATCTGTTTCCAAATTATTCTATTCAATGAGACTTGTGCTAAACCAAAAGAACCTCTTAAGAATCAACGAATTCAAAAAGTGAAAATATGTACATACTATATAGGCGATTCCTAATCCTATGTATATAAATAACCTCGACTGGTTAATATGCCTTACAATCAAACATCATCAACATTTTATGAGCTTGAAGTAAAGGATAAGGAAGTGCCCTGCTGATGGCTTAAAATCCCCAAGTAGGGGACTCCATATCTCTAAAAAAGGAGCCGAGGCTCTAATCTCTGAGACTGGAAATGTAGAGTACCATTTATGCCATACTACCAGCTCCACTCATGACTCGGATTGTGGGATATCTTTTAGTGACCAATCTTTGATCTTAACATTTGCAGTTATACAGTTTAAGTATTTTCGAATATATCTATTAATCCGTATTAAAAATATTGAAAGCTTATGACTAATGTGCAAATTATTATATTAGAATAGTTATACAGCTTTCAAGATATTTTTTACATACGGATAAATAGATATATTCGTAAAAATACTTAAAACTGTATAACTGCAAATGTTAAGATCCAAAGATGGGTCACTAAAAAGATATCACCTCCGAGTCATGGTGGAGCTGGTAGTAATGGCAATAAAATGGTACTCTACATTCCAGATCTCCAGAATTAAGAGCTCGCTACCTGTTCTTAGAGATATTGCATCCCCTATGGGGATGTTTAAGCCTCATCAGCAGGGCATTTCCCCATTATCCTTTACTTCAAGCTCATAAAATGTTGATTGATTGTTTGATGTTAAGGGCATATAACCAGTCGAGGGTTATTTTATCATAGAGATTAGGGAATCGCATATATATATGTTCATATTTTCATTTTTGAATTGTTGATTCTTAAGAAGGTTATTGTTAGCAAAAGTCCTCATTGAATATGAATAATTTGGAAACAGATCAATTTGACCCATATGTGTTACAGGTATTATTTATCCAGGTCAGAGTGGACCAAGGATTAATGACAAATTCACACTTCCCAATCTCCAGAACCATCACCATCAGATGCAATTTCATGTTATAACCAAGACACCCCTTTAACATGGATTGCTATTGATAGTTTATCAACCATTTAGAAGTCTGATCTCTTTGATAAATAAAACGGGAATACTTCAAAGTTGCAGCATGTCTGTACAACTGTATGCTTGCTTAATTTCGACGAAATGCTTAGAGAAAAAGTTACTTTATTTGTATATAATTTATATTGATGCTATCTTTATGTGTTTTTTCCTGTTAATACTAATAATACTAGAACGACTTCCGTCTATCTGATGTATGAAATAGGCCTAATAAACATCTATACAAAATCCTTGAAAAAACAAGTGTTCTCTTTCCGTTATATGTCAGTATTTTTACACATGAATAAGTTAATTTTTGTTAACTGATGTAATTGGCAAATATCAATAATTTCTTTTTTTCTGTTTTTTTCAGGTGAGTGGTGATTCTTTTTTAATAAAGAGACAAATTTAGTAGATGTTTTGGTAAGTTGTCTTTATTTATATTTGGGAAGTTGTCTATATTGTCCATTGAGATCATTATTGATTTGATTCAGCTTCAATTTCTCGTTATTATATATCAATTAGAACGTTGATTCAATTGAATATAAACCTGAAATCTTCCAAGCTGTAACTGCATTATACTACCGTATGGCTGCACAGCTTTGGCTTTAACGAAACACTTGGAGAAAAATCTAGATGGGAACTACATAAGGGGTGCGGCTTGCTGTTTGAACAAATCCTTGAAGCAACAACCTACAAAACAGCAGTTGTACGGCTACTTATCTCCAATCTCGCAAACAATCCAAGTAAGATGAACAAGACAGACTGGATACTGCTGGGTAGTAAGGAAAGACTTAGACGATTTGTTCTCGATTAGACTACTACATATGGACATACCAGTGTTGGCCGACCTGTAAAACATACATTCATCAGTTCTGTGCGAACACTGGTTGGTGGATATGTTAAAAGCAATACCTGATAGGCACGGATGGCGTGTGTGAGAGAGAGAGAGTCAAAGGATTTAAAATAATTTATTAATTCAATAAATCTCTGTCTTTCTGTGTGATGCCATTAGTCAATTTTGGTATAGTTTTTTTTTATATCATCAATGCGAAATAAGAAGAGAGAAAGAAAACAAATGTCCTTTACACGAATGTTAAAGAATGTTTTCTTTTGATGATCATTTATATCATGTTATGAAATGAGTAACTATCCACTCCTATATAAAACCAGACAACATAGACTCACACACACACTCACTCACACACGTGTGTGTGCTTGTGTATTTACCTGCCCCGCAGCACGAGCTGGAGTCGCACAGTCATTTTTTAATAGTTTAACTGATTTGAATTCCGATTTTTCCTTCATACACATACTGATTTTTTTTGTGGGAGGGGGGGCTTACACATCTGCAGGGCATACAGTTGTATTAAGTAGAGCATGTTCCTTATATATATATATAATATATATATATATATATATATATATATATATATAAGGAACATGCTCTACTTAATGTATTGAGCACTTTTTTACAATATACAAGTTAGAAAAATCCCCCGGTGTTTTTTTCTTTTGGCCACTACATACGGTACTGATGAATATTTTCAGAAAGTACGGATGTGCCAGTTGTTTCCTTTTTTTCCCCCAGAAGTCAGTATTAACTTTTTTTTTCAAAAACTAAATTCCCTGGTTTTTTTTTCACACACCGGTAGTTTAGAAGTAAAAAATAATACATATATATGTGTGTGTGTGTGTGTGTGTGTGTGTGTAACCGTAAAAACGGCAAATCAAAGATAGATCAGATCATTTGAATACTCTCAGAGAATAACTTAATTATAATTGTGTTGGTGTCTTCATACGCACTGAACAACATTTCATAATTATCCAATCTCGATATTAAAGATATGAAAACTATTAAATACGAATTAGAATCTTTCAGGTCGACCTAAGTAATACCAGTAACACTCATCATCGTTTACGATAGGAGAGTTCATATATATATATATATATATATATAATATATATATATATATATATATATATATATATATATATAGCTAATCGTACTAAGTCTAGAAAATATCTTAACCTCTTTATTCCCTTTTCTGTCAGCCGATTCTATCCAAAATATTCCTTATTTGGGGGCCCATTTGTACATATATTTATATACAAAATATTATATATATATATATATATATGTATGTATATATATTGAATCATTTGTATATACATATACATACGTTGACACACACCGACATATATAATATATATATATATATATATATAATTATATATATATACACGCACACACACCGAAACAAACGCTTTTATTTAAGATAATAATCTTCACGTAACTTTGTTTACGAATATATTTTAACTAAGAGCCTAAATTTTGGTACAGCCTCTGCGCTAAGTTCAGTCCTAGAAACAAGGTAAATTTCATCATTTCAAAAACATACCTCGTGTAGTGAATGGTTTCTTATTTTTCAGGTGAAAAATTGGTCTTAAAAGATTGTTCATTACACGACTATCAAATTTTTGGACGGATGTGTTCGTATTTTACTAAATGTTAATACCTTGGGAAAGGTATGCATCTAACTGTTCCCCTTCATCGTAGTAATTGAGTTCGAACTCCAGTCTCGCTACTACATTCACTTTCGGACTAATAGAAAAGGCTTTCTTTAACATGAATATGTAGCAATCCAAAAAAGTACACACCTACAAGAAATTCTAAAGTATTTACCCAACCCCTTCACCTCGGATTGGATGGGATACAAGATTGAAACTATGGGTTATTCAGCAAAGATCTTAACTCGCTATTCAGTAGTTATTGATCCGCGAAACTATCTAAGCTTGCCATTACACCGCGATGAGATGCCTACACTTTGGAAAGGTATACATCCAGTTATTCTCTCCCCAGCCATGGTAAATAGAGGGGCAAACAGGATTCTTTACCCTTGATAATTCTACTGGCCTAAAGAGAATTCAAATTTCTTAAACATGCTTAAAATTGACTCTCTATCGCATCCTGTTCGTGAGGAGGAGTTGGTTAAATACATATAGAACATGAAACGTTTTGAATAGATTTACAATTATCTTTCTTTATGTTGATTTAAAGAGATCAAATCTATAGTTAATCTTTAATCACTGCTTGACTTTGACTAATCTGAAGTGATAAACTGGTTTGTGTTAATCTAACTTTCTTATATATGTATGACCTCTTCGTCTACTGAATGTCCTAATGACACCGAGCGATACACGAAAAACGATCTAAAAGCCTAAAAGAAGTTGGCAAGCAGCAAGGTTGGAAGAATCTATAGGCAGGCATTTGTTAAGCTTTGCCTCTCAAGCCAACATTGATAAATAACACGATGCCCTTTTTTCTTCCGTGGCAGTTGCATGGCGTGACTGATAGCATTTTTCTTTGACAACATAGAGAATGAAGTCTTCTTCAGTGACGTCCGGCTCAGAAGAAGTTCAGCCGGAACAAGGTTAATTCTATGCTAGTAAGTGTAGTTCCTTCGATACAGCATCGACCTTGGAACCTTGGTGGTGTAGTTCAAAGGACTGCGCACGCAAAGCTATATTAATAAAGATTGTAATGGCTTTAACGCGCTTGTGGATAAAAATCATACACCACGAGTTTATTCATCACTTCCGGTTGGTTGACATCCGGTCTTTTTTATTTATTTCTAACAATGACACTAAATACCCCTAATGATTTTGATTCGTATAATTGAATATTTTAAACATGCTGAACAATATCTTTCGTGTCAACTGAAAACAATTTTCAGTTGGTTTAAAAAGGTTTTTCAAGAATATTGAATTATCCTTATTGGCAAAACGTATTTAAAGTTTGGTTTATTATGGATAATTAAAGTATGTTTTCTTTCTTTGATGGCATATGAAGCAGAACAATAGTGGTACTATTTAACCAATAGCTGGGAGGGGTGAGGAGATGCATATCTTTACCAAGGATATTAGTAACGAAAGTGGGCATAATATCACGACTTGATTTCGAACTCATTTACTACGATTAACAGTTTAGCACATTAGCCACTATTACTCGGAACCTAATGATAGTTAAAAGACGAAAAACGTATTTTCTACGATAGGAATTGTATTAACGGATAATAAAACGATAGGATGGTGGTATTAATTAAATGATTGATTGTTTTTAACGTCATGTAAATCCGTCTAGGGTTATTTCATGCTGAATGTATGTTTATGTTACGGAATCGCTAAGAGGTTACGGAATCGCTCCTTATAAGGAAGAAACAACCCAAATCAAACAAAGTAAATATTTGCGCTAAAACAACGTGCTCAATGGACAAATTAAAACAACAAAGAAACTATTGAAATATCAACTCACACCGTGACTTGAAGTTTCACGGGTGGAGATCATGACTTCTTTTTTTAGCAGTAGTGTAATCATTTATTATTTTCGTGCTTTTTTTGTCTTTACTAATGAAAGTCGGTCGAGTTTCGGCTATTTCATTTTCACTTAATGTTTGTGTTGGCTGAACTTGGTATTTGGCGTAGAAACCAAAGTAATTGAGCTCTTTCCAACCTGTTTTGATGCCATCGATTATCTTCAAGAGAAAATCTTTCTTTTTATTTTTCAATTCTTGGCAGCTGTTTTAATTATATTTTTCTCTAATTCTCGTAAAAATTACTAAAAAATATAAATTTAAACAACAACAATTCACACCCCGTCCACCGCGCACACACATACACACATCTAAGAGATATTTACTGTATATGAAAATCGTTATGTACTTTTCTGCGTTAGTTATATAAGTCAACATGTTTTTCCATTGTATATTCAAACTCTCGTTCGCAAGACAGAACGACAGAAAGTTTTTTACATGTCTGATATACGCATACAGTTATCTATACATATTCATATATACATATCTATATACTGAGATGCGCGCATCCATATATAATTCGATTCGTTTGTTACAAATAAAAGTCTTTCTTCTCACCGCTTTAATGTTGGATATTTTAGAACATATTCCAGGTCCTATGCGATGCATGACCGTATATATATTCACGGTTATTTTATTATTTTTATACATAGAATTTTATAGATGTGTACACACATATCCATTGAACATTTGTATATCTATTCGTATTATTTATTTTTTTGTATATACATTTACCAACCCCTCCGCACGAGCAGGATGTGACACAAGGTCAATTTTTTAAGCGGAGTTCAACAGGTTTGAATTCAGAGATTTCCTTCTAGACCGGTTGCCTATCCAAGGTTAAAGAGCCCGGTCTGTCCTACTATTTACCCATAGCTGGAGGGAGAGTAAGATTCATACCTTTCCCAAGAGTATTAGCGCTAAGTGAAATGCTATTACCACATCCAGGATTTGAACTCGTGGCGACGAGTCCATTTCCCATGACTTTAACCATTACACCACGCAGTTCCCAACAGAATACACAATATAACTATCCGGTATCCGTTGAATTTATCGAAATCAATTGCTCAATTCAATTGCTCAAATCAATAGCTCAAAAAATAATTTTTCGAACTATCCACTGATTGACAGATTACTCAAAAGCCGATATACTTTTAAACAATCACTAAGAAATATTTAACCGATAAACACTTATTACCCATTCTTTTGATGATCACTGTTCAATATCCTTAACTTAACCGTTAATCACTTGATTTTTTAAAACTTTACTATCTTTATTTGTCTGAATTCTCGGGTTGTTGTATTTTACGGCATGTCAATCCTTGTTGGGTTATTTTATGCCAAAGACATTTTGTTTTATTCATTCATCATGGGTATTCCGAAACATTTATTTCAAATGCAATTTTTTAAACGCATTTCTCAACTCATTTTTTTTATTTAACCTATAGAATGGGCCCTAACATGTACTTCCACTCTGGGTCAGAGTCGACCAAGTAATAGTAATGATTAAGGGGTACTCCACACACCCCAGAGCTCCAAAATTGGATCTTCACCATTGGATGCCGTTTAACGTCATAGTTGGGACACTAAGACCCTCAGCCACCGCCGTCTAGCACATATATAATAAGGGTTGGGGGTTTACCATGAGGCCAAATGGGTTGGAACAATTATATAGGTGCAAGGCATTGAAATGACCAGCCGATTGATCAGGGGATACCTCTTCGACCGCCCGTTTAGCCAAGTAAGGGCCATAACCATGAAGATTCCGTCCTTAAGCATTAGGTTCACCACCATAGGCCAACAGATGGCTCCATTATGGGGGATTTACCCCTCTGTAGAGGTGAAGATGGTGTACTCTTATGTCGCATCCGATTGGGTGACTGAAATCATCTTGATGTGGCATGATGATTTGTATTATTCAGATTTTTCGGAATACTTTCCACATCTTTATTGCTATCAACACAACATTTCAGCAGATGTGCCCTCCGACCTTCGTCAGGGGTTTCTTGTCGAACTCGGAGAGCACTGGATGAAAGGTTATGTATATAACAATAAAGACGAGGGGAAAAGAGTCCGAAAAATTATTATCTTTATTTTCATTTTGTTCCAAAGTGACAAATTGAAAGCGTCTCCAACAATAATCAAAAGGTCACCATTTTGCTGCAAGACGTAACTAATCGTATATAATCTTTACTTGGAATTGCTACACCAGTCATTCTGTCTGTTTTTAGAGGACAGACAAACCCACCTTTTCCAGTTATTATTATAGATAAATGTATGCCTATTATTCACATGCACATATGCATACCAATATAAATCTTGTATGTATATATATATATATATATATATATATATATATATAATATGTGTGTGTGTGTGAATAAAATTGAGAACGAATTTGTGTGTTAATTTTGCCAAAAGTTGTTTATCTTGTTTTGTCCAATTACCAAAATATTATCCAGACATCTGACACTTTTCAAATTCTTTCATCTTTCGGCACTTTTCATTTTTCTATGTGAAAAATAGAAGAGAAAAAAGTTTATATATATATATATATGCATCAGCAAGTGAATTCCTAAGTGGGAATGTTTAAAGAATTTAGTTACTCATTGTTTCAAAGCAACAACAAAAAAACCCAGATATATTTGGTTTACTTTTTATCATTTGTTTTTTGTTTTTGTTTTTTTGTAATCTTCGGTTGCAATTACCTAAGGACCTTCTGATATTTGATTAATATATATATATATATGTGTGTGTGTGTGATTTCATAATATATACATGTGCGATGACTTTAAAGATAAGGAAATACATTTAATAAGCTGTAATCGAAGTTTTACGAATTGAAATCTATGAATCAAACTCAAAAAATAAGAACCTATTTTTACATGAAATTTATCTTTGTCCGCTAGACATTTTCACAAAAAAAGAGACAAAATTGGTTTAATTTCGTACATAAAAAATTTCAAATTAATTATTAAAATATCATCATTTCTAAATTGTTGAGAGAAATCTTATATATCATGTTTGTAAAATGGCATTTTTCAATTCATTCACGTACATCTGGAAATTAGAGAAGAAAAAAATTCAATCTCAGTCAATAAAAAAAAGGTTTCAAATAATGTACCTTAACTACATGACAATCTAAAAGAATTTTTGAATAAATTGCACAGCGGAAAATCAAGTGGTTTATCTAATATATATAATATATATATATATATATATATATATATATATATATATATAGGCAAGTTCTAATAATTATAGACTCTCCTAATTTGAAAGTGCAATATATAAAAGAAGGAAAGAAACAACTAACACACTACAACCTACAATCCGGACGAAACGGCTGAAAGCGCTAGGGTAAAGAGTATGGGACAATCCCTATACCTTTATATATAAAAGAGAGGGAGAGAGAGAATGACTTGACGGAAAAGAAAAAAGTCTGAGCCATAATTTTGACTTTCAGAAACCAGAAAGAACCGAATGTGTCGGAATAATAATGAATATAGTAAATTATTCAATACAGAGAGAGTTTAGATGACTGAATCAGTAGCGGAAGTTAGCTACCCAGGTTTCACTGAGAAGGTTCTTCAGGAAACTCTGACTGGAATTGATTGCTACAAACGGATACATACATACAAATGAACGTTGGAGAAATTAGCAAAAAAGGAGGTGAAATACACCATGACCTTTTGACTATCAACGGTCGAGTCGATACATCTATCTATCTATATATATACTCTACTCAAATGGACAGGTGTATGTAGATAAATCAATAAGTCATAATGTAATGATGCAAAGTGCATTTATTTACAACACCAAATATTATATATAATCTTTTGTAACACACTTAACACAATGCTTTATATATATATATATATATATATATATATATAATATATATATATTGAGTAAATGAGTGAATTGGGAACAGTCGATTAATCGGGACTCTCCGACCGTCCATCAAGCCTATGTAAGAGCCAAGGTGGTGTGTGCATGTCATGGACTGTTCAAACCACCAGGATTTCGTCTTTAGGTATCATGAGTCGCCAGCCACGCCCAAAAGGCGGCACCATTATGGGCATTTTACCTCTCTCCAGAGGTACAGTCGGTGTATTATACAGCCCCAGCCTACACGGCGAGCGGACACGAGGTGTCATATAGAAGCGCTATGTAAAGCTACAATTCACATAGCGCCAATACCCTTGGGAAAGGTATGAATCAAACTACTCTCCCTCCAGCTATGGGTAAATAGTAGGGCAGACTGGGCCCTTTAATTTTGGTTTGGCAACCAGTCTAGGAGAAGGAAACCACTAAATTCAAACCTGTTAAATCCACTTGTGGCGGTCATTACTAGAATAGGCTTAGACCTAATTAGTGATCTATTTCACTTTTTAAAGAAGACATGCAATGGCCGATAGAGAGAGAGAGAGAGAGAGAATCAAATAAATACGTGCTGTCAGCACGCTTTCATGATTATGATGATTAATATAACATATATTTAGATATCTATTTTAAAAAGTTATTGCTGCTTGGTACGTTTTGTCTCAAAAGCAATGAATTATATTAAGAGGCTTAAAATGATAATAAAACTAAAAACATACACATCAACAGATTTCATTTTCTTTATGTGCGGTGGTGCGTCCGTGGAAGCACAAATATCTGTAAAATTCTCATTAATCTGTAATGGAAAGTATCAACTAAACGTTTCCGTTTTCTGAAGCTGAATGATTCGGCGTATTCACAAAGGTCCAATAAATCTTGTTGGGCCAATGACCTCAATATATAAACTCAGCAATTTGATTACTCGTCATCTTAAGTCTTTTCTTCTTCTTCTTCATCTTCCTTTTTTTTCGGCGAAGAAAACACAGACAAAATCACCACCAGATAACAAATAGATAAGAATGTATAGCAAAAAGAGAAAAACTTACATATATTTCCATTGAATGATCAATGAACAGAATTATGACAAAAGTAAAGACACTTCTATAGTGAGTGCAAACAAAATGAATATGTTGTTGGAATATTCTGTAATATAAGGTGTGCTCTAATTCTCCACATGGATTTATAGTCTGGCCTAAGTCACGTGGTCTATTACTTCGCCAATCACTGGCAATACAGCGGGGCTAATACACTACTTAAACCCCCACATTGGACATAATTCTAACTGCACTCATTGAGGACGGACTTACAGGATTACCAGATCTTTACCCAGAGCTCTTTATCAAGGATCCAATTCCACTGGATAAGCGCTCTTGCTTAAGGGCTCCACGATGGCCCAAAAGATTAAATCTAATATTTATGTATCTTGATATTTTTATTATATTTACGAATGCAGATGATCTGGGGCTTCTTGCAAATACACCTACACAAGCTGAGTCACTTCTACATAGCCTGGAGAAGACAGCAAGGAACATTGACCTCATTGTTAACTCCGATAAAATTGAGTTCATATCTTTAGGGGCATCTCCACACTTGATGCAAAACATCTTAAATCGTGAACCTGTTCACATACCTAGATAGTAATATCTCTTCCACAGAATGCGATGTTAATGCACACACGAGAAAGGCGTGAACTGCTATAGACAGATTATCCATCATATGGAAATCTGATCTCACTATAAATTTAAAGAGACAATTCTTCCAAGCAGTAGTTGTATCGGTTCCACTGTACGTGTACACCACCCTAATGAAGCACCTAGAAAATAAGCTAGATGGGAGTTGTACAATAATGCTGCATGTTGTTCTAAACAAATTGTGGAAACACCCCACAAGATAGCAGCTACAAGGCCGCCTACTCCTTATCACACAAACCACCCGAATACGATGAACAAGACATGCTGAACACTGCTGGAGAAGCAAGGACGTGTGTGTGTGTGTGTGTAGCACTATTTTAATTGTTATAAGATACTTTGTAAATTGCATTGTTTAAGATATATTCTAGCAGAAGTAACCGGTCTAAAATTATATTAGGAACACGAGGGAGTGAGAGAGGAAGGGGAGAGATAGGAGTAAGAGAAATTGATTTTGATGATAAGAAAAGCTAAGAATTTGGGTGCTATAATTTTTATTTATTTTAAGAAATTTTGTCACATTTAAAATAATATCTTAAAAATATAAGCCACATCTCGTGAGTGGATTGAGACACAATTTTATTTTTCTAAGTTTTTGTTCTTACTTGTGAAGAATTTTGAAGGGTTCCACAAATCGATTCATATTTATTTGTTATCAATAAAAATGATTTTATCAATAAAGATCAAAAACTAAATTTTGTACTTTACCTTATTATAAATATTTTAATGTGTATGCGCGATTTTAATGCTCAATGATATCTCTTTTTTACCTATAAGTCGACACATACATACCAAAATATCCCGACTTCTTCATATATATATATATATATATATATATATAATATTATATATATATATATACAAAAGGCTCTTCAGTGATTATTAATGATACCGAAAAAAACTTGGTACAACACTAACTCACCAGGTTAATGATAACCATAAACTATTACAATGCCATACACACACACAATATATATATATATATATATTGTGTGTGTGTGTGTGTGTGTGGTGACTGTTGTGTTTGTATGTTTAGCACTACTTGGTTTTTGATAATTCTAACGTATTCTGTAAGCCATATTGTTGACTATATATATATATATATATATATATATATATATATATATATATATATATATACACGCACACACACACACACACATATATGTATATACAACGTTAACCAATTTGTTGGATGTACATTTTCATTTTTACATGAATCCCCCCCACCCACATCCAGTAAGTTCTTTCTGTTGATTTGATTTGTTCTGGACAGTACAATTTATTTTTGTCTGGCAACCTCAACTCAAGAAGCCGACTGTTAATTGACCTGCCTGTCAAATGTCCATGGACGATTTGAACTGACGGAACGACGACCGTCCACCACCAACAACTGGACAGCGGGGGGGGGGGATTGAGTCGATCGATCTTTTTTAATCCACTGTTAGGCGAGCGATAAATTCCACAGCCATCAGCAGGACAATTATTCCATCTGTTTATAAAGTGGCAGAAACAACGCTTAAGGTGGTTCAGTTATCTCCCTTATCTGTGACGGAATAATCTATTTTCTTGCAGTGGAAATAACATCGCATTAATAAGTAGACATAGACATTAAGTTTTTTTTTTTTTTTTTGTTTGTTTGTTTTTCTTCTTCTATTCGTTTTTATATCTTTCTACGACGGTTAAAAAATAAGACATGGGTCGCTACTGGCTATAATGGCAATAAAAAGATTCCTTAGTGCTGATGGTGAGCTGGTGACTGTTGTTTCCGCCAGAGTCACGTTGTGTGAGACTGGAAATGCTTATACATTATTTACCAACCGCTCCGCACGATCAGGATGTGAAACAGGTTATTTTTTAGGCGGAGTTTAACAGGTTTGAATTCAGAGTTTTTCTACTCTTTCTGGTTGCCAAAACCAAGGTTAAAGAGCCAAGTCTGGCCTGCTATTTACCCATAGCTGAGAGGAACAGGTGGATTCATACCTTCCAAGGGTATTAGCGCTATGTGAAATGTAGACAGCCTCGTCTGAATTTGAACTTGGCTCGGCGAGTCTATTTCCTACGACTCTAGCCATTACACAACGCGTCTCCTGGAACATGTTTATAGCTTTGAAATGTCTAATAATCATTTAGTATTATGTAAAATGTATTACCGTAATTATTTGTGTATGCGATGCACTTTTTATTTTTAAAAGATTTTTCAGCCCAAAATACGGGGGGGGCTGCGTATTATACAAGAGAGCTATATAATTAACTATTTTTTCCGGCCACATGTCTCACCATATTCAGGAAGGGATAACCGAAAGTAAGTTATATCTATAGTCCAAGCAAATATGTTTTACGCCGATACAGAGAAATATAAACTGGAATGTATCTTTATAATTATTTTCTCTCTTACTGTGATTTTATTTTCGCCCGCAAGCTTCTTGTATTTTTGTGTGAACGTGTTCCTTTGGTTGCTCTAAATAATGTGTAAATTTAATGTTTTAAAGAATCATGGAAACTATATGAATTCTTAATTGTAATCTGTATGAACCGATAAAAAGTTGAACAAATGCTAAAATTAGCTTTAATAAATTCCAAAAGGTCAGGTGTATTACAAAGAGAATTGTTTTTGCTTGTTTTTTTTTTTTTTTTGCTTGTTTTTTTTTTTTTTGCTTGTTTTTTTTTTTTTTGCTTGTTTTTTTTTTTTTTTGTTTTTTTTTTTTTTTTTTTTGCTTGTTAGAATTCGTACTACAAAGTTTGAGCGTGAATATTATACATGAGTGCCTGTTATCAAAAATAATTATGCATACACAAACATTAGCTTCATTACATACACACACACATGCTCGCGCAAACAATGCCCATACCCCCCTCAGAAATACATCACGCACACATGCATATAATATATATATTATATATATAATACACATGATATACTGTACAATTAAAAGGTGTTTGTTATCAGTGTTTCAAAAGAAGTGTATTAGACGCATATTCTCAAGATAAATATAAATAAGTATAGCTCACCACTAAATACCACCGAATAAACATTTTCTGTAATTTTCTCGGGAACTTTATCATGATGATAAGTGGCTACAACGCTGATTTGTTACCACCTGGTTGCAAACGCCTTTTCTTTGTATTGTATATATAACAAATAAGTATAGCTCTTACACTGAAACCGAGCACGGTTTTTCAGGTGTAAGAGCTATATCTTATTTGTTATGAATAACAATACAGTTTCGATTTTTTGTAATAAAAAAAGCATTTTTTGAAAAGCATGTTTCCTCAAAGTCCCCTTATCAAGTTCGAGATATAGTTAAATTCCAATTGCGCGCAGTTTGGTGGCTGGTATTTAACCACCCGTTGACACAGGGTCAATTTTTAAACAGAGTAGCATATTTACCGGACCCCTCCATACGAATATGATTGACACAAGGTCATCCTTTAAGTCGAGTTTAAAACATATTTGAATTCAGAGTTTTCTTTCTCCTACACCGGTTACATACCAAGGTGAGTTGCCTCTACCTAGTTTACCTATTGCAGGTGAGAGAATATTTTTGATGCATACCTTTTCTCCAATGGAATTATACACTATGGAAATGTAACTAGCCTCGTCTAGCATTGAACTCCGATCGTGGGTCGCATTTTCCACGCGCACACGTCTTATAACACCATACTACCTCTATAAACGCAGTTGATGGGTATAGCAACCAGTCAGTTGTCTTTCTAGTTTTTGTATCATGCTTTAGTAACCTTTGATCCATAGGTACAATACAAAGCAAATTGAATTAACCTCAAATCTATAAGCCCAATAATTATAATGCACCATCTGGCTATACTTTCTCCAAAGATGCAAATTAAGATACTGCTTTGAATTATGTTATATTAATTACGAGTCATTTTACATTTTTGTTTAGTTGGAAGTACACTGAGGCATTTCCTATTAGTTTTCTTTGCAGTTTTACTTTTGTTTTAGTCTTTTCTTCTTCGCTAAAATTCTTGCCTCTGAGTTTAGAAAAAAGAAATCTCTTCGTATTAGGTTTTTTTCCTTTTTTTTTTTTTTCTGGCTTCATGAATTACTTCATATTTTGAAGCTGAGAAGCTGCATTTTCTATCTTGCAGCGTCGAGCTCGTGCTTCTTCTTTTCTGTCCTTTTTTATTATTTTTACAGATTATTTTTCTTTGCTTCGAATAAACCAGCTTTCAATATTCACACCACGCTGAGTCATTTGCGCATTTTGTCTACTGAAGTGTTCGTGTTAGTTTTATATTCTATATTGCCATAAGTATCTTTAGATTCAATCTAGCTAAATGGCGAAAGATAGCGCAGACAAGATAAAGATTCCTATTCGTGGCTTATTTTGGCTAGATCGATACAACTGCAAACATGTTGGTAGCAGTAGATCCTAACACTACCTCTCAGTTTCCGATGATGAGTTTCAGAAGACGAAGATAGAAGCGTTATAGGAAATGATGATTCAAATTGGAACGTTGTTCTTAGAATAAGTGAATTAATGTATAGTAAGTAAAGTCTGGCGGAGTGACTGTCGGTATCAGCCGAAGCGGCAAGGGAGCCTATCTCCTTTAGATTGACGCTAGACGCAGGGAGATTACTTTTTCTGGATGTAGCGCCCACACATATCGTTACCTCCCAGATCTTTATACATCATCAAGATTACCTAATCCGTGCT
>CM042152.1:108972452-108992452 GCA_023376005.1 Doryteuthis pealeii
CGAAGCTGGTAGTAATGGCAATAAAATGGTACTCTACATCCAGACCCAGAATTTAGAGCCTCGCTACCTTGTCTTAGGAATATTTGCATCCCCTACTGGGGATGTTTAAGCCCTCATCAGCAGGGCATCTTCGCCCATTCATCGTTTACTTCAGCTCATACAATTGTTGATTGATGTTTATGTTAAGGGCATTTAACCAGTCCGAGGGTTATTTATATACATAGAGATTAGGGGAATCGCATATATAGTATGTTCATATATTTCATTTTTTGAACTTGATTGATTCTTAAGAGTTATTTTGGTTTTAGCACAAAGTTCATGAATATGAATAATTTGCGAACAGATCAATTTGACCCCATATGTGTTCAGGTATATTTACCAGGTCAGAGTGGACCAAGATGAAGACAATAATTCACACTTCCCAGATCTCCAGAACATTCACCATCAGATGCAATTTATTGTTTATAACCAAGACACCCGCTTTTTATAACATGGATTGCTATGATAGTTTATCAACCATTTAGAAGTCTGATCCTTTTGATAATAAACGGAAATACTTCAAAGTGCAGCCATGTCGTACAACTGTAGTGCTTGCTTTATTTCGACGAAGCTAGAGAAAAAGTTACTTTTATTTTATATATATTTTATATTGATGCTATCTTTATGTGTGTTTTTTCCTGTTATACTAATATACTAGAACGACTTCCGTCCTATCCTGATGTTACTGAAAATAGGCCTAATAAAAATCGTAATACCAAAAATCCTTAAAAAAACAAGTGTCTCTCTTGCCGTATATGTCAGTAATTTTTACACAATGAATAAGTCAATTTTTGTTACTGATGTTAATTGGCAAATATCAATAATTTCTTTTTTCTGTTTCTTTTTCAGTTAGTGAGTGGTGATTCTCTTTTTAATAAAGAGACAAATTTATTAGATGTTTTAGGTAAGTTGTCTTTTATTCATACTATTCTGGGAGTTCGTCTCATAGCATTGTCCATGTGAGATCATTATTGATTGTATTCAGCTTCATTCTCTTATTATTATACAATTAGAACGTTGATTCAATGAATATAAACCTGAAACTTCCAAGCTTGTACTGCATCTATACTACCGTATGTGCACTGATTTGGCTTTAACCGAAACACTTGGAGAAAATCTAGATGGGAACTACATAAGGGGTGCGGCTTAGCTGTTTGAACAATCCTTGAAGCAACAACCTACAAAACAGCAGTTTGTACGGCTACTTATCTCCAATCTGCGCAAACAAATCCAAGTTAAGAATGAAACAAGACAGACTGGATACTCTGGGTAGTAGGAAGACTTAGAGATTGTTCTCGATTAGACTACTAACATATGGACATACCAGGTTGGCCGACCGAAAACATACATTCATCAGTTCTGTGCGAACACTGGTTGGTGGATATGTTAAAAGCAATACCTGATAGGCACGGATGGCGTTTGAGAGAGAGATGAAGTCAAAGATTTTAAAATAATTTATTAATATCAAAACTCTGTCTTTCCTGTGTGATGCCCATTAGTCAATTTGGATAATAGTTTTTTTTTATATCATCAATGCGAAATAAGAGAGAGAAAGAAACAAATGTCCTTTACACGAAGTTAACAGAATGTTTCTTTTGATAATCATTTATACATGTTATGAAAGAGTAACTATCCCCTCCTATAAAAACCAGAACAACATAGACTCACACAGCCCACTCCACTCACACACGTGTGTGTGGCTTGGTGTATTACCTGCCCGCAGCACGAGGCTGGGCAGTCGCACAGCATTTTTAATTAGTTTAAACTGATCTTGAATTCCGATTTTCCTTCATAACATACTGATTTTTGTTGTGAGGAGGGGGGGCTTACACAATCTGCAGGGCATCAGTTTATTAAGTAGGAGCATGTTCCTAAATATACTATATATATATATATATATATATATATATATTATATTATATATAAGGAACATTCGCTCTAACTTAATGTATGAGCACTTTTTACATATAAAGTTAGAAAATCCGGTGTTTTTCTTTTGGCCATACATTACTGTACTTATGAATATTTTTCACGAAAGTACGGATGTGCCAGTGTTTCCTTTTTTTCCCCCAGAAGTCAGTATTACTTTTTTTTCAAAAACTAAATTCCCTGGTTTTCACACACCGCTAGTTTAGAGTAAAAATAATACAGTATATGATGTGTGTGTGATGTGTGGTGTGTGTGTTGTAGCCGTAAAAAACGGCAAATCGAAAGGACTAGCATCAGATCATTTGAATACTCCTCAGCAGAATAACTTAATTATTAATGTCGTTCGGTGCTCTTCATACGCACTGAACAAATTTCATAATTATCCAATCCTCGATATTAAAGATATGAAAAACTTAAACGAATGGTAGGAATATCTTTCAGCGTGACCTAAGTATACCAGTAACATCATCTCGTATACGATAGGAGAGTCTATCATTATATATAGTATATTTATATATAGTATATATATATTATATATATATATATATAATTATATATAGCTAATCGTACTAAGTTAGAAAATCTTAACCTCTTATCTCCCTTTTCTGTTTTCAGCCGATTTTCTGATCACAATTTGTCCTTTATTTGGCCCATTTGTACATATATTATATATACAAATAATATATTATATAATATATATATATATGTATGATTATATGAATCATTTGTATATACACGTATACACATACGTTGACACACACCACACATATATATATATATATATATACTATAAATTAATATATATACAGCCAACACACACCGAAACAAACGGCTTTTATTTAAGATAATAAATCTTCACGTAACTTGTTTACGAACTATAGTTTAACTAAGAAGCCCTAAATTTTGTACAGCCTCTGCGCTAAGTTCAGTCCTAGAAACAATACACCTGCCATACGGGTAAATTCATCATTTCAAAAACATACCTCGTGTATGAATTGGTTTCTTATTTTTCAGGTAGAAAAATTGGCTCTTAAAAGATTGTCATTACACGACTATCAAATTTGGACGGATGTTTCGTATTACTAAATGTAATACCCATTGGGAAAGGTAGGCATCTAACTGTTCCCCTTTCATTCGTAGTTAATTGAGTCTCGAACTCCAGTTCATACCGTCACTACATTCTACCTTCGACTAATTAAGAACCACAAAGGCCTTTCTTTTGAAACTATGAAACTCATGTAGCAATCCAAAATAAGCACACCTACAAGAAATTTCTATATTTACCCAACCCCTCACCTCGAGATTGGACATTGGACTACAAGATTGGAAACTCACGTCGAGGGTTATTCAGCAAAGAATTACTCGCTACATTCAGTAGTTTATTGATCGACGAAAACTATTCTAGTTGCCATTACATCCGGATGAGATGCCTACACTTTGGAAAGGTATACATCCAGTTATTTCTCTCCCACCATGGGTAAATAGAGGGCAAACACGGATTCTTACCTTGATAATTCTACTGGCCTAAGAGGAATTCAAATTTTCTTAAACACTGCTTAAAAATTGACTCTCTATGCATCCTGTTCGTTGAGGGAGGAGTTGCGGTTAAATACATATAAACATGAAACGTTTTGAATAGATTTACAATATCTTTCTTTATGTTGATTTAAGGATCCAAAATCTATAGTAATCTTTAATCACTGCTTGACTTTGACTATCTGAAGCTGATAAACTGGTTTGTGTTAACTAACTTTTCTATATATGTAATGACCTCTTCGTCTACTGATGTCCTAATGACACCGAGATACACGAAAAACGATCTAAAAGCCTAAAAAGAAGTGGGCAAGCAGGCAAGGTGGAAGAATCTATAGGCAGGCATTTGTTAAAGCTTTTGCCCTCTCAAGCAACATGATAAATAACCGATGCCTTCTTTTCTTCCGTGGAGTTGCATGGCGTGACTGACGTAGCATTTTTCTCTTGACAACATAGAGAAATGAATCTTTCTCAGTGACGTCCGGCTCAGAAGAAGTTCACCGGAACAAGGTTAAATTCTATGCTAGTAAGTGTAGTCCTTCGATACAGCATCGACCTGGAACCTTTGGTGGTGAGTCAAAGGACTGCGCACGCAAGCTATATTTTAATAAAAGATTGTAATGGCTTTAACGCGTTGTGGATAAAAATCATACACAGTTTTATTCATCACTTCCGGTGTTGGAACATCGGTCTTTTTTTATTATTTTCTACACAATACACTAATACCCTAATGATTTTGTGTGCCGTATTAATTGCAATATATTTAAACATGCTGAACAAATATCTTCGTGTTCAACTGAATCAATTTCAGTTGGTTTAAAAAGGTTTCAATAATATTGGAAATTATTATTGCAAACAACGTATTTTAAAGTTTGGCTTTATTACTGATATTAAAAAGTATGTTTTCTTTCTTTGATGCATATGAAGCAGAAACAATATTGGTACTATTTTAACCATAGCGGGGAGGGTGAGGAGGATGCGCATATCTGTTACCAAGGATATTAGTACGAAAGTGGCAATAATATCACGACTTGAATTTCGACTCATTTACTACGAATGTAACAGTTTAGCACATTAGCCATATTACTCAGGAACCCTAATGAATAGTTAAAGAACGAAAACGTATTTTAACGATAGGAATTGTATAACGGATAAATAAAACGATAGGATTGGTGCGTATATAAATTAAATGATTGATTTTTAACGTCATGTAAATCCGTCTAGGGTTATTTCATGACTGAATGTAGTTTAATGTACGGAAATTCCGCTAAAGTTCACGGAAATCGTCCTTTATAATGAAGAAACAACCCAAATCAACAAAGTAATATTTTGCGCTAAAACAACGTGCTCAATGGACAAATTAAAAACAACAAAGAACTATTGAAATATCACCACACCGTGACTTGAATTTCACGGGTGGAGATCAGACCTTCTTTTTCGTAGTGTATCATTTATTTTATTTTTCGTGCTTTTTTGTTCTTTATAAATGAAAGTCGGTCGAGTTTCGGCTAATTTCATTTCACGTAATGTTTGTGTTGGCTGAACTTAGGTTATTTTGGCGGTAGAAACCAAAGTATTGAGCATCTTTATCCAACCTGTTGATGCATCGATTACTTCAGAGAAATCATTTCTTTTTATTTTTTCAATCTTTGGCAGCTGTTTTAATTATATTTTATCTCTAATTCTCTAAAATTACTAAAAATATAAATTTAAACAACCAAAATCACACCCCGTCCACGCGACACACAACATTACACACATCTAGAGATATTTACTGTTATATAAAATCGTTATTACTTTTCTTGCGTTATTATTATAATCAACATGTTTTCCATTGTATATTCAAACTTCGTTCGCAAGACAGAACGCAGAAAGTTTATTTACATGTCTGATATACGCATACAGTTTCTTACAAATATTCATATATTACATATCTATATACTGAGATGCTCGCATCCATATTAATTCGATTTCTTTGTTACAAATAAAAGTCTTTCTCTCACCGCTTTAATGTGGATATTTTTAGAACTATAGGCAGGTCTATTGCGATGCATGACCGATATTAGTTCACGGTTATTTTATATTTCTACTACATAGCAATTATAGATGTGTACACCACATAATACCATTCGAAACATTTGTATATCAATTCGTAATTATTTATTATTTGTATATTACATTAACAACCCCTCCGCACGAGCAGGATGATGAACACAAGCGTCCAATTTTTAGCGGAGTCACAGGTTTGAATTCAGACGATTTCCTTCTCAGACCGCGTTGCCTATCCAGGTTAAAGAGCCCCGTCTGTCTACTATTTACCATAGCTGGAGGGAGAGTAAGATTCATACCTTTCCAAGGTATTAGCGCTAAGTGAAATGCTATACCACATCCAGGATTGAACTCGTTGGCGACGAGTCCCATTCCATACTATAACCATACACAGCAGTTTACCACCGATACACACAATATAACTATCCGGTATCCGTATGAATTTACTCGACAATCATTAGCCTCATTCATTGCTCAAATCAATAGCTCAAAAAAATAATTTCGACTATCCCACTGATTGACAGATTACTCACAAGCGATAACTTTTAAACAATCATAGAAAATTTAACGATAAACCACTTATTAACCCAGTTCTTTTGATGATCACTGTTCAATATCCTTACTTAAACGTTAATTCACTTGATTTTTTAAAACTTTACTATCTTTATTTGTCTGAATTCTCGGTGTTGTTTATATTTACGCATGTCAACCTTGTTGGGTTATTTTATGCAAGACATTTTGTTTTATTCATTCATCATGGGTATTCCGAAACATTTATTTCAAATGCAATTTTTTAAAACGCATTTCTCAACTCATTTTTTTTATTTAACCTATAGAATGGCCCTAACATGTACTTCCACTCTGAGGTCAGAGTCGACCAAGTAATAGTAATGATTAAGGGTACTCACCACACCAGAAGCTCCAAAATTGATTTCACCATTGGATCCGTTTAACGTTTCATATTTGGGGACACTAAGACCCTCACCACCGCACGTCTAGCACATATATAATAAGGGTTGGGGTTTACCATGAGGCCAAATGAGTTGGAACAATTATATAGGTGCAAGGGCATTGAGAATGACCAGCCGCATTGATCAGGGGTACCTCTTCGACCCCGTTAGCAAGAAGGGCCATAACCATGAAGATTCCGTCCTTAAGCATTAGGTTCACCACATAGGCCAACAGAGGCCCATATGGATTTACCCCTCTGTAGGGTTGAGATTGGTTGTACTCTTATGGTCGCATCGATTGGGGACTTGAAATCATCTTGATGTGGCATGATTGTTTGTATTATTCAGATTTTTCGGAATACTTTCCACATCTTTTGCTATAACCACAACATTTCAGCAGATGTGCCCTCGACCTTCAGTCAGGGTTTCTTGTCGAACTCGGAGAGCATGGATGAAAGGTTATGATATAACAATAAAGCGAGGGGAAAAGAGTTCCGAAAAATTATTATCTTTAATTTCATTTTTCCAAAAGTGACACAAAAAAAAAAAAAAAAAATTGAAAGCGTCGTCCAACAATAATCAAAGTCACCATTTGCTTGCAAGACGTAACTAATCGTATATAATCTACTTGAATTCTACACCAGATCATTTCACAACGAACCGCAGCTATCTCCGAAATCACTATGTCTGTTTTTTAGAGGACAGACAAACCCACCTTTTCCAGTTATATTAAGATAAATGTATGCCTATTTATTTCACATGCACATATGATACCAATAAACACTCTGTATGTATATACTACTATAATATATATATAATATATATATATATAATATGTGTGTGTGTGTGAATAAAATTGAGAACGAATATTGTGTGTTAATTTTGCCAAAAAGTTGTTTATCTGTTTGTCCAATTTACCAATTATTATCCAGACATCTGACACTTTTCAAATTCTTTTCATCTTTCGGTCACTTTTTCATTTTTCTATGTGAAAAATAGAGAGAAAAGTTATCTATATATATATATATGCATCAGAGTGAATTTCCTAATGGGAATGTTTAAAGAATTTAGTTACTCATTGTTTCAAAACAAAAACAAAAACAAATGATAAATAAACCAAATATATCTGGCTTATTTTGTTGTTGTGCTTTGAAAACAATGAGTAACTAAATTCTTTAAACACCATTGACCTATCGAATTTCCAACTTGCTTGATAGCAATATATATATATATATAAACTTTTTTCTCTTCTATTTTTCACATAGAAAAATGAAAGTGCCGAAAGATGAAAGAATTTGAAAAGTGTCAGATGTCTGGATAAAATATTTTGGTAATTGGACAAAACAAGATAAACAACTTTTGGCAAAATTAACACACAAATTCGTTCCTTCATTAGCACACACACACACATATTATATATATATATATTCTAATATATATATATAATTACATTACAAGATTTATATTGGTATGCATATGTGCATTGTAATATAGGCATACATTTATCTATAATAATAACTGGAAAAGGTGGTTTGTCTGTCCTCTAAAAACAGACGAATGACTGCGTGTAGCAATTCCAAGTAAAGATTATATAACGTTAGTACGTCTTGCAGCAAAATTGTGACCTTTTGATTATTTGTTGATCGCTTCAATTTTCACTTTGGAACAAAATGAAAATAAAGATAATAATTTTTCGGACTCTTTCCCCCTTCGTCTTTATTGTTATTATACATAACCTTTCATCAGTGCTCTCCGAGTTCGACAAGAAACCCCTGACGAAGGTCGAGGGCACATCTGCTGAAATGTTGTGTGGGATAGCAATAAAGATTTGGAAGTAATTCCGAAAAATCTGAATAATACAAATCATATGCCACATCAAGATGATTTCAGTCACCCATATCGGATGCGACATAAGAGTACACCATCTTCAACCTCTACAGAGGGGTAAATCCCCCATAATGGAGCCATCTGTTGGCCTATGGTGGTGAACCTATGCTTAAGGACGGAATCTTCATGGTTATGGGCCCTTACTTGGCTAAACGGGCGGTCGAAGAAGGTATCCCCTGATCAATCGGCTTCATTTCAATGCCTTGCACCTTATTAATTGTTCCAACCCATTTGGCCTCATGGTAAACCCCCAACCCTTATTATATATGTGCTAGACGGCGGTGGCTGAGGGTCTTAGTTGTCCACTATGACGTTAAACGGCATCCAATGGTGAAAGATCCAATTTTGGAGCTCTGGGGTGTGTGGAGTACCCCTTAATCATTACTATTACTTGGTCGACTCCTGACCCAGAGTGGAAGTACATGTTAGGGCCCATTCTATAAGGTTAAATAAAAAAAAATGAGTTAGAAAATGCGTTTAAAAAACGCAATTTGAAATAAATGTTTTCGGAATACCCATGATGAATGAATAAAACAAAATGTCTTTTGGCATAAAATAACCCAACAAGGATTGACATGCCGTAAAAATACAACAACCCGAGAATTCAGACAAATAAAGATAAGTAAAGTTTTAAAAAATCAAGTGATTAACGGTTAAAGTTAAGGAATATTGAACAGTGATCATCAAAAAGAATGGGGTAAATAAGTTGTTTATCGGTTAATATTTCTTAGTGATTGTTTAAAAGTATATCGGCTTTGAGTAATCTGTCATCAGTGGATAGTTCGAAAAATTATTTTTTGAGCTATTGATTTGAGCAATTGAATTGAGCAATTGATTTCGATAAATTCAACGATACCGGATAGTTATATTGTGTATCTGTTGGGACTGCGTGGTGTAATGTTAAAGTCATGGGAAATGGACTCGTCGCCACGAGTTTCAAATCCTGGATGTGGTAATAGCATTTCACTTAGCGCTAATTACTCTTGAGGAAAAGGTATTGAATCTTACTCTCCTCCAGCTATGGGGTAAATAGTAGGACAGACCGGGCTCTTTAACCTTGGATAGGCAACCGGTCTAGAAGGAAATCTCTGAAATTCAAACCTGTTTGACTCCGCTTAAAAAAATTGACCTTGTGTCACATCCTGCTCGTGCGGAGGGGTTGGTAAATGTAATATACAAAAAAATAAATAATACGAATAGATATACAAATGTTTCAATGGATAGTGTGTACACATCTATAAAGTTCTATGTATAAAAATAATAAAATAAACCGTGAAATATTTATACGTCATGCATCGCATTAGACCTGGAATATTGTTCTAAATATCCAACATTAAAGCGGTGAGAAGAAAGACTTTTATTTTTGTAACAAACGAATCGAATTATATATGGATGCGCGCATCTCAGTTATAGATATGTATATATGAATATTGTATAGATAACTGTATGCGTATATCAGACATGTAAAAAACTTTCTGTCGTTCTGTCTTGCGAACGAGAGTTTGAATATACAATGAAAAAATGTTGACTTATATAACTAACGCAGAAAAGTACATAACGATTTTCATATACAGTAAATATCTCTTAGATGTGTGTATGTGTGTGCGCGTGGACGGGGGTGAAATTGTTGTTTAAATTTATATTTTTTAGTAATTTTTACGAGAATTAGAGAAAATATAATTAAAACAGCTGCCAAGAATTGAAAAAATAAAAAAGAAAGATTTTCTCTGAAGATAATCGATGGCATCAAACAGGTTGGAAAGAGCTCAATTACTTTGGTTTCTACCGCCAAATAACCAAGTTCAGCCAACACAACATTAAGTGAAAATGAAATAGCCGAAACTCGACCGACTTTCATTAGTAAAGACAAAAAAAGCACGAAAATAAAATAAATGATTACACTACTGCTAAAAAAGAAGGTCATGATCTCCACCCGTGAAACTTCAAGTCACGGTGTGAGTTGATATTTCAATAGTTTCTTTGTTGTTTTAATTTGTCCATTGAGCACGTTGTTTTAGCAAATATTACTTTGTTTGATTTGGGTTGTTTCTTCCTTATAAGGAGCGATTCCGTAACATAAACATAAACATACATTCAGCATGAAATAACCCTAGACGGATTTACATGACGTTAAAAACAATCAATCATTTAATTAATACCACCATCCTATCGTTTTATTATCCGTTAATACAATTCCTATCGTAGAAAATACGTTTTTCGTCTTTTAACTATCATTAGGGTTCCGAGTAATAGTGGCTAATGTGCTAAACTGTTACATCGTAGTAAATGAGTTCGAAATCAAGTCGTGATATTATGCCCACTTTCGTACTAATATCCTTGGTAAAGATATGCATCTCCTCACCCCTCCCAGCTATTGGTTAAATAGTACCACTATTGTTCTGCTTCATATGCCATCAAAGAAAGAAAACATACTTTTAATTATCATAATAAACCAAACTTTAAATACGTTTTTGCCAATAAGGATAATTCAATATTCTTGAAAAACCTTTTTAAACCAACTGAAAATTGTTTTCAGTTGACACGAAAGATATTTGTTCAGCATGTTTAAAATATTCAATTATACGAATCAAAATCATTAGGGGTATTTAGTGTCATTGTGTTAGAAATAAATAAAAAAGACCGGATGTCAAACCAACCGGAAGTGATGAATAAACTCGTGGTATGATTTTTATCCACAAGCGCGTTAAAGCCATTACAATCTTTTATTAAATATAGCTTTGCGTGCGCAGTCCTTTGACTACACCACCAAGGTTCCAAGGTCGATGCTGTATCGAAGGAACTACACTTACTAGCATAGAATTAACCTTGTTCGGCTGAACTTCTTCTGAGCCGGACGTCACTGAAGAAGACTTCATTCTCTATGTTGTCAAAGAAAAATGCTATCAGTCACGCCATGCAACTGCCACGGAAGAAAAAAGGGCATCGTGTTATTTATCAATGTTGGCTTGAGAGGCAAAGCTTAACAAATGCCTGCCTATAGATTCTTCCACCTTGCTGCTTGCCAACTTCTTTTAGGCTTTTAGATCGTTTTTCGTGTATCGCTCGGTGTCATTAGGACATTCAGTAGACGAAGAGGTCATACATATATAAGAAAGTTAGATTAACACAAAACCAGTTTATCACTTCAGATTAGTCAAAGTCAAGCAGTGATTAAAGATTAACTATAGATTTGATCTCTTTAAATCAACATAAAGAAAGATAATTGTAAATCTATTCAAAACGTTTCATGTTCTATATGTATTTAACCAACTCCTCCTCACGAACAGGATGCGATAGAGAGTCAATTTTTAAGCAGTGTTTAAGAAATTTGAATTCTCTTAGGCCAGTAGAATTATCAAGGGTAAAGAATCCTGTTTGCCCCTCTATTTACCCATGGCTGGGAGAGAATAACTGGATGTATACCTTTCCAAAGTGTAGGCATCTCATCGCGGTGTAATGGCAAGCTAGATAGTTTCGCGGATCAATAACTACTGAATAGCGAGTTAGATCTTTGCTGAATAACCCATAGTTTCAATCTTGTATCCCATCCAATCCGAGGTGAAGGGGTTGGGTAAATACTTAGAATTTCTTGTAGGTGTGTACTTTTTTGGATTGCTACATATTCATGTTAAAAGAAAGCCTTTTCTATTAGTCCGAAAGTGAATGTAGTAGCGAGACTGGAGTTCGAACTCAATTACTACGATGAAGGGGAACAGTTAGATGCATACCTTTCCCAAGGGTATTAACATTTAGTAAAATACGAACACATCCGTCCAAAATTTGATAGTCGTGTAATGAACAATCTTTTAAGACCAATTTTTCACCTGAAAAATAAGAAACCATTCACTACACGAGGTATGTTTTTGAAATGATGAAATTTACCTTGTTTCTAGGACTGAACTTAGCGCAGAGGCTGTACCAAAATTTAGGCTCTTAGTTTAAAATATATTCGTAAACAAAGTTACGTGAAGATTTATTATCTTAAATAAAAGCGTTTGTTTCGGTGTGTGTGCGTGTATATATATATATATATATATATATATATATATATATATATATGTGTGTGTGTGTCAACGTATGTATATGTATATACAAATGATTCAATATATATACATACATATATATATATATATATATATATATTTGTATATAAATATATGTACAAATGGGCCAAAATAAAGGACAATATTTGTGATAGAAATCGGCTGACAGAAAAGGGAGATAAAGAGGTTAAGATATTTTTCTAGACTTAGTACGATTAGCGATATATATATATATATATATATATATATATATATATATATATATATATATATGATAGACTCTCCTATCGTAAACGATAGATGAGTGTTACTGGTATTACTTAGGTCGACCTGAAAGATTCTAATTCGTATTTAATAGTTTTCATATCTTTAATATCGAGGATTGGATAATTATGAAATGTTGTTCAGTGCGTATGAAGACACCAACACAATTATAATTAAGTTATTCTCTGAGAGTATTCAAATGATCTGATCTATCTTTGATTTGCCGTTTTTACGGTTACACACACACACACACACACACACCACATATATGTATTATTTTTTACTTCTAAACTACCGGTGTGTGAAAAAAAAACCAGGGAATTTAGTTTTTGAAAAAAAAAGTTAATACTGACTTCTGGGGGAAAAAAAGGAAACAACTGGCACATCCGTACTTTCTGAAAATATTCATCAGTACCGTATGTAGTGGCCAAAAGAAAAAACACCGGGGGATTTTCTAACTTGTATATGTAAAAAGTGCTCAATACATTAAGTAGAGCATGTTCCTTATATATATATATATATATATATATATATATATATATATATATATAAGGAACATGCTCTACTTAATACAACTGTATGCCCTGCAGATGTGTAAGCTCCCCCCCCTCCCACAAAAAAATCAGTATGTGTATGAAGGAAAAATCGGAATTCAAATCAGTTAAACTATTAAAAAATGACTGTGCGACTCCCAGCTCGTGCTGCGGGGTAGGTAAATACACAAGCACACACACGTGTGTGAGTGAGTGTGTGTGTGAGTCTATGTTGTCTGGTTTTTATAGGAGTGGATAGTTACTCATTTCATAACATGATATAAATGATCATCAAAAAGAAACATTCTTTAACATTCGTGTAAAGGACATTTGTTTCTTTCTCTCTTCTTATTTCGCATTGATGATATAAAAAAAAACTATACCAAAATTGACTAATGGCATCACACAGAAAGACAGAGATTTATTGAATTAATAAATTATTTTAAATCCTTTGACTCTCGCCATCCGTGCCTATCAGGTATTGCTTTTAACATATCCACCAACCAGTGTTCGCACAGAACTGATGAATGTATGTTTTACAGGTCGGCCAACACTGGTATGTCCATATGTAGTAGTCTAATCGAGAACAAATCGTCTAAGTCTTTCCTTACTACCCAGCAGTATCCAGTCTGTCTTGTTCATCTTACTTGGATTGTTTGCGAGATTGGAGATAAGTAGCCGTACAACTGCTGTTTTGTAGGTTGTTGCTTCAAGGATTTGTTCAAAACAGCAAGCCGCACCCCTTATGTAGTTCCCATCTAGATTTTTCTCCAAGTGTTTCGTTAAAGCCAAAGCTGTGCAGCCATACGGTAGTATAGATGCAGTTACAGCTTGGAAGATTTCAGGTTTATATTCAATTGAATCAACGTTCTAATTGATATATAATAACGAGAAATTGAAGCTGAATACAAATCAATAATGATCTCACATGGACAATATAGACAACTTCCCCAAATATAAATAAAGACAACTTACCAAAACATCTACTAAATTTGTCTCTTTATTAAAAAGAATCACCACTCACCTGAAAAAGAAACAGAAAAAAGAAATTATTGATATTTGCCAATTACATCAGTTAACAAAAATTAACTTATTCATGTGTAAAAATACTGACATATAACGGAAAGAGAACACTTGTTTTTTCAAGGATTTTGTATAGATGTTTATTAGGCCTATTTTCATACATCAGGATAGACGGAAGTCGTTCTAGTATTATTAGTTATAACAGGAAAAAAACACAAAGATAGCATCAATATAAATATATATACAAATAAAAGTAACTTTTTCTCTAAGCATTTCGTCGAAATAAAGCAAGCATACAGTTGTACAGACATGGCTGCAACTTTGAAGTATTCCCGTTTTATTTATCAAAGAGATCAGACTTCTAAATGGTTGATAAACTATCAATAGCAATCCATGTTAAAAAGGGGTGTCTTGGTTATAACATGAAATTGCATCTGATGGTGATGGTTCTGGAGATCTGGGAAGTGTGAATTATTGTCATTAATCCTTGGTCCACTCTGACCTGGATAAATAATACCTGTAACACATATGGGTCAAATTGATCTGTTTCAAATTATTCATATTCAATGAGACTTTGTGCTAAACCAAAATAACCTCTTAAGAATCAACAATTCAAAAATGAAAATATGAACATACTATATATGCGATTCCCTAATCTCTATGTATAAAATAACCCTCGACTGGTTAATATGCCCTTAACATCAAACAATCAATCAACAATTTTATGAGCTTGAAGTAAAGGATAATGGGAAATGCCCTGCTGATGAGGGCTTAAACATCCCCCAGTAGGGGATGCAATATCTCCTAAGAACAAGGTAGCGAGGCTCTAATTCTGGAGATCTGGAATGTAGAGTACCATTTTATTGCCATTACTACCAGCTCCACCATGACTCGGAGTGGTGATATCTTTTAGTGACCCATCTTTGGATCTTAACAATTTGCAGTTATACAGTTTTAAGTATTTTTACGAATATATCTATTTATCCGTATGTAAAAAATATTTGAAAGCTGTATGACTATGTGCAAATTATTAGTATTAGGAATAGTTACTTGAAGTAATAATTATTAATAAATGATTACTTAAAACCATATGATTAAAATAATAACGTTGGTAGTGTTTAACCAAGCAAGGGTTAACAAACCGTGATAATAATCAACCAACCAATAGTAATGGGAAAGGTAGCTTCAAAAATCCATTCAATATTTTTGTCATTTTGCTATTATAGATAAAGTGTAAACTTATACACGAAATCGACATAAGCAAGTGTATAACGTATATAAGTCCATTCTTACTGAATAACGAATTAGATTTTCGCAGGCTGCCCCATGTGTCACATCCTACCCGTTTAAACGGCTTTTTGTATTTTTTACTCCCATTCAATGATAAAAAAACTTTTGTACCTTATTTATTTCAAAGTTTCGTTCCTTCCTCTTCTTTATTTCCAGCTATGGTTACTGTTCTTCTACAAAGATGGCTTTTAATTAAATAACCTACGAAGGTTGATATGTCATATAACAAAGAAACTAAACCAAAGAAACCTTCCTTATTACTCTCTTTTTTTAGTATTTTTCAGTGTTTGTTTTCGACTATTATATTTTCTTTTTCAACTCTTTTTCTAACGCCTTTTTTCTAATTTTCTACAACACAATTCGGACGTTTTGATTCAAACATTTGGTTCCTTCTTCTTTCAATCTTCTCTTCTTTCTATATTTTATTTTCTTCTTTCTTTTTCCCTTTGCTTTTCAGTTCTTTATTCGTCTATTATATTTCTTCTGAGTACGGTTGGCTCCCAACTTTTTCTATATTTTTGTTTCTTTATTTATCGCAAAAACTTCCGTATTTTTCGTGTTATTTTTCTTTCTTTTTAATATTACTTCTTTCTCTTTATTTCTTTTCCTTCCTCATCTCTTTTCCCCTTTTAATTTAGTTTTTTTTTATCTTTTGTATTCTTTATCTTTCTTTTAATTCTTTCTACTCCACTTCTCTCTTTCTTTCTCTCTCTCTCAGTATTTCCTTACACCTTCTTCTTTTCTCTTCTCCAATTCGCCCCTTGCCAATCCCTAAGTACTCATCTGACGTTTATAGTTCATTCCGGATGCAGTTAGTGTCTCGTATCTCATACATGGCGCTTGCCTCAACCACACACAACTTTTATAGATCCATCGACCACCGTTAACACGACATATTCCTCCCTGACAGTGACCTTCCATTACATGGGAGAACCCATTACGTATGTACAATCCAACTTAGCAACACCAACAGCGATGATGCCCGTGGAAGACAAGACAAAACGAGATGAGACATGAAAAGAAAGCAATAGCTCAGGGCGATGAAAAGGATGAGAAAATGGCGGCACGTTCGTTTGAATACTGACTTTCAGCAATGGAGAGCGACTCACGTACATTAGCCAGGAGGACAATATTTACGCTCTCTCTCAGAGAGATTTTGTTCAAACGAAATCTGCCCCAAAACTTGTGTTCCGGTTGGATGTCTACGGATTCTTTATGTTTTTATTGTTTCACACTTTCTTTCCTGTTGGTCTCCGGAACCGAGCAGAAATACCAGTCGTCATGTCGTATGCCAAGGTTAAAATAGAAGAAAGATAAAATCAATGAATACGAGAGGGGAAACGAATTAGTAATGGCCACCAGATAGAAAAATCTAATAAAGATCTGTTCTCTAGTGTTTAGAACCGGATATAAACAGGTCTTTCGTGTTCGCGATGGCGGTTAAAGTTTTTTTTTCTTCTTTTTTTTCATTTGGCTATAATTACAAATTGAATCTAAACCAATGCTTCCGAATAGAAAACATGCTTAGTTTTGTTTCGTTTTAGTTAAATACCTTTATGCTGAATAGCGGACTTATCAATAGCAATGGCCGATAGGGACAGGTGACATGAGAGAATCAAAGGAATCCGTGCTATCGGCACGCCTTAATGATGATGACGAACAATTGAGAGATTTATTCCGTATTTTACTTTTATTCATAAACGAGGGATATATATATATATATATATATATATATATAATGGAGATTGTGTGTTTTTATGTCTGTAACCGAAACTAAATCTCTACTCAAGTCACAATTCCCTTAATTATTGACGTCACATTCACCATGACTTCATTTCTATTTAAACCTCAATCACCAATAAAATTGTTTTTCATTATTAAGACTGTTGACCATATCTACATACTAACAACATGCAATTGTATTTATATATACAACAAAATAGTGATTTACAGTGTGAATGGGAAGGCTAATTTGCATATTGATATTAAAAATTTGATTTGAATAAATATGTGCTTAGTATTATTGATTTCTAATTGTTTGGTTTTACCTTATTGAATATGAGCAAAAATCTCGGGGATAAATCTTAAAAGAAATCCATTTGCAAGAAGAAATAACTACAATTTTATTCTTTATTTCCTATTTTAATTAAATAGTTAAATTAGGAAAATTTACCAATGAAAGAAGGGAGTAATAGAAAATGATGGAAGAGTTAGTTTCAAAGTTGTTCTATCTTTCAATCATACCCCCTCTGTTCCAAATCTTTTTATCTGAATTTTTATTCAGTTTCATTTGCCTTTCTAATTTAATATGATATTTTATTATATTAAAACTTAAATACTTGCACCCGGAGGGTGCATATATTTGCTAGTATAAATAATGGGTTGCGAGATGGATAAGAATAAATCTGATTAGATAGATAGATAGATACATTGATAGATAGAGAGAGATGAAAAATTTAAAGATAGATATGAGCAAAATGATAGATAGATAGATATGAGCAGATAGATAGATAGATATGAGCAAAATATAGATAGATAGATATGAGCAAAATAATAGATAGATAGATAGAGCAAAATAATAGATAGATAGATAGCAAAATAATAGATAGATAGATAGATAGATAGATAGATTAATAGATAGATAGATAGATAGATAGATATGAACAAAATAATAGATAGATAGATAGATAGATAGCAAAATAATAGATAGATAGATAGATAGATAGATATGAACAAAATAATAGATAGATAGATAGATAGATAGATAGAACAAAATAATAGATAGATAGATAGATAGATAGATAGAACAAAATAGATAGATAGATAGATAGATAGATAGATACAAAATAATAGATAGATAGATAGACAGATACATAGCTAGATACAAAAGATAGATTAGATAGATAGATAGATAGATAGACAAAATGACCGGTATGCTTGACAAAAGTGATCAAATTCTGACCAGGAGAGCGGTATTAAAACTAAAAGTAATGTATCATCTATAAAACAGAAGATAAAATATTTAGATGAAACTATCCAGACAAAAAGGAAAAACAGTTTATATTTATCTATATCTATTTATAAAACTGTTCATATCTATCTATCTGTTCATATCCATCCATCTACCTATAAGACTCTTCATATCTATCTATATATCTATTATTTTATTCATATTTATCTATCATTTTGCTTATATCTATCCATCTATCTATCATTTTGCTCATATCTATCTATATTTATCTATATATCTATTATTTTGTTCATATGTATCTATCTCTAAAATTGTTCATCTCTATCTCTCTCTCTATCTATCTATAAAAGTGTTCATATCTGTTTATCTATCAATTCAGATTTATTCTTATGCTTCTTGTAAGCCATTACTTGTTTGCATTCTTTACTGTATGCACCATAAATCTGGCTTCTTGCCTAAATTGTCATAGGACAACAAATATCTACATACAAAGAGATGCTCCATATTTATAGACTATGGCCTTACTGGCTTGATGGTTTTCTCCTTGACCGTCTACTTATGAATATAAGCTAAATTTAAACTCCTTCTTACATCTGTAAATACATTACCGTATAGAAAACTTTATATCTAATAAGATGTTTAAAATTATTTACAAAGTTTCTCACTGCGATCTTTATGTGCGTATGTATGGCCAATAGTTTTAATAAAAAAATTATATTCATGGTCCACAAGAGACATTTAAAAACGAATTGTCTGTAAAGTTACTGATGTTAAGTGATGCTGAGAGGGGCAGTTAAGAAATATTTTAGTTCATAGACCTAGGTAGCAATATCTCATTGACAAAAAGTGATGTCAATATATGCAGAGAAAAGCCTTGAACGGCTACAAACATATTATATAGAAATATGATCTATTTGATGAGATAAAACGAGAATTCTTCCAGGCTGTAGCAGTATTATTACTACTGTATGGCTGTACCACTTGGATGTTAACGAAATGATTGCGATAATATAGATGAGAACTACTCATAGGTACTGTGAGATATCCTGAACAAATCCTCTATGACCACTTGCCTCCTATCATACAAACCAAGTAAGATTAACAAGAAACGTTGGAAACAGCTCGAGAAGTAAGAACGAACTCATGAGTGGGTCGTCAATTAATGACTTACATTGATCAGTTCTCTACGGATACTGGATGCCGAGCGAAGGAGTTGCAAGATAGAGACGGGTGGTGATGGAGAGTCATGGGAATTCGTGCCGTCAACGCGGTGAGAGTTATACTAGGAACTGTAAACGTGCTGTAAGGATAAAATCTAAAGCTTCCAGAAGCTTCCACTTCCGGTTCTTAATTCAAGATAGAACAATACTAAACGTTCACAAAATCAAATTGGCTGCTCTTTCGAAATTTATATTGAAGGTGCATCTCAAGTCGAGGCTAAAATGACTTCAAGAAAAATTTAAAAAAAAATGTTCACAAATATCCGACT
>CM042152.1:108997452-109032452 GCA_023376005.1 Doryteuthis pealeii
GCTGAAGTTTTCGATCAGTTTACCTGCTTTCTTTGTCTTCTTCTCCTTACCCCTTCCACACACACCCTATCCTGTTTAGTTCTAAGTAATTTGCTTTTCAGGAAGACGGCCGCTTCTACTGCTGATACTGTAAAAAGTATTTAAGTCGAATATTTATATTGCAGTGGTAGATTCTCTTCTCTCCTCTCGAGACTTGCTCACCGACTCTACCCGCACAACACCTGCACCTAATATACGGAATTGATTTGTTATTTGTCTGTCTGTGTGTGTGGTTCTGTATTTTTCACTAAAAGCGCAAAAAAAAAAAAAAACAAAAAAAAACTGGGTTATGTACAGCTGGTATATCCCAGTGGTTAGAGCAAAGGACTGGATATAGAAATACCTAAGGCATTGGTAGAAGTTCTATTTATTCTAGCATCAAGCTAAATAAAGATGCATTACACTGATAGATATCTAACTCCTTTCGTTACCGAGATTGCAAATTGAGTGAAGGGAACCAGGAGTTCCCCACAGGAGTACACAGGATTTCTTTGTTTATCGGCACGAGTTACTAGTTAAAAAAAACATAGCAGCTTGAACTTTAAATATTTCAGGGGAGTCCCCATGTTATAGTGTTATAGTATATGGTATAGTACAGGGGTGTGATATCATAGTAAGCGAGTTCGAAATCCAGTCACTCTATTACGTTTACTTTTAGACTGATACCCTTAATAAAGTCATGAATCCCCTCATCCCACTGGCTATGGGTTAAATATTACCACTATTGTTCTTCTACAAGGATGACTTTGGCATTAAATAACCTAAATGGTTGATATGCCATTAAACAAAAATCTTGTTTGACGTTATCTTATTTCAAATTAAATATTACCACTACTGTTCTTCTACAAGGATGATTTGGGCATTAAATAAGCTACAAAGGTTGATATGTGTTGTGATGTTAATCCAACAGTAAAAAAGAAGTCAAGTCGAGGTAGGGTAAAATAAGACAAGTGTATTTACAATAATGGTATAGGAACGGCTAGCTTGCCGTTAACGGTAACAGTACAACCTTTTCACTCGGTGTCTCACTATTTATAGTGAGAACCGGTGTATATTCTCCACTGTAGGAACGACTGGTACAACAATATGCCATGAAACAAAGGCTCTGTTTGACGTTATCTTATTTCAAATTAACCTAATTGAATTAGCGAGTCATGATTAACAAACTTTATACAGAATTTATACGTGAATTTTACTAATATTCTATTCAATATCAAGACTAATGATATGGCATCGAGTCACTTCATTTAAAACTTACATAACTGAATTTAAACTTCGTTTCTAGAATGTTGTAAAGAAGATAATGGATTATGCATCAAGTCTGTACCTTGATCTGGCATTCCAAGGATGTGACGGAAAACCATTAGTAGCATTGTAAGATACTGTTGGAGGCGCTCTGAATTAGTGTTAATGATGTCTTGGCTCCGAAACCATGCCTAACATCAGAATCATTATCTGATAAAGGCTTTCTTGGCTGCACGACTGTTTATGTTCAGCTTGTGTACACACTACTACTACTACTACTAATAATAATAATAATGGTGGTACCAATTGATGCTGGTGTTCTTGGAACGGTTTCCAATAAGAAATCGATTTATTTCAGTTTTTTATTAATTTAAACTAAATACTAAATATTAATTGAATACACTGTAAATTCTGTGTACACATAGCTTTGTGCCTTACGTTATAAAATTGGATATGTAAGCATATGTATCTATCCAACCACTCAGCACAAGCAGAATGTGACGCAATGGCAATTTCTTTTAGCTGAGTTTAATCATTTTGAAAGAGTTTTCCTTCTCCTTGACCGGTTGCTATACTAATGTTAAAGAGCTCAGTCTGCCCTACTATAATATCTATATTCAATAATGTCCAAAGGGCATTAGCACTGTGAAATGAAAACAGCTTCGTCTAGGATTTGAACTTGGATCACCATGTCTATTTCCTAAGACTATAACCATTACACGAGAGCACGTATATATGTGCCAAAGGACTTGGACGCTGGGTAGTCTGCATTGAGAGGAGAGCTAATTGACAGGAAAGAGGAAAGGAAGGCATTGCGCTGATAAATACCAAGAGGAGAATAGTGGAGGAAATGAAAGGATATTGAAGTCTGTAATTTGTGGATAAGTGTTAGCTCAGTTCTCAGCGAGAGAACGAGAAGAAGAGATGAACAGACAGTGGGAAGAAATCGAAGGAGAGAAAGAAGAAAAACTGAAAGTAAGAGAAAACGAGAGAGAGAGAGAGAGAGAAAACGGAAAGAACTAAAGTGTTAATAGGTATAGAGAAGAATGGGAGAAGTAATGAGATAAAACGAGAAAGAAAAAGAGAAATTAAGAGAAGGGGGTGGAGAGAGAGAAAGTGGTGAAATTCAAAACGAGAGAGAGAGAGAGAGAGAGGGGGGATACAAAGTGAAGGGGAAGATAGGAAGAGGGAACGAGAAAGATAAGATGACGAGATAAGATGACGAGATAAGAAAGAGCAAGAGACAGAGAGAGAGAGAGAGAGAGAGAGAGAGAGGAAGAGAGAGAGGAAGGAGTGAGATAAAGTATATGGGAAAAGGATGAGAAAAGAGGAGAGAAAGAAAAGGAGAGAGAGAAAGAAAAGGAGAGAGAGAGAGAAAGAAAGGAGAGAGAGAGAGAAAGAAAGAGAGAGAGAGAGAAGAGAGAGAGGAGAGAAGAGAGAGAGAGGGAGAGAGAGGAGAGGGAGAGAGAGAGGAGAGAGAGAGAGAGGAGAGAGAGAGAGAGAGAGGGAGAGAGAGAGAGAAAGAGAGAGAGAGAGAGAGAAAAGGAGAGAGAGAGAGAGAGAAGAGAGAGAGAGAGAGAGAGAGAGAGAGAGAGAGAGAGAGAGAGAGAGAGAGAGAGGAGAGAGAGAGAGAGAGAGGAGAGAGAGAGAGAAAAGGAGAGAGAGGAGAGAGGAGAAGAGAGAGAGAGAAAAGGAGAGAGAGAGAGAGAGAAAGGAGAGAGAGAGAGAGAGAAGAGAGAGAGAGAGAGAGAGAGAGAGAGAGAGAGAGAGAGAGAGAGAGAGAGAGAAGAGAGAGAGAGAGAGAGAGAGAGAGAGAGGAGAGAGAGAGAGAGAGAGAGAGAGATAAAAAGAGAAAAGAGAGGAGGAGGCGTAATGATCGTATGAATAAGAAAATTAATTAAAAACTGCAACTACTGTTTGACAATAGTTTTATTTTTAGAGGAGGATAAAGAGGAGGAGGAGGAAATAAGCAAAATATGAAGAGAATAAAAAAGAAAGTGGGAGAAGAAAGAGAGAAAAAAAGAAAGTGAGGAAGAAAGAGAAAAAGAGGGGGAGGGAAAGACGATTGCATGAATTAGAAAATTAAAAAGAAAACTATTCTTTATGATAATACATTTGTTGTTAATCTCAACTCATTTTACTCATAAAAGTTGCATATTAACGAGGATGATTTAAGGCTGAAGAAAACAAACATTGAATGATTTATTGATTTTAACGGTATGACAACCTGGCTAGGGTTATTTTGTGTCGAGGGAGTTAGAGAATCGAGTTAATTGTCAGTTTGTATTTACATGGTCCAATCGAATACGAATAATTTTCAACATATCTATTTGACCCATAGATGGGATCCTAACAGATACTTCACTTCGAACCAGAGGGGACCAGGGGGTAATAAAAATGAAGGGGTACTCCACACACTCAAAATAACTAAACCGGGGGAGGAAAGCTAGAAGAACAAAATTCAAGGAGAGAGAAAGAGACAGGCAGACAGACAGAAGGGGAGATAGAGAGACAGAAAGCGTATGAGAGTGAAAGAAAGGTAGATGTGTGGGAATAAAGAAAGAAGGATATATTGAAGTTAAAAGAGAATTTAAATGTAAGGGAAGAACACAACATTGGAAAGGGATAGCAAGAAAGATGGAGAGAAAATGGAAAATTCAGAAAAAGAGGGGGAACTAAAGCAAGAAGAAGAGAAAAGAAGGAGAGAGAAAGAGAGAGAGAGAGAGAGAGAGAGAGAGAGAGAGAGAGAGAGAGAGACTGACAGTGAGAGAGAGGTGTGGTGAATTAAAGAGAAAGAAAAAAAAATAGAAAGACAGAAAGAGAGGGAGATAAAATAAGATGAACAAATAAGAGGGAAAAACATAGAGGAAGAAGAGATGAAACAGAAAATAAATAAAATGGAAGAAAAAAAGAAAGAAAAGAGTATGTCGAGGATCAAAGAGAAAATATAGAAGAAAAAGAACACTATGCCAAGGATCAAAGGAGAGAGAGAGAGAGAGAGAGGGGAAATAGAGAGAGAGAGAGAGAGAGAGAGAGAGAGAGAGAGAGAGGGGGGTATAGAAATAAGAAATGTAATGTAATCCACCGATTATAGACTCACTCGGTAATATTGGAGTAATGGAGCGATAAACGCCAATGTGTTTAAGCAGCCAACAAAAATGGCGGCCGTCCGCCTGCTCGGATGTTGCGTGAGTGAATGTTGATAGATATTGGCATGAGGTGTTGGAAAAAGGCAGCGTCTATTCACAAAGCAGTGGGAGTTGTAGATCGAATGGTTATTTGGTAAATTGATCAGTAAGATCTCTTTATAGATGCGGCGGTGGCGGCGGTAAAATATAAATAGAAGGCGAGTATTTAACTTTTGGACAGACGAAGAAGAGATCTAGGAATTTAGGAATACTAAATAAACAAAAAAACCTGAAGGAATATACATCAACTTTTAAAATTTGATTGTGATAACGAGTATCTCTAACCCGGCGCTTGAGGGATATCTCGGGTTCTGATAAATAAGCAATGTATGTAGATATTCACTGCCTGTTATATCGCCTCTCTCTCTCTCTCTTTCTTTCTCTCTCTCATCGCATCAGCTGTCAGTGGGCGAGGGGATAAGATATCGGACTACCATGCGGTCAGTCTGAGTTCGACCCTACCCAAGGATAGTTGTGTCTAGCCACACTGAAGAGGCATGATATGCCGAAACACGTGTCTGTGGAGGACTTATTATTAAATATATATATATATATATATATATATATATATATATAAGTTAAGATAGGAAAGGTTTTAGCTCTAAGTAATTAAAATCTCACCTTCTTACTATTTTTTCATAACGCCAAGTTTCATATTTTTCTACAGAATAATAGACACAACTATTGAATTATTTTTAATAAAAACGACGATTGACACACACACATACATTTATTTATTATAGTGTACAGTACATTTAAGGTGCTATTGTTACCATTGGTTTCCAGCCAGCATGTTAGCTACCCTTCATCACGACAATGGGCATGTTTAAGAAATACAGAGAATGTCCCTTCTTTTATATCTGCACGTTTCTTTTTTTTTCTTTTAGTAGGCGGGATTTTCTTAATATCCCTTGCTATTTTTGTCTTAACTATATATATATTATTCTAGCATCTGTCAGTGTAATGAGACTATATATTTACCCGTGGATCTCCGTAAAAGCCTCAACAATATAGTTTAGATGACTGTCAGTTGCCCGTGCTGCAAGTCTTCCCTGTTCAAAAAACCGATATTTTCAAAAGGAAAAGCAAGCAACTGTTACTGTCGCCGCCGCAGGTATTGTCAGAACGAGGCTAAAAACAATGTTGGACTGGCTTTCAAAGATACCTACACTTTGTTTTGACACTCCTTTGCAGAAAGTTGCCCTGTCACGTTGGAATAAAGTTTGAATTCATAGTTTCTCATTTAAGTTATTTGGCCTTATAAAGGCTACGAAACCCATTCTATACTACAACGTATCCCTGGATAGAGGAGACGGAATGGATGCATAACTTTCCCAAAGACTTTAGCATTCTCTTAAACGTAAACCGATTCTTCCAGAACGTGAACTTGGCTTGCCTACGAAGATTACTATTACGTCACGATTCTCCACGGCCTTCGGATCCTGTGTCCGGGGGTTTCGGCCACTGAACCGGGAGGAATTAAATTAACTGCGTGATCTTAGGGGACCATCCCCACAGGAAACACCTGCCTCTTTGATTTAAAGAGACAGGGTTGTGTTTATTGCCCAGTGCCTGAATCACCCCCGAGGAGATTCACGCATTTTTTTTTGCATTCTATCTCATGGGTGGCCTCACAAAAATCGACCCTTATGTCGGACCTGCATGGTGGGATGCGGGGAAATATCACTATTTCGCCACCATAATCTATCTATGTAATCTATCTATGTAATCTACTAGTTAACCCTAGGTGCAGGAGAAGAAATAGATGCATACTTTTCTCAAAGACATTAACTGCTTCTTCCAGAACTTGAACTTGGCACGTCGATACCATTTTCTAGGACGATGATGACTTTTACATCACCAGCATTTCCCTCTCTATTTACTTATCAATCTATCTATCTATGTATCGATCGTCATATAGATTGATAGTCTTGTCTTAATCAATAGGTCTAAACTCACTTATAAATTCCCCGCAGTCATCGAACCGTTCTTATTTAGCATAAATTAAACATTTGATTCCATTTTCCTTTGATAGGTCGATTTTTATTTGATCTTATTTTCTATCAAACAGACTTTACCATAAAACTCCCCCCCCCAAAAAAAAACAAAACAAAAAACAAAAAAAAAACAGGAGAAAGATTCACATATATGAAATTGATAAAAACTAAAACTCTTTTTAGAGAGAATGTCGGGATATATCTCTTGCAACAACAGATTTATCATTAACAAAGACTCTAAGTACGGATGCAAAAAAGAGTTCTGTAGTTCAGGTTACTTGATTTATAAAATATCTGTAAATTGATCGATTGATTTATTGATTGTTGTTAAAGGCATATCAACTCATCTAGGGTTATGTTATGTCTAGAAGTTAGGCATTCGTGTTCATTGTAGTTTATATTTACATTTTTGCGCATTTCTTCATTTTTTTTTCATACGGTCGTATTGAATACGAATTATTTTTAAGTATATTTAATTAAACCATAGATGGGATCATAACAGGTACTATCACGCCTGATCATAGTGGACTTGGGAGTAATGGCAATGAAGGAGTATTCTACACTCGTCAGATCTTGAGTCTCGTCATCAGATGCAATTTAGTGTCAAATGTAGGACATCCATTTTAGGTCGTGTGTTACCCTTCTGTTGTCAGTAAACTAAGAGAAATGGTTTGGTTTAATTTCTCTGTTTATTGGTATATTATACATCGTGGTTTATTTAAAGCCAGAGTCATCCTTGTAGAACAACAGTAGTCGTACTATCTAAACCATAGGTGTTGGGATGAGAAATGCCATACCTTCCCGATGGATATTAGTCCGAAAGTGGACGTAATAGTATGACTAGTGTTCGAACTCGCTTTCTACGATGTCGCAGTCCAGCACGTTAACCACTACACCACGGTGACTCCCTCAATGCTGGAAAAGTAATGACTCATATTATACTCTTAATTCTATATGTCAAGTTGAATTTGCATACTTTTTTGAATATTTCAAATTAAAGTAAACAAAGAAATACAACAACCTATTTTTTTAACTGAATAATTAAATTTAAGTTTTAGAAGAATGATTTACGACGGAGCTAAAAAAAAATATCTATATTAAAAATATTGTCAATCAGCCACTAATTCATACTCCTTATAAATATCTAGAACATGTACCTGATTTGGAAAAAAACAACAACACAATAGAATCCGCATAAAAGAAACGGGAAAACCTCAGCACATCTGTTGTATCAGTAATTAAATCAAATGACAGTTTTTTGACACATCAATTTGAAGCTTATTAGCAAATCGAGCAGACTTCCCTGCACCTGACTGGCCTAGTCAATATTTTAAGTGTACAAGTGAAAATTTGACGCCAAATCGATGTTGAGTGGAGTTTGTTGAAAATAATGAAACGAGAGCTTAGTGCAATATTCCGCTTGTCTTGATCTATCGATTTATCTTGTCTTTCATAGACTCTATCATTAATGACTGCTATCTTTATCAATTTCTTTCTCTCTACTATCCATACGTATATCTCTTTCTTTCTCACTTCTCTCTCTGGCATATATATATATATATATATATATATATATATATATATATAATATATATGTATGAGGGGGTGCGGAAAAATAATTGACCCGATCAAGATAGGGGGTGACCTAGAGTCATGAGACATACTTGGTATTTCGCCTAGTTCATCTCATAGTTCAATATGCTCGACACATTGTTTTTCGAATTTGTTCAACTCTAACAAAATAAAATCAATAGACATATACATAGACATTACTATCTTGGTTGGATCGACTACTTTTCTGCATACCCTAGTGCGCTCACGTTCACACACACACACGTTGGTGTAGTGACTAACATGCTGGAATGTGGCATCCTAGTATTTGAGTTCGAACTCCAGCCGCGCTCTTGACATTCAATTTCAGATTAATACCCTTGTAGAAGAACAGTAGTGGTGCTATTAAACCAATAACTTGGAGTATGAGATGGTTTTAATTAAATTAGTGAAATAGATCACTAATTACGCCTGAGCCTATTCTAATAGTGACCACATTTTTTCAGGTCAGTTAACTTTGAACCACATGTTTGAGAATATGTTACGCCTCAAAGATACGTGGTTCAAAGTTAACTGACGTGAAAAATGTGAACGTTCTTAAATAAAATAACTGGTGTATTATATCTTTTATTCATTAATATATCAACACTGAAAATGTCATTAAATTCGGTTAATTTCCTGATTTTTGGTATTTTTTCTATCGGCGGTGTGACATATGATGATGAAATTTAGGTATGTTAAGTTTGATTTAACCGTATGCAAAAATATATTATTATTATTATTTGATTTATCCCATAACCTTGTTTGGTCGTAGGGGCACTATTCATGTTGCGTGTTTTAGAGAGGAATAGCCGGGTGGTCTCATCCCTCTCTCGGTCTGATTTGAATTCTTCTAAACCAATTGGCATACCAACGTTAAAGAACCCAGTCTTCATTACTAATTGTCCATTACTTGAGGGAGAACATTTCGAGTCATACCTTTCCCAAAGTATTAGCACTATGTGTAATGCAAAGAGCCTCGTCCATGATTTGAACTCAGTTTACTTCCTACGATGATAACCGTTACACTCCAGCGTCAACACGTTTATACTAAGTGTGTGCAAACGTGTTTAGCGTGACGCTTTTGGTTTATTTTGATTTCAGTTTTCTAAAAAGACGGCACGGAGAGTATTTGTACACAATATATACAAAGCTACATTAATACAACCTTATTCTGACACGTATTTATTTTAATCTGAAAATTTCAACGAATAATATTTGATCTATGTGATTAATAGTCCCTAATAATAATAATAATGATAATAATAATCACACACACATTTAATTAAATAAAAACAGAATTTAAGATGTTTGTTGAGCGTGGCTTATTGTATACTCGTGACAGGAAACGTTTTAGAACTGGTTGGACACGATGTAGAGATAGGGTGGGTGGGGTTAGGGGATTGGTGTCTTTTTCACAAGGAAGAAGAAGAAAGAAAAATAAGAAATTATCTCGACGACTGGTAAATTGTTACTAAAGTTTGATAGATCAGCAATGATACTAAAGGCCAAATCGATTGATCAGTAACTCAATCAACGAGTGTCTATTGGTATTCATCTAAGCCAGTATCTATCCCAAATGAGTTCTTTTTTTTTCTCTCTCTCTCATATAATATATATATATATATATATATATATATATATATATATATATATAGCAATCCCTCTGTACGAACAGGATGTGATACAAGGTCAATTTCTTAAGCGAATTTTAACAGGTTTAAAGTTTAAACCTCGTGGAGTAGTGGCTAATGTGTTGGACATCGTAGTAAGCGAATTCGACCTACTCGAGTCATACTATTACATTTCCTTTTGAACTATTACCCTTGGAATATACCCTTCATCCCCTACTGTTCTTCTACAAGGATGGCTTTGGAATTAAATATCATAATAAGATTGATATACCATGGCTTTGGCATTAATTATTATCATATGATTGATATACCATTAAAAAAAGAAACGAAACCATGTGTGAGTGTCCATGGGATAACGTCGCTTATGAGTCAGTCCTTACGTATCTAGTTCTCTCTCTTTTTATATATATATATATATATATATCCCTCTGCACTAACAGGATGTGACACAAGGTCAATTTCTTAACCGGAGTTTAACAGGTTTTAATTCAGAGTTTTCCTTCTGTTATACTGGTTGCCGTCACAGGTTAAAGAGCTCAGTCAGTCCCTACTGTTTACACATAGCCGGGGGGGGGGGATACATACATACATACACTTTTCAAGGGTATGCATCTATGTGAAATGTAAACAGCCTCGTCCAGGATCTGATCTCGTTTTGTCGTGTCTATTTCCTACGACGATAACCATTACTATATGTATTGCCTACCAAATTTCTCTCACGGCTGTACCAAATTTCCTTGGTATTTTTACCTGTATGATGGGATATTTTCAAGCTTACTATATATTTACCTAAATTCTTATTCTATTTAAATATTGTCCTATTATTGTAATCTGAGTCAGTAATAATGAACAAACAATCAGCTTTTGTATTTTGCTGTTAGTGGTTTACGGTAGGATCACAGTAGTAGGAGAACCGCTGTGTGCGGCTTAAAGTGAACAAAGAGTTAAAAAAGGTGCAATATTGTTCTTATTTTTTGTATTCAGCATATAGGATATTTGTGCAATTAATAAATGTTTTTTGTAAATTAGCAAGACCTTTCGTCTAATTTATTCACGCGTTGTGTCCGTTGTTTATTTTAAAAGGTAAGTAGGCGTTTATTCTACGTTAACTCCACATGGTATTTTTGGTTGGTTGGCTGGCTGGTTGGCTGGTTGAATTTCACAGCATATCAACCCTTGGGTTATTTTATTCTATACAGAAGACGGCTGTTCTATTCATTCTTGTTGGGCATTCAATTTTCTTTATTTTTAAAACCATTTTTAAACTCATGAGCCCCCAATAAATACTAACACACCGGTACAGGGTGGAGCTTGCATTAATGCCAATGAAGGAAAAATCCACACTGCTCATGGCTCCAGAATGGGAACATGGTATTTTTATTACTTGATTTAAAAATATATAAGTTCACTTAGTATCAAGTCGGTTTTAACTGATCATTTTAAAATTACACACAAACACAACATTATATATATATATATATATATATATATATATATATATATAATATATATAGTATTTGTGGAAAAGGTGACTTACGGGTGAAAATGGTCACAATGGTTAGTTGATGCAAGTTTCACAATGATAAGACAGCGATATAACAAATATAAGTGCTCAATACGTGAGTAGAGCAAATTTATTATAATAATGATACACAGTAATAACCTACTCGAGTTTCACCATAAGGATATTCAGGATTAAATCCACTGGATTAATCAAGATACTGATTAATTGCAGTCGATTGCACGTCTGTATTTTTTGCGATGACCATTGGTTATAGATCCGCAGCCAATAACCAACCGTCATCGCAAAAAATACACACGTGCAATCGACTGCAATTAATAAATATCTTGATTAATCCAGTGGATTTAATCCTAAGATCCTTATGGTGAAACTCGAGTAGGTTATTACTGTGTACGATTATATATATATATATATATATGTGTGTGTGTGTGTGTGTGTGTGTGTGTGTAATTTTAAATGAGCAGTTAAAACCAACTTGATACTAAGTGAACTTCTATTTTTTTAAAATCTAGTAATAAAAATACCATATTCCCATTCTGAAGCCCTGAGCATATACATATATATATATATATATTCCTAACAGACGACGTGAGTTCGAATCATAACAACAACCTATTCTTTATTCTTGCATCTGATTAATGCTATTCTTCAATGGCGGAAAAGACGATCCAAATGAGTTGCAATAAAATACAACTAGAATTAGGAAGATTAGGAAACAGGAAAATAATAATGATAATAATAATAATAATAATAATTTATAGAGAATAACACACACACACACACACACATATATATATATATATATATATATATATATATATGCTTATCTTATAATAAATAAAATCAAAATATAATCTTTCGATGAATTTATCAGTAGGTGGAAAAACATTCCCACATTTGCAAGTAATAAATTATTCAAGCAAAATTGTTTCTCCTCTATAATCGATATATGTCGACTGGGTCATAAATTAATTCTAAAGACAGTTTTGTAAACTAGAGAAAAGTTTTCATCTTTACAGGAAAAATACATTCGTGTATTAGTTTGTGTGTTGAATTGTTTCTTTCTAAATTCTACAATACACCATAACATTCCGGTACAAAACAGAAGAAAATATCAAATTTATATCAGTAAATATACGACATGAACGATCAAGAGAGAGGGGGAGAGAGGGGGAGAGTGAGGAAGGGGAGATATAGGGAGTGAAAGAGTGAGGAAGCAGTGAGAGCAGAGAGAGTTGGGAAGCAGAGAGAATTGGGAAGCGGAGAGAGGGGAGAGCGGAGGAAGGGAGAGAGTTGGGAAGGGGAGAGAGTGAGGAAGGGGAAAGAAGGAGAGGGAGAGTCAGGTAGAGAGCAGGTACTCGTTGTGTAACGGTTATCGTTGTTTCCCTTCATTCTAATAGTATTGGAAAAGACATGTATCTATCGCTCCTCTCACAGCTATGGGTAAATAATAGAGTAGACTGTGCTCTTTAGCCTTGCTACGGCAAGCATTGGAAAATACACGTGAAAAACGACATCAATTCTGCATTTTGTGATAGTAACGTGTACACAATTGCTGCACGTGGATAAAACGATCATTAAAATTAAAATCTCAGTCGATAAAGCGTTCGGTTAGAAACCACAATCTCCTTGGTCTAACATTAGTAAAAAGCGGATAGACTCCTTCGCTGATTGGCTGATACCGGCTTTAAGCCACCCGACGACTTTACTTTTTTATATATTTAACTTGCCGATACTTTTTATATCAACTCGATTATTTAATAATCTATCCAAATATGTTATTGAATACGATATAATTTTGGAACCTGGTCTTACAACTGTGTAATCAGAAATTTCATTGTGATTCATTCAGAGTAACATATGTTAGTTTGTCCATCTAATGGAAATTATGATATACATATTTACAAACCCCTTTGCACGAGCAGGATGTAACACAAGGTAAATTTCGTAATCGGAGTTTAACAGGTTTGAATTCAGAGTTTTCCTTCTTTTGGACTGGCTGCCTAACCAAGGTTAAATAGTCTAGTCTGCCCTACTATTTACCCATAGCAGGAGAGAGAATAGTCGGATGCATAACTTTCCCAAGGATGCTATGTGAAATGCAAACAGACTCGTCTGCTATTTAAACTCGTCTCACCGTATCCATTTCCTATGAAGATAACCATTACACCATGCAAGGAAAATATGATATACCTGCAATTTAGGAAAATTACGTGAATTAGTTTCCCCCTTTCTCTCTCTCTTCACTGTTTCACTTTCTTTTTCCTTCGCTTACTATGACTTTCTATATTTGAATCTTCTCCCTTTCAGTGTTTAACTATGTTGTTTCTTTCTTTTTTAAAATGTTCCTTTCCTTTCATCTTATTCTTATTATCTCATCTGTCTAAAACGACTCATTTCAAATCACAGAGAAGCATAAGTGTCTGTCCATTATTTGTTATATCCTGTTTTTCAATGAAGAATTACTTCTTGAATATTTATAAGTTTTCGCATCTTCTTATATATATATATATATATATATATATATATATATATATATATGTGTGTGTGTGTGGTGTGTGTGTGTGTATGTACATGTATGTGTATATATATTATTATCAAGTCGTGCTGACAGCGCCTCTCTATCGGTCATTGCTCCTAGCAGTTCCTATAGTCAGCATCCAGTGTTAACAGACGCACACACACCTACACACAATAATATATATCATGAGTACTAAGAATACAAAAGGATTGGAGTATCTTCGTTTTATATCTGAATAATTAGTACCATAGATAATACCACTACTATTCTTATAGAAGTTATCTAGGAGAAGACAAACTCTGAATTGAAACCTGTTAAACTCTGCTTAAACAATTGTGTAAACGGGTTGGTAAATACATACAAGATGGCTTTGGCATTAAATAATCCATGAACGGTGATACGCCATCAAACAAAGAGATCAAACCAGATCAGTCCACCAGCAAGTTAATCTTGCTAACAGGATTGTAATGTTAACCACCTCAAATAGTTAGGAATAGGAAATAACATTCCTATGGAAAACAACATTGAGCCATACTTGTATATAAAACTTCCAGACTGATGATGGGTGGGATTCCATTATTGTGTACCGAGACTCGCGGAAACAAATTTTCTTTTTGAAGTAAAGAAGAATGATGTGTAATTAGTTTACATCAACAGCTTGAAGAAATAATGATAAAGCTAATTAACAATGTTTAATTAAATGCGAGTCATTATTTTTGTAAGAAAATTCGTTTAGTTTTTCCTGAATTTTTCAAAACTGTATTCGACTGGTTTAAAAGCAAATGATAATATACAGGGTGTTTCCTAAATATAAATATCATTTCATAATCTAATAACTTGAACCAATTCTCGTTTAAATGATCTCAAATCTGAAGATTGTTGTAGATCTAACGAAAGAAAAGTGAATAGTTTATTATAGAAAATGGCCGCAAAATGGTTTGAATCTTGTTTTTTATTATTTATTTTATTTTTTTATACATGTTTTATATTGTTTAGACCTTTTTCTAGCTAATATAATCTTTGATCGCCTTTGTTTATAGTACTATTGTTAGTATATATGTGTATATTTTCTGTTTGTTTGAGAGGATTCACTGTGTGTATGTATTCGTGTCTCCTCGTAATTGGTTTGTGTGTATGTATACACATGTAAGTATATTATGCTGTATCTTCTGAATCATATTCAATGAAAATAATTTTAAACAATACGAAACACGTGTTGCGCTCATTAAAATAAATAAAAACAAAACCAATTTCAAACCATTCTACGGCCCTTTATATATATATATATATATATATATATATATATTATATATTATATATATATATATATATAATTACGCAAATAGAGGAATTACATTAATAATTGAATTAAATTACCGTGACCAGACAACTCGGCAAACATCATGTGCGACATCCGGAGCACTGGACAGCTGTTTCGACCTCCTTAGGTCTCATCAGCAGTGCATACCACAATCTCCGCCACTAGAGATGGTGGTATGCTGGTTCAATCTCTAGTGGCGGAGATTGTGGTATACACTGCTGATGAAACCTAAGGTGGTCGAAACAGCTGTCCAATGCTCCGGATGTCGCACAGGGTGTTTGCCGAATTGTCTGGTCATGGTAATTTAATTCAATATATATATATATATATATATATATATATATATATATATGTATGTATGTGTGTGTGTGTGTGTGTGTGTGTGTGTGTGTGTAGATTAGTTTAATATTTGAAAATAAGAATCTACAATGGGGATGGTCGGATAATGTATAAAGTTAAAGAAGAAAGAATGTTGGTTCACAAATGTTAATGAGGAAATCTGCTTTCTAAACGATAAATTCGAATCTCTTCCCTCTTAGCGTTCTTACGTGCGATGTTTTACGCAGTGTAGTGTGCATAGAGGGAAGAGACCGGTTGACGCCAGCTCAAGGTGAATCAGCGAGGCGATATTAATTCCATTGCATTTAAAGCATCCACCATGCGTCACAAATTACACCGCTCTCATAGACAAGGAGGCGCATTTTGCAACATACGGCGGCGGTGACTGGGATTTTGGCGGGAGAGATGAGTTAGGGTGAAGACCAGTACAACGGAGTGTTGACGTTAAAGTAACCACGATTGTTTCGTCTATTTAAACTCAGTTCATTAGCATCGGATCGCCGGCAGCGCTTTATAATTTTCACCGTCACTTTCTCATTACAATGGCATGACCTACGGAATGGCAATGATAGAAGAAAGGGAGATCTTCCCGCCATTCATATTATAATTTCATTAAACGCGCGAAGTGCAGCAAACGAAACAATGGCGGCGAGAGCGACGGATTTGGAAAGCAATGGCCACCGAAGAGACATTGCCCTGTAACACATGCCGGAAGCCTACGATGGGGTTTAAACGTAAACGTCCTTTCGGGCTATTTGAGTCTTTCTCAAGAGACCAATACGAGAAGAAAAGAGATTGATATTAGATGTTAGCTGTAACTTTCGACAATTCTCGATTTGTGAACTAATCGTCTGGTAATTTTAAAACATGGCTGATTTTTCATACCATTTATACCGCGTAATTTCCAGTCAGTGTCAATGAATAAGCATTCATTTATACAATCCATTCGACCATAAGTCATTTTGTCCACTGAGAAATCACACATTAACCAATGAGCATGAATGAATTTTCTGAGCATTGGCTGAAATAGTTTCATTCTTACATATTGTTTTTATGTTATATAAATACATATTTAAGTAAATGGCGTAGCATATCGTTTTAAGAAATGGATACGGCGACCAGAGTTCGATTCTGGACGGATCTGTGTGTGTTCTACTTTGCGCAAATAACCCAAGGTAAAGCATTAATTCTCTCCTTCGTTCCTTTGAATAAATAGAAAGGCAGACTGGACTTCTTTAATCTTAGTAAAGTCGATGGGGTGGCCTATTGTTGGTATCAGCCAGGCAGCGAGGGAATCTATCCGCTTTTCACTAGTGATAGAGCAGGGAGATTGTTTTTGCTCCTGAGGTAGGGCATAATGGTTATCTTCTTAAGAAATACGCACGGCCACCCGAGTTCAAATTCTGGACGAATCTGCTTACGTTCACTTGTCGAAACACCCATCTCTCCGGCTTTCGGTCGAATCACGTTGAAGCACCGGTTCCCCACTAGAGCATCAAAGTTAAGCATCAATAATAATTAGATAGGTGACCATTTAAGCAATAGCAGGCACTGTAAGAAACCGAATATCAAAATGATTTGATTCGGTATTAAATGACCCTAAAGGTGTTGATATGCCGTAAAATCAACAAACCAATCAAATAACCAACAAACCTCTCCTTTCCTTCAATGGGGAAAGAGTAAGGAAGGCTTTGATTTTGATAGGGCAATCTAAATAGAAGGAAAACGCTTAATTCAAACCAACACTACTCAACTGCCCTATGTCACATCCTGTCCATAACAGAGGGTTGAGTAAATACATACAATGATTCGACTATGATCTTCAGGATTTAAAATTGTAAGCTGATAGGATGTATGTCTTTGAGCAGTAACATCCATGCCATTTCAGTTGGCTTCGTAGGGTGGAATTGGTGGATATAATATATATATATATATATATATATATATATATATAATAAAGTAAGCCTAATATGTCAGAGAATATCTATCTAGGTTTTTCCTAACGGATGATGTTAATGTCCATAGTATGACGTTAACTGCATATAGTGCTGAAATTCCAATTCTGCAGCTCTGGGGAGTCTAGAGTACTTCTTTATCACCATTAGTCCCAAATCCACTCTGACCCGGAGTGATGGGACCTGTCCAGGTCCTATCTACGGGTTAAATAGATATAAGATTGTGTTGAAGAAAAAACTTGAATACCCAACAAGAATGAATAAAACAAATCATCATCGTCATAAAATAACCCAGAAAGGGTTGACATGCCGTAAAATCCAAACTACCACTGCGGCTCTTTTCTACGTCTTTATTTTCACATTTTCTTTATTTTCACATTTTTCTATTTTTCTGTCTTTCCTTTTCTTTTCTATTTACATACACCCTTCACTTCTCTTTTCATTCCTATCTCACACGTTTCGAATTTAGGCCATTTAAATTATCGCTTTACTTTTTTTCTTTTTCTTATTTCATTCCATTTTCCTCTTGCTATCTCTATACATGAAAGCTTTTTAGTAACCAAGCTTATTCTAATTGGTCACTCTGTTAATTTTTGCCCAACAACTCTGCCAAGACTGATAAGCCTAGTGAAACATATCAGCAGTCGAGTGGAATTAGGAAGGTGACAGGTTGGGAAGTGTTCACTCGATCTGGGCACATAAAAACTATGAAACAATGCCGACATTGCAACGAAGGGCAATTTTTGTAATATTGGATCAATAGTTAAGCTCATGGAAATACAGTCCTCACTATCTCTTCACACACACACCCACATATATATATATATATATATATATATATATATATATATATATATATATATATAGTGTGTGTGTGTGTGTTGTTGTATTTTGGCTGCAAGTTATTTAAGCAGATTTTGCTAAAGATCATGGAATATTTCTTCTTTATGATCTTCAAGTGTAGACATTCAAGAATTTTTGTTAATTTTCGTATATCGGGATCCAGATGGTAGAGAAATCAACTGATGACGACGACCAGTGACAGGATTGAAAGGGATTGGGTAAAAATAAGAGACACTTTTTTTAATCTTTTGGCTCCTGATGTACGAAAATAAGAAGAATTGAATCCTACATTTAAAAATCATAATGAAAAATGTTCTCTGGTCTATAACAAAACCTGCTTGAATTTTATATATATATATATATATATATATATATATATATGTGTGTGTGTGTGTGTGTGTTCTATACTAATTGTTAGAGTGCGAGACAAAAATTGGTATTCAAGTTTCCTCTACAAGTGTATTTTACCGATAGTTTCTTGGATGTATTTTATATCTGATTCATAATTTTCGGTATATTTTTTTTATTTCTCTCAAGAATGACAAAATGCCATCCATATATACGCGTTTTTAAACAGATCATTCATGTCATGCGTTCGAAAAATCATTCTATGAGGAAAATTTTGGCAGTGCAACGTGTTTGACATGTTTCACACCGTGTTGGTCCTCTTGTTTGAGTGTAAAATAGTGCGTAAGTTTTGTATGGCCAATGCGCAACCGGGCCAGTATTACTTCTTCCTCTCAGTATTTCCTATATCCTGACTTCCATTCTCCTAGTGTTGGCTTAATTGTGAACAATTTGTTCGGTGCATTACCATTCCAACGTCGTTGTCATTGTTTACAACCAAACATTTACCTACAAACTATTCCCTTACAAGACATATATGGAAAAACAAAAACAAAAAAGATGTTGGTATTAAATAACCGACAGGGGTGATATGCCATTAAAAAAAACACGCGCGTTTTTTTTGTGTGTGTGCGCGCAAACGTGTCATATACGCGGTGTGGAACAAATTATCAAGACTGACACCGTATTTATCAAGACAAAAGAAAAAAGAAAATTAAACTTTAATGTTCTCCAGAATAGTTCTCTTAGCGTTAAAAACGTTTATTTCATAGAGATACCCTTAGGTCAAAGACTGTTTTATACGTAATCGTAATAGACAACAGAATATTTCTTCTTTATGATTTTCAAGTGTAGACGTTAATGTCTTCTTGTTATTTTCCGTATATCCTGATTCAGGTAATAGAGAAAGTATCCAATACTATTACTTTCAGTCATGTCACTGGTCATCCTCAAGTGGGGATTATTAGTTTAGTGATTGTTTGGTTTGATTTATATTCGTTTGGAAGGGTTTATATATATAAGAAAAATATGGCAATGCTTTTTTTAAACCATCTTCAAGGTGATTGATAGCAGCTGTTAAAATGTTTCATCCGAGAAATATTTTCATTTGAAAATATTTTTCGGATGAAGAATTTCAACATCTGCTAATAATCGCCCTAGAGATGGTTTTAAAAAAGGAAGAAAAGAAAAAAAAAGGAAAACAAATGAAAAAAAAAACAAAAAAAAAAACGAAACGTTGGCATATTATCCTAATTAAAAAATATATCTTATTGTTTTTTATATTACATTTCGTTGGGTGTATTTCCACTTCTGTCTCTCTCATATATATATATATATATATATATATATATATATATATATATATATATAAATCTGGCACAAAATGTGTCATTTGGTGACTGTGTGGGTAAGTCAGGTTTCAATTTGTGAAAATATGACTAAGTGTGCAAATATGAACAGTCACATCCAAATATTATGTACTCCATCATGTGTGCTTCTCTCTCTCTCTCTTTTCTCATATATATATATATATATATATATATATATATAACGCCTACATATATTAACACCAGTATATCTCTTATCACCGAGTTTATAAACTTTTTGTAACAGCAGGAATCCAAAATGAAGCCAGTTTCTTTAACATAAAAGCGAAATAAAAATATGAATTTCCAAAATAAAATAAATAAGATAAAAACTTAAAATTATTCCCGGTGCAACATCTTCTGCCAGCTTTTTCTCCTCCTCCCCTCCCCTTTTCCCGCCGCCATGATTCTATCTGCCTTTTACTAATGCCGTTCATTCCTTCCTTCCTCTTACCCCCTTAATTATGCGCTCAGCGGAAACGCTTGGGTATACTTTCAACAAATGGAACTCCCAACGTGTTGCGGAGTAGTAGAAAAAAATCTCACCAATTCTTGTAGAGAGCTATCATCGGTTTGAACGCGGACCGGAAAAGAAGATGAAAAGATATTTTTGTTTTGAATCCCTGGTACCCTAACCTATATTTTGTTCTTTGTACTAGCGGAAAGAAAAATTCCTTCTTAAATAATTGTGCAAAACCAATGAGAATAATAAAAAAAAGATTTGAATCTTTATTTGCAAACTGCTTCTCTTCAGTTTTTCTGGTGAATTTTGTTTCATACTCCAAACACCCCGCAAACCTGTCTTCTTTATAAAGAAAAAGATCCATCTTATTTAATTACAAAAAAAGCCAAAACAAAACGCTGTACACAGGTTCAAGCCATAATCGTCTTTGATTATAGCTGAAATAAAATGGTTATCACTATCTCACTTGGTGAGTCAGTGGCGGGTTAATATTTGCAGTATTATTGAGATATTGCTCAATATCTGTGATAGAGCTATATATATATATATATATATATATATATATACAAACTAATATATATTAATAACTTAATATTATTATTATTTAGGTTTTCACACCTGCTGTAGCCGGTGTTTTACTGGAGATTGAGTGAAAGCAAGTCTCCTCAGGTCTCCAAGATTCTTCTGAGTATTCTAGTCGATCCTAACAATGCTGTAGTTATTATTATTATTATTATTATCATCACTCTGAATCTTTGAGATGAGACTTGATAATTTGTATTATTCGGATTATTGTCCACGTAGTTTTTTGTTTTTGTTATCTACCCAACATTTCAGCCGATGTGCCCTCCGGCCCCCTTCGGCTAAGGGCGATAGTAACATAGAATTAACACAGCTTAACACTTTTTTTACACGGTCATGGTTAACGGAATAAGAACAGTATACCCTCGTGGATTGAAAGAAGGGTCGAAGTTCCGTAAACGTTCCCGATTACGACATGTCTACCGAGTTCGTCAAGAAGGTTCCCGAGTCAGACAAGAAGTACCTGAAGAAGGCGGAGAGCATATCGGTCGAAACATTAAGATGTGGACAAAGGTCTGAATAATCCAAATAGTCTAAATTATTATTATTATTATTATTATTAATTATATACTAGATCTATCACAGATATTGTGCAAACCCCTAATGATACCTCAAATATAGGCCCACAACAGACTCACCAAGTAAAAAGTGATAACCATTCACTGTTATATATATATATATATATAATATATATACATATATATACTTATATATACGAGTGTCATTAATTAAATAATGTCACTTTTGCGTATGGTGTTGGCAAGAGGAAGCATTGTTTTCAATTGCATATTTTTCAAGGAAATCAACTGTGATGGGTACTTTAATGTCTCAGAATATTATCGATACGACTGGGAATATCAGAAGCAGACACCATCAAGAAGAGATGAAAGAAATAGTAAGACGGGAGTATCTCAGAAGAATTAGGGAAAAAAGAAACAAGAAAAAGAAAAAAAAACACTACATAAAATATGAAGACAAGAAATCTACCGTAGATGTTTTTATTATTTCGATACCATCTCAATACGTTTCATGGTGATCTAAAGGTTTTAAGATAACGTCTTTCCTGAACAAATTGAGAATGAAAAAGGTTAATCATTAAAACATGATTGGCTCGAATTACATCCGGGAGAATACCTATTTCTACATCGCTACAGCCTATAAAATATTGTAATCTGTTAAATAAGAGGTTTAGTCTCTTTTTTTAATGGTATATCAAGCTTTGCGGGTTATTCACTTTTAAAACCATCGTCGTAGAAGAACAGTAGTGGTACTAGTTAACTCATGGTGGGGTTTATAACAAAAACAAAAAAAGAAAAGGAAAATAAATTTGTTAATTCATATTTGAAAATAACATGCTTTAAATAATTTTGTAACATTTCCTATCATTTTATCTATTTGTATTTTTATATTATTAATTATAGATTTTTTGTCTATGAATATAAACAAACGTATATCTTTAAGCATATATAAAAACAAATTCAGAGTATCTGCTTTTGTTCCTTTTAATTATCAATATCTCTGCGTGTATCTACAAAATTGTTCACCTGTCACCTATAAATATGACACTGTTCACACCTGTTGAACAATATCGATGCATTTGTGTCTATATTAACATTTACATCAACAAGAAAAATCTAGATAAATATCGATAACTCTAAAAATCAACCTTTTGAACGTCTCTCTCTTCCCTTCCCGCCCTTTCACTCTCTCTCTCTCTCTTTCATATACATATTATCTCACTCTCCAGTTATCCATTTACCAAAAAGAGTTGCAGACGTTTGAACATATGTAAATATTAATATCATAAAGTGTTTGTAAACTAATATATAAAAAAAACTCACTAAAATTTTAAGAATTAGAAATATTAAAAAAGAAAACAAAACAGTAGAAATAAAATTAGAAACTTTACTTTGTTAAACAATCAAATAGATGGCTACTTTATAAGTATTCATTCTAAACTAAGCTAAATAATTTGTTTAAAAAAGTTTAAACAAATTTAAATCACTTTCTGATGTTTTCATAACTATTTTAAAATAGAGGTATTGTTTGAACGAAAATCTCTCTCTCTCTGTATATATATATAAACAGAATCGCATAGGCAATAAACTGTCTGTAACAAGAGTCGTTCATTTCATGTCCACGCTAGCATAACTTTGATGTATATGCTCTATCAACGATATTTAACTAATATATATATATATATATATATATATATATATTCTGCTCCCTGAAATAGACTATAAAGCTAAATCTCTAAGTCTTTTGTTATTTCTTTACTTATATATTTGCTCTGTGACTCTAATATTAAGAGCACACATTGAGCTCTCAAACAGCGACAGGTGTTTTTAAAAAAAAATAAAACTTTTGTGTCGTAAGGAAGATTTCTTCTCTGGACTTTTGGATTATATATATATATATATATATATATATATATATATATATATATAGTTTGCAAAGAGTGGGATTATTGGACAAATATGAACAAAAACAGAATACATGAAATAAATACAAATTAAACAGACAAACGAAATGCATAAGCCAAAAAACAATGGATTAAAAAATAAATGTAGAAACGAACTGTTAAAACACAGGAATGAACATATTGTAAGAAATAATCTTGAACAAAACAGGATAGAAAAACGATAAAATTGATACATTTTTTGAGTGAATGAAAGATTAATTCACGCATAAATTGGTAGATTTATGACGCATCAATACGTCTTGTACATCTAGCGGTCATAATTAAGGATTGGTGACTTATGCCAATACCTAATAAACTATAAACTGACTTTTATTGTCTGTGATCAATAGTTCGAAATAATTGTGTCTATACTTACTTGAACTTGTTCGTTCAAGATAACCGGCCTGAAGACATTCTCAGAATATAATACATTTAATACTAAACTATTCACGCTTTGTTCCCGAACGGAAACAACAAATAATTCTATAAAATAAAAAGAATGCTCTCTTCAGCTGTTAGAAAATTAATTACACTAATTATATATAAAATACAAATAAGCCCCCGACAACTACACACACACACAATATATATATTATATATATATATATAGTAATAGTATATGATATAACTAGCTCAGTTTGTGAGTTAGTGATGGGCCAATTTTTTTCGATATTATTGATGGAGTGCTCAGCACCAGTTATAGAGCGTATATATCGTTGGGGTGTGTGGTGTCATGGTTAGATTCGTAAGAAATGAACTGTCTGTCGACCCGATTTCAAATCCTAGACGAAGCCGTTTGCATTTCACATAGTGCTAATACCCTTAGGAAAGGTCTAAATCCACACTACTCTCCCTCCAGCTATGGGCTAATAGTAGGACGGATTGGGCTCCTTAACCATAGCTAGGTAACCTAAGGAAAACTGAATTCAATCCTGTTAAGTAATTGACATTTTGTCACATCATGCTCGTGCAGATGTGTTGGTATATATATATATATATATATATATATATATATATATTACAGATGATTTTTGGTGACTCTGGGTTTCCTGATTTTTACGCATATATATATATGTGTGATTAAAAATTGAGGAAATATGGATAAAACACAGAACTTCGTTCAATTGATATTTCGCTTCGGTAAGGTAACGAAGCTTCGTCAGAATTTATTTGAGACGCATCACTTCTGTAAATTGGCAATAAATTTCAATCAGTTTAGTGCATTTTTAATTCTAAAACCGGATAATTGCAGGAACTTCACACTTCGCGGCAGCGTCCATCAGAAATGACTGCCAAACCAAAACTGAGTATTGCAGCGAAGCACGCACAGGTCCATACAAAAACAAACACAACAGTGTTGCCAATATCTGCGGGAACATATTCCATGCGTTTTAGATACGTTACTTTTGGGATTATCTATTGTCATGTAATGCCCTCACATCCACAACGCCAATTTAAATGGACACTGATTTATTCTTTGATTTAGAGCATGTAACGATAATATTTATATTTCAATTAAAATCCTGCTATTTTGTTCATTTTTTCTGGGTTATGTTAACATACAAACATAACGTGAATTTTTCTTATGAATTTTAATTGAATAAAACAATTATAGTATTCAGACGAGAATAAATCAGTTTGATTATTTCAAATATAAAAAAAAAAAATAACGAAAGATTGTACTTTCAGAACAAACTATGATTAATTTAAAATTGATAAAATTTTTAATCATTTCATTCTAATTGTTGTTTTTTTTAACAGAAACATTTTACATAAAAACACTCCAGTGTTGACGACTGCAGTTTATATATATATATATATACTGACAGTACTCAATATACGTAAATACAAAACAAGATGTCAGATGGAGGAATAACCTGCATAACTGACGATAGAAAAGGTAAAACTTTGTCTTGAGTTATGTACCCTGTCTTCCATTTAGATTATATATATAAGTAGTAAATAAATAAATGTTTTAGTTTATATTTATTTGCATTGGAACAATTTTGCTACCATTGGTTTCTTGCTGTGTACCAGTCATCAGTCAATGAAAGTGTTTTGAAAATTATGCAAATGATATAAATATGGTCATATATATATATATATATATATATATATATATATATATATATATTATAGGAATGTAAACACGGTGTGTTTGGATATGGCTTTTTGCCGAAAATTTTTGGGAGAATAAGTGCTTAGTTGATTCGTACCTAATTTTGAAAATTAATTGATTAATAATTAATTAATTAGGCGGGAATGCCTATTTAGATGTAAGGCTAAACAAATCGAGAAAATTTGCCTTACATCTAAATAGGCATTCCGCCTAATTAATTAATTATTAATCAATTAATTTTCAAAATTAGGTACGACTTCAACTAAGCACTTATTCTCCAAATATATATATATATATATATATATATATATATATATATATATATATATATATATACCCAGCAATTGTTTTCTTTTTCCTCAGTGAAGTATTTTCCTTTGCATCGCGAGAGAATAGAATAACTGGTCACTCTAAGACATGAGAAAAATCTACATTTTGAGAATCGAGAAAAATATAATAAAGTCTGTGTCAAGCTTCAATCCCGTTTTGTGGTCAGCCGATGCAAATTTGAATGCAGAGTTTTGTATTTATATAATGATATTATCAAATTATTATAGCATAGTTAGGAACACGTACACGGGCTTCTGGTTTGTCTCCATGTCCAATGTTCCCTTCTCACTTGTACAGAAATGCGCATGATCTTTCTTCGTGAAATTAGATTATCAGCAGAAAATATTTTGTTGGGGAAACACCAGTCTTTATTTTCTTAAAGATTTATACGAGACCCTATAATATAGTCAAACATTCATGTGCGCACTTTAACCTGGAAAGAAAGATTTATAGTTCTGATTTTTTTTTCATAAAGTGTTCTACAGTTCTTACGCTGAATGGGTAGTTTACTATATTCAGTTATGGAGGCCCTTGGTGTACTGGTTAGAGTCGTAGAAAATGGACTCGTCGACCAGAGTTCAATTCATGGACGAAGTTGTTTGCATTTCACATGGCGCTAATAATCTTAGGAAAGGTATGAATTCAATTCTCCTTCCAGCTATGGGTAAATAGCAGGGCAGATTAAGCTCTTTAACCATGGCTAGATAACCAGTGTAGGAGAAGGAAAACTCGGAATTAAAACATGTTAAACTCCATTTAAAAATTTGAAAATTGATCTTGTGTCACATCCTGCTTGTTTGGAGGGGTTGATTATATATATATATATATATATATACTAAGGTATGCTTCTATTCATTCACTGTATGTCCGCATGTATGTCTGGGATTCTATAAGGTGCATTTTATGAAGGCGTGTGGTCTAATGGCGCTGTAGGAAATGAACTAGGTGACCCGAGTTCAAATCCTGGACGAAGACTTTTTGCATTTCATATAGCGCTAACACCCTGGGAAATTTATGAACCCAACTATTCGCCTTCCAGCTAGGGGTAAATACTAGGGTAAGCTGTTTTTTAATCCTTAGTTAGTAGCCAGTCTAGGAGAAGGAAAATACTGAACTCAAACTTGTTAAAAACCGCTTAAAATAATCTTGTGTCATATCTTACTCGTAGAGGGGTAGTTAAATATATATATATATATATATATATATATATATATATATATATGTGTGTGTGTGTGTGCGTGTTTGTGTGTGGATATTGACTTGCATAAAAGTTAATCTTATCGTTAAAATAGATTGATAGATTATCGCAGTTCAGCATGATAACCATTACCTCACGGATCCCTCCTCATATGTTCTGTAAAATCAATGTGTAAACCTTTCACTACTACGAAACTCTATGGTACACATGCACGTATGTAGTCATTTAGATATGGTGGGGTTAACTTTCTTTGTTTAATACCATATTAACCTTCGTGGGTTATTTAATACCAAAGCATCATTGTAGAAGAACAGTGATTGTATAGTATAACACATAGCTAGGGGCATCAGGGGTTTCATACCTTTCCCAAGGTTATTAGTCCGAAAGTGAATGTAATAGCGCGCCTGGGGTTCGAACTCGTTCACTACGATGTCAAGTTATCCACAACACCACGGGAAGTTCCCCTCATATAGGCATCGCTGATTTTTGTATGAATATAGTAAATCTGCTATTCTTGAAGTGGAAATAATCATTCTTCTCTAATACGTAATACAATGGCTTTAAAAACGAGTTTAGTACCTGCTTTCTTGTAATTTTACGAGGGTTGCTATTTGCTTGAGGAATAATACTTTTATATTACTTTATTTCTGTCTCCATTCGATGTAATCAGTCTGTTCGAATGTCATGTTCTCCTCCAGGTAAATGGTCAACAAGATCTTTGTCACTGATACGTCATCAAATGGCGTTCACATTTTATATGATTGGCTGATTTTTGAGACAGCGATATTTTTCACGCCACCATTGTTCGCTAGACATTCCGAGATTTGTGCACTTTCTTTCAGAGAGTCAGGCTGCGGATGTCTTAAAATCTGACCTGCTTATTGATACATGGTTCACCCAAGTGAACCCTCTTCCGGTTCCGGAATCTGGAGTTTAGTATGGGCGTTGAGATTGTTAGTACTCTACAGAGAATGCTTATTATCCATGAGAAGTGGCTGACCAAAGTCAGTTGAATAATTCCAAGTAATTTTAGTTGGTTTATTTGTGCCGCTCTGCTGAGCAGACCGTGTGTATGAAGACTGGGAACGTCTTTGGTCTAATTGTGGCATCAATCTTGTTAACCAGTATGTATAATAACTGCCACTAACAAATAATATTAGACGTATCAATAATAACAAAACTATTCATTGATAAATTCATTCATTTTAACGCTATGTCAATCCGGCTAGGGTTATTTTATGCTTCGATGTTATAGAATTGCATTTATTATACGTTCATATTTATATTTGTTGTATAGTTGTTTTTTAAGTTTTTATATACTATTATGTCGAATACGGAGAATTTGGAAACAGATCTATTTGATCTATAGATGGGACCCTAACATATACTATCATATTTGTTGGCATTTTAAAACACACACACACATTATATATATATATATATATATATATATATATAAACGTAACTAACCAAAATTGTACTACATAGAGAGATTTTAATAGAGTAATAAACTTAAAATTCTCCAACAGAATAAAGTTATTTTCATTCCAATTTGGCACTATTCACGTTTTTATATATCTACGAATTATTATTCCCATTATATATATATATATATATATATATATATATATATATATATAATATACCCTAGCAGAGGTAGCCGTTCCGTGACCAGAAAAAGGATTTAGGAACACCAGAGTATAAGAGTGAAAGGGAGAAGAGAGGAGTAAGAGAAAACAATTTAGCAAATTCATTATCAAATTACCAAAATCGCTAAGAATATGTATATTCTATGAATATATTTTTGTTTAGATTTAGAATTCTTTTAAAAGAGGTAGCCTAAAACTCGTGAGTTTTTCTATCATAATTTTATAGTTTCATATGCTTTTTGTAGATGCTTATGGGGAACTGTGAAAGTTCTACAAATCGATTGTTTCTTAATTATAGAATTATATATTGTAATAAGGAAAAAACAAAAACTATATTTTGCACAAAATCAGTGATGCCTATATGAGGGGAACTCCTGTGGTGTTGTGGATAACATGGAATCGTAGTGAACGAGATCGAACCTCAAACGCACTATTACATTCACTTTCGGACTGATAACCTTGGGAAAGGTACGAAACCCCTGATGCCCTAGCTATGTGTTATACTATACAACCACTGTTCTCTACAAGGATGCTTTGGTATTAAATAACCTACGAAGGTTGATATGCTATTAAACAAAGAAAGTTAACCCCACCATATCCAAATACGTTCTCATTATAAACATATTAAAGTATATGCACGATTTTAATGTTCAGTGACATCTTTTTTCTGAGTTATAAGTCGGCAAGTTCCAACCAAACCAGATGAGACTCCTTTTCACACACACACACACGTGTGTGTGTGTGTGTGTGTGTGTGTGTGTGTGTCTGTCTGTCTGCATACCAGAGGAAAGTCCACATCAAAGCAGGATCTTCTATTAGAGCAATATAGTTAATATATTGGAGAATGTTCAATCCAGTTAGCAACGGAATGTTGATTTTATGGAGTCTGCATTTGCGCTGAACGTCATTTACTTTAATTATCCAGATTTCTGATATAACGAAGATAACTACAAAATGCTAATTAGAATTATTCACTCCTTTCTACACAGAAGCATTAATATGATTACTGTCTGCTATTACAATTAAATGTCATTACTAAGGGTTTTTCAAATTTATAGAACTCGTACTTCTTCGTGTACACATCGCGTACAGAAAATAAACTTCTATTGAGAATATTTATGGGTACAGTGCATCTTTAAAAGATTAATATAAATTGGGAATTTATTAATAACTAGCAGAGCTACTCAGCGTTTCCCGGGATTTAAAAAGTTAAAAATAAATCTCTTATCCATACTTATATATAAGTAAGTAACATTTTCAAAGTGGCCTATGTTTGTATCAGCTGAACAGCGAGGGAACTATCCCCTTTTTGCTAGCGCTAGACAGGGGGATTATTTTGGGGGAGGTGGATCGCCGCGCCTACAGTCAGCTCCCTGATGATTTACCACACAGATCAGATTACTGAGTTGGCAGGGACCAGTATCCTACCCGGAACCTTGCTATTCCTAGGCGAATGCTTTACCGAATACGATAGACTGGTCATTCTTATATATATATATATATATATATATATATATATATATTCATTTAATAAAACATTTTTGTATATATTTGTTTTATTTTTTTATTCTTTATACATTCTTGTTTTTAAGTTGCTTATTTTCTTTATTCTTCTTGTTATTTTCTTTTATTTGTCTTTTATTTGCTTGTTATTGTTTTATCCTTTATTAATTTGTTTTATTTTCTTTCACTACTCATACGCTGTGTTGGCGAGGGGTGGTATCGAACCAAGAACCTTGAGATTCCAGCCGAACACTCTACCGACTGAGCTCTCCCACATAGTCACGGCCTATTCTGAGCACAGCCTCTATTTGGCACCCTATGGTGTACATAGGTATTTAGTGTCTTATTCAGTACAAATACGCTTATTTCATATATTTACTTCCCACTTGTAACCTATTTTGTACACACAACTCAATTGGTGGCCTATTATGTATGCCGGTATAATTGAAATCCTAAAGTAATGCTATGAGCCACTTATGTATTGACCTAACTCCTCCACGCAAGCAGGATGAGACACTAGGTCAATTTTTGACTGTTCATATTTTTTCTGTTAATATCCAAAAAAGATTTAAGTAAGAGTTGGGTTTTTGATTTTATTGTTAAGGCACTGAAATATTATACAAGAACAGCATGAAAATATCTCAATGGTGAAAGTTCATACCTTTCTCAAGGGTATTAGTGCTATGTTAGATGCAAACAGTCTCGTCTAAGAGTTGAACTCGTTTCGCCGTATCGATTTCTTTTGACGGTAATCACTACACAGTGAGACCGTCCGTATGCAGATATAGTCTAATTTCATATCACTTCTTTATTTTCACCTGCTGAAGAATTTTCGATATTCTGAACGTTGATTTGTCTATTTTTTGTTAAAAGATGCGTCACTGTGAATTATCGAAAATTGAAAAATGCAGCACCGAAAGGGTTAAATTATCTCATAAGTTATATTCTATAAAACAACAGGAAATTGTAACACTTGCAATTTGTTATTAGCCGGTTTAAGATTAAAATGATATATCACGAAAAAAAGAAAGAAAAGAGATTAAAGATTCAGGGAAACTAAATGAAAAAGCGCGTATGATTTTAACAGACAGAAAATGTATAGATGATTGTAAGAATAAGTGTGAATGGTAAGAGTAGATTAAATGGCGGACAATAAAGGGAAAACATGAAAAGAGCAACGATGAAAATAAAAGAAAGATGCAGAAAAAGAAAAAAAAATAATGAAAGAAATGGGAAGATAAAAAGATTGAGATAATAGAAAAATATGAGACATTACAAAGAAATGAATATAAGAAAAGGAAAGTGAAAGTGAAAGTAATGGTAGAAGTAAAAGAGAACACGAGAGGCAAAAGTGAAAGTAAAAAGAAAACAAGAGAGGCAAAAGTGAGAAACAAGAGAGGCAAATGAGAGTGAAAAAGAAAACAAGAGAGGCAAAGTGAGAGTGAAAAAGAAACAAGAGAGTGAAAAGAAAACAAGAGAGGCAAAAGTGAGAGTGAAAAAGAAAACAAGAGAGGCAAAAGTGAAAATGAAAAGAAAACAAGAGAGGCAAAAGTGAGAGTGAAAAGAAAACAAGAGAAGAGCAAAAGTGAGAGTGAAAAAGAAAACAAGAGCGAAAGTGTAAGTAAAGAGGAAGAGCGAGAGAAAATCTGAAAATAAAAATGAAAGTAAATCTGAAAGACAAAATTAAAGTGAAAGTAAAATACAAAAGAAAGATTTAGAGAGATAAAGACTTTGATAAAAAAAATTGACGAGAAATGAAATAAGAGGAGCTATATAAAAACTCGTGAAAAATAGTCGAAAACTGAATTCGAATAAATAAGTATGGTTATAAATAAAGATAAAAAATATTTGAAAAGAAACCAGGAAAAAGGGGATATAAATTAAATAGAAAGAGAAAGAAAGAAGAACGAGACGGACTGATAAAAGAAAATCACAGAGAAACACGAAGAGAGAAGAAGAAAGAACAAAAAAAGAAAAGAAATAAAGACGCGCCTGCCAGAAGCGGAAATGGAGCCATAATCAAGATGACCTCTGCGTAAACATAACCATCCGTTTTGATTCTTGTGTTTCAATTGAGCTATTTTTCGCTGGCTTATAAATGAGAAATATGAAACAGCTCCAAGTTTTATTGAGATGTGCCGCATCTTTTCTGTCGTTGCAAACCCCTTTATTCGACAGCAAAATAGATGCAGTCGAAACTAATGGGGTGATTGGCAGCAAACTATCCACACAAATGATCAGATGTATTCACCTCGGTTGAAACGAGGGCGGTAATTTTAGGTGTATATAAAGAAAACATGGAGGAAATATTTGCTTGGAAGAGAGAGAGAGAGAGAGAGAGAGAGAGAGAGAGAGAGAGAGAGAGAGAGAGAGAGAGAGAGAGAGAGGAGAGGGGAGAGGAGAGGGAGGGAGTGGAAGGACGATCGATAATATAGAGGGGAAATAGATGCAAGAGAGAAAGAAGGCAGAGTTTATTATTAGCAAAGAAAAGAGAAATAAAGAAGAATGGACTGTGAAAGAAAATCCTTTAAGTATTTAGAAGGTGGAAAAATAGAAACGAATGAAAACAAGAAAGAAGGTAAAACAAGGAGAACAGATAGAAATGAAAAATAAACCCGATTAAGATAAAGAATAAAAAGAAAGAAAGAAATGTATAAAGGAAGAAAGGAATTGATAAAGAAAGAAAGAATAGAATAGCGACGAATAACGAGAGTAACATATATAAGGGAGGAAGAAAAAAAGAAAGAATGAATAACAGAGATTTTATGAAAAAGAGTAGAAAGAAAGAAAGAAAAAATAATAGAACTTAGGGAGTATCATAAATATTGTAGATAGAAAAAAAGAAAGAAGGAAGAGAGAATAGAATTACGACAGTGACATATATAACATTAAAAGAAAGAAAAAAAATACAGGAAATAATTATAAAAGACACAAAAAACTAAAAAAGAAATAATAGAATGTGAATCTGAAAAAAGAAAGAAAAGAAAGATGGTAAGAAAAATGAAAGATAGTAAGAAAAAAGAAAGACTTGAACAACGAAAGTGTCATAAATAGTGGAGACAGAAGAAATTAAGAAAAAAAAGAAAAAAAAGAAAGAAAGAATGAACATAGAAAGAATGAAATATAATATCCGAGTGGCATAAATAGTGTATAAAAAATGAAAGATAAAATAAAGTAAGAAGAATAGAATAACGGGAGTGTAATAAAATAGTGTAGAAAGAAAGAAAGAAAGAAAGAAAAAAAGAAAGAATATCAATGAATAATCGGGAAGATATAAATACTGCAGAATAAAGGAAAGAAAGTAAGAATACAATAATATATGCATACATTACCATTGAAGATCGCGAAATAATTGATTTGTGTAATTAATTTTTGAAACTAAAGTTGCTTCTCGTTCTTCTTATGGCTTCATTCTAATCTTACAATTTTATTATTCATACATAAGTCAATACCTATATTTTTATTTGAGGTTTACATCTCGAACTATACAAGGATATATATATATATATATATATATATATAATAATAGCAGTATTAAAGAAAAAGCTAGGAAAAAGAAAAATAGTTCAGAAAGCAGATCAAAGAAGCCGAAGGTAAGGGTCAAATTGCCAAATTAAAGCGCAACAAAAAGTAGCGTGGAAAGATATGATCGTATGATAAGTAAAAACTATTTATGCTGGAAAGTAAATGAAAAGAATTTCTATCAGGAATACCAACGTCCAATATAAAAGGGGAGATAAGCAGAAAAGGAGGGGAAACCCGAATGTAAAAAAAAACGAAAAGAAAAATATCAAATAAAAAGAGAAGGATATAAAAGAAATGAGGAATAAGATTAAAAAAATATGAAAATTGTAAAGCGACCCCCCAAAAAAACAAACAAACAACAAAAAAAAAAAAAAAAAAAAAACAAGAAAAAAATTGACAAGAGAAAAAGAAAGTAATCATCAAACGAGACGGAAAACGGAGTAAGAAAAAAAAAAGAATGAAAGATGTATATAGTGTGATGCTTAATTTAAAGAAAAACTTTGCTGTGAACACGTCACTGTTTCAACATAGGCATACACAAACTCTCGCACAGCCATATATATATATATATATATATATATATATATATATATATATATATATATATATATAATTTCAATCAGAAATATCTTGAAGATCCTACTAGTGAAACTTAGGTAGATATATTCTGCTTTTATCGGTTTTGTAAGCACTCTTTATATTCATTCATAATTCCGACTCATCCGGTTACTTCTTTTTGTGACTCGCCTATTTTTGTCCTCTCATTTAAGTCATCCTCTCTCCCTATCTATTTATCTATCTATCTATCTGTATATATCTTTGAAGTTTAGAGGAAATTTACTGGAAAAAAAAAACGAACTAATCACAATTTTGACTGTTGGAAAAAGAGAAAACAAACAAGCCTGGATAATAAATATTGAAAGGTGCTCATAACGTACTTGTAGAGCCAGTTTTTGGAACTAAATTAGCGACTGAAATTAACAACCCAGGATTCACAGAAAAGAATCTTCCTTCTGACAGCTATACATAAGACAAAACGTGACCCATTGGGTCACCCATTCAGCTTTGGGTTGATAATTGAGATTAGGGAAAAGTGAGTTTGCAACGCGAATAAAAAATTTTTAACATAATAAGTACGTCCGGACAAAACATTAAAACCATTATATAAGCTTTTTAAGAAAGGGAATGTTTGGCCTAATTTAATCTGCTTGTAAAATACATTTCAAATTATCCTATATCTACTCTCTCTCTCTCTATATATATA
>CM042152.1:109037452-109057452 GCA_023376005.1 Doryteuthis pealeii
TTGTCAGTTGATTGCAGTGAATTTATCAGCGCTCGTGTAATAATCGATGTTCATGTCTAACGAAAAGTAATTTTACAATTATCGAATCTTATTGGTCTAACTTGTTGAGAAATGGAATTTTCAGTTCTTTCTACGTTACTTCCTACAAGTTACCTGAGAAGATATTATATATACTAGCAAATATATGCACCCTCCGGGTGCAAGTATTTAAGTTTTAATATAATAAAATATCATGTTAAATTAGAAAGGCTAATGAAACTGAATACGAATTCAGATAAAAATATTTGGAACAGAGGGGGTATAATCGGAAAATAGAACAACTTTGAAACTAACTGTTCCACCATTTCCCTTACTCCCGTCTTTCAGTGGTAAATTTCCCTAATTTAACTATTTAGTTAAAATAGGAAGAAAAGAATAAAATTACAGTTATTTCTTTATGTTAATAGATTCTGTTAAGATTTATCCCCAAGATTTTTGCTCATATTTATTAAGATAAATCCAAACAATTAGAAATCAATAATACTAAGCATATATTTATTAAAATCAAATTTTTTAAGATCAATATGCAAATTAGCCTTCCCATTCACACTGTAAACCGCTATTTTGTTGAATATATAAATATAATTGCATGTTATTAGTATGTAGATATTGTTAACAGTCTTAATGATGTAAAACAATTTTACTAATAATTGAGGTTTAAATAAAAATAAAATCATGGAGAATGTGATGTAAATAACTAAGGGAATTGTGACTTGAGTGGTAATATAGTTTCGGTTACAGACATACAAACCCACAATCTCCATTATAATAAGATATATATATATTATATATATATATATATATATATATATATATATATTCGTATATAAGGTATATACCTTATATACAAGAGTGATTAAAAAGTAATGCCATTTTCTTTAATAAAAAAAAACTCTGAGGCCTACATTGAGACCCTAACAAAGCTCAGAGCAAGAATCCGACGAGTAGGATCCTACTTTCCAATCGACAATGTCCTTGTGCATGAGAATGCTCGACCACCCACAAGCATCAGGACAAAAGAGACAATCGCCTCATTCGGGGGGACTACTTTATTGCATCCTCCATACTCACCAGATTAAGCGCCTTCAGACTATCATCTCTTCGGTCCCATGAAAGAGGGTTTGAGAGGCAAACATTATTCCAGTGAAGAGGAAGTGAAATCTGTAGTGAACAAGTGGCTCAAATAACAGTCAATAGAATTTTACGAGGCAGGGATACATGCTCTCATTTGAAGGTAGAACATTGAGAAACGGTGACGATGTGGAGAAGTATGGATGTGATCCACAGAGGACCAGCCTCATTTTGATGTATGATACGTGTTCTTGTCCTAAACAAAATGGCATTACTTTCTGGCACCTACATAATAGGTAGCATAATATTAGGGGTGAGACACATATGGAAGATAACTTTAATTTGGTTTGGTCGTTTTTTTTCAACGACATATCAACATTTTTCGGACCATTTAATGCGGAACCAATTAATTTTTTATAAACAAAGGATTCCAATTGCTAACAGTACCCGCTGTTGCTCAAATGGTCACCCAATTAAGTATTGAACAGGCTCATCGCTGCTTAACCCTGGTGATTGAGCAGGAACCGGCGCTTTCAGTAACATTTGACCGTAATGAAATAAACTAAATAACGCATATTACTTTTATTTACACATTTGCATAATTTGTTTGTTGGTTGGTTTCTTTGTTTAATGGCATATCAAACATTATAGGTTATTTAATGTCAAATCCATACTTGTCGAATAGTATTGTTAATATTTAACCCATAGCTGAAGTACGAGAGGGTTCATACCTTTCCCAAAGGCATTGGTCCGAATGTAAACGTAAAAGCACAACTGGAGTTCGACCTCGCTTGCTGCGATATCAGTGTTCAGCACATTTGCCAAAACACGATGGAGATTTCTCCAATATTTGTATCAGTTGAAGTCTCTTTCAATTTCTATAATTATTTTCATTTTTCTATTAATTTAATATTATTTCATTCTTAAAATTATGTGAGAAAAATCAAGAGACAACAATTTTTTAATTTTTTATTTCTTTTAGAAATAAATGTTATTATCTGTTTTCTTTTCATTGACTTTGTTATCAGTCAAGTAAAAATCATATAACTGAGCTTTATTATAAAATCACTATTATTCTATGATATTCCACTGAAGACCACTCACATAAGATGTGATAAAAATGTATCAAAACAGAATCTTTGAATTTTTTGTTTTGTAAAATTAAAAATTATAATAAATTGATGATGTCTAGACTGATGTCTAATACTTTATAAAGACTTTAAGAAAGTCGAGAAAGGAACAAGTCATTCTGTCCAGATAATGCATTGGTCACACAAGACTAACGCACACCTATATACTCAAACAAGAACAACAACCACAATGTGAAACATGTCAAACACCTTTGACTGTTAAACACTTATTTATGGAATGCAGGTTTTTTGCTCACACCAGAAACCGTTATTTTAATGCAAACAATATGAAAGAGCTATTTGAAAATATCAACATGAAGGACATTCTGTCCTTTTTGATGAAAATAAAATGATACCATAGCATATAGAAATGAACTTAATCAATACTATACAACATGATCCTCAATGGTGCTAACACATTGTTAAAATCAATTACTAAAAATTATAAATATAAATACAGAACATATATTACTCCCTAACCGTTAGGAATGACATAACCCCAGACAGGATGATATGCCGTTAAAATCAATAAACCAACTAACCAATTCATATAGACAAGTTGGTACAATTATGAATAACAATTGGGAAGCCAGTTTTTTCTGATGTTTTTGGTGAAAAATAGGATTGTACACGTATACCATTGTCCATTGTCTCCATGTAAATATATCTCGTTTTCCTAAACTGAAGATTTTCTCAAAGGTAAGACTTAAGGACATGGGGAACATTAAAATAAATACAATAATACAGCCTAATGCCATATTAAGATAAAAGTTCAGAAATTAAAAATTCACTAGAATGAATATGTTGAATGCCAAGGGGACTATTTTGAGGATAATTAACTGTTCATCAAGTTAGGAAGAATGCCGTCGCCGATGGACAGATTTCTAAAAGGCACGAAGAGAAAAACAGGCGGAAAGATGATCGTAAAGGTGAGAATTGAACTCGGGCGTAATAGTTTGCTAGCCTCACTTGCTAACCATTATAGCAGATGTGGAGCCAAAAATTGTTTGTTTTTCTTTCTTTTTTTTCCTTTTTTTTTTTTGAGTGTTGATGTGAAATTGTGGCATGTACACTCATCGATAGATTAAATGCACCCCGAAGCAATCATCACATTGTATTTGCTTTGTGTAAATATAAAACAGTGAGTCAAACTGCAACGGCTACTGAAGATTGAATTTGCGATCGTAATCAGTGAAATAGCAGAACGATATTGATTTTTCTACCAAATGATATTATAAAACGTTTGAACTTTGTCTTGCCAAGAGGAAGAACAGCGCCTCTGCTACCGATGGTTGGTGGTCTAATGGATCAGTTCATGCGTCTGTTCGAATCCTGCTGCTGGCTATTTTCTCAGCTTATTGATTTCGATAATTCAATGCGCATGATACAGTTTGCCGAATGCCCGTTTGAATATTCACAATAAGTATTCGTCTTTTCGGGTATTAAACTCATTTACAAATAAATAGCGTCACAGCACGAAGCTTTTATTTTTTGTCTCTTTTTGTAGAGAAAGAAGTGTACGAAGCAGGGAATAGAAACTTTTCTGATTCTCAACTGTTTCACATACACACACACTCACGTGTATGTATATATATATATATATATATATATATATATATATATATACACACACAACAATTATAAACGAGACATTCCCCTGATATTGTCGAAGAAATATAGGCCCGTTCAGAAAAAATATTTCTAAATTTCCAAACTACAGTGCTCAAATATATAGGAGCGAAATATTTAAATCAAATTAATACTTATAAAGCAGTTGATCTCCTCAACAATACACTTTTGTAAAATAACTCGGCATGAAAGGGTTGCAAAGGTAGCTCGATTATAATTGTTCTTTCATATAAAATATGGCTCCTTCCATAAGTGAGGTGAGCACTTTTTGAAAAGCATTCAAAGGTTGCCTGAAAAGGTTTTTGTGTCCGCCAATTATCACTGTAGATACAATCAACGCCATCTGATGGGTGTATTGGCGCGAAACCCATAGTCACGTGATAGTAGAACGAGGTCCATAACATCGGTTATTTAAAACGGCTCTTGCATTTTTCCTCCAGGTATTGAGCAAACCAGTCATGGAGAGTTTTTCCTCAGCATGTTGTAGAGGAGATCAACTCGTTTATAGGTGTTATTAATTTCAATAAATCATATATATAATAAAAAACGATCCGCAAAATGGATTATGTCTTTTTAAAAAAATAAATATCATTTAACATTTGCGACACGTGTTTCAGATCTTCTGATATCTTCTTCAGGTGTTAATTAACCACATTCTGTCCAAATATTGTAAATTAAAGTTCATGCGTTATTCTGTCCGAATATGTTTAATTAATGTCTAGGCGTTAATTAACCACATTCTGTCCAAATATGGTTAATTAACGCCAGAAGAAGATATCAGAAGATCTTAAACACGTGTCGCAAATGTAAAATAATAACAAATTGAGAAAAAAAAAACCAACCAATCCATTTTTAGGACCTTCTTTTATAAAATATTCAATTTTCTTCCGTTGGACCCATAACAACACTTTATTTCAGCCTTTTTGATTTTTTCAAATTCGACACACCGGAGTCATATAATGTAATTTATATATGGTATATTGAATGTTTTCATTTATCTATTCATATTCTACTTGGTATATGTTAAAATATGTGTATATATATACATTTATGTGAACGTATGTAAACTTTATTTGTATTTACGATCCTCTCTCATATATATATACTTCATTTAATTACTTTTTTGCCTTCATATACAGCATTTCATTTTTTTTTCTCCAGGCCGTCTCATATACCTTGAAAAAGGTCGGAATTGATCAAACCAGGAACAGAACAACAATTGAATATTAACATTTTGATTTTTGTTCTGTTTTTCTTGTTTTTTCCAATGATTCAAAAGACAAAAAAAAAAAGAAAAAAACAAAAAAACAACGTTCACAAGAACAAAGTTTATACATAACACACACACACACACATATATATATATATATTATATATACCTTGAACATTCCACGGATTTAAGTTTGTGAACATAAGTATTTAGTTTTATTGAAAGAACGGTGATGAGGAATTAAAGAAAAATTAAACAATTTTTAAAAAAATATTGAAGTAAAGAACAAAGAACAGAAGAACTGAAAAAGAAAACAGTAAAAAGTAATAAAATGAATTATGTGTCGAATGAATGAAAGAGTTAGTGAAGGAGGGAACATTTGTTTAAAGAAATTGAAAAATTGAAGGACAAACGCGCACACATAAAAAGAAGCAAGTAATGGGAATGAATGATCAAGGTAAGGAAAGGAAAGGATACGGGGAGGTAAAAAGGGGCCAATGTTAGAAAATAAGGAAACAGAATAAAGAAATAGAGAAGAGAAAAAAAAAATCCGGAAAAAGAGAAGAAATCATGGATAGGAAAATAAAAGCGAAAACATGAAATGGATCTCGTAAATGTAGGAGGAAGAAAGACAAAAAGAAAGTAAGTATAATAGGCATGAATTAAATTTAAAAAAAAGGAATGAAGGGAAAAAGCACAAAGAAAGGATGGGATATTTCAAATAAAAACGAAAAAAAGTACAGAAAGGTAACACTCTCTTTTGAAATATTTAAATATAAAAACTGAATCAGAATGAAAAAAGTTAGAATGAAATGAAAAATAAAAAAAGATTATACGAGAATTCATTGTATGAAAAATGAATAAAAAAACCCTGAAAACTTTGGAGGAATCCCCGTGGCGTTGTGTCTAACGAGTTGAACTGCGACATTGTAGTAAGCGAGTTCGAACTCCAGTGAAGCTATTATGTTCACTTTCGTACTAGGACCGGTTTAGCTCAGTCGGTGGAGCGGCCGACAAGGAGCCACAAGTTTCCGGGTTCGATACCGGCTCTCGCCAACACAGCTTATGAGTAGCACAGGGATTTGTGCGGTAAAGTGAGGAGCTTATGGCACGTATGGCGCTCCGCCTCAGACGCCCAAACAATATATTTGGTCTATCGCTAGGAAATGGAAATAGACTATCTTGCTGTCTGGCTGATACCGACTTTAGGCCACCTCGACGACTTTACTTATTTTTTACTCGTACTAATACCCATGGGAAATGTATGAATCCTCTTATTCTTCTCAGGTATGGGTTAAATATTAGCACCATTATCCTTCTATAATGATTGATTTGACATTAACTAACCCACAAAGGTTGATATACCATTAAACCAAGAAACCAACTAATCAATCTCAAAATTGAATATAAATAGCACACTTAAAAATTGATTTTTCAATGTAGGTAATGCATTTTTAACAACCAGTCAGTAGGATATGACACAGGGCCAATTTAAATTTTCCTTCTCATAGACTGGTTACGTAACCAAGGTTAAAGAGCCCAGTATGTTCTACTATTTCCCCATAGCTGTAAGTAAAATAGTTGGATTCATACCTTTCACAAACAGCCTCGCCCAGGATTTTACCTTTGGTCGCTGAGTTGATTTCCTACGACAATAAACATTACACTACGCCCCTCCATAACATAGCAAAGTATATTATACAGGAATAATTAATATAAATAAGGAATGAAGGCAACGTGTAGCTTTGTTCACGAAAAATTCAAATAAAATAGCTGCATGTCCAATGCTTTCATAACTAACATTATTTACAAACGTGAATACCAATTCGCACAAGCTATGGGTTAAATAGTACTACTGCTATTCTTCTACGAGGATGGCTTTGGTAGTAAATAACCCACGAATGTTATATATCATTAAACAAAGAAAACAAAACAGTTCTTCTCAAGATCATAATTCAAATACTAGAGTGAATCGAAGCTTTTTCAATATTTTGATGAGTACGTATATTACGCGACCGAAGCAATGCAGGCCATGGTAGACACGCGCTGTGGTTGGTAGTATCGTGGCAGTTGGTACGTTGACACGTTGCGCATTGTTTCATTCCTTGTGTTGTTTGAAAGCTGCGCAGATTAATGTACAACTTAGTCTAATTTGGGTACTTACCCTTTGCGAGTTCGAACTGAGCCATAACGCCGTAGAATCAACGAAAATCCTTTGCTGTGCGAAAGGCGAAGGCGCAGTTGATCACAGTACCGCAATTAGACAGTTCAATAAATTTGCTTAGATTGCAAGAACCTCAGCAAGGTCAGGTAGGCCTGAAACCGTGAATTTTGAGGAGAGTAGAACTCAGAGAGTATCAGGCCAGCTCGGCATCTTACATTCTAGTGTGGTTCGACTCTTTCACAACTTCGGTAAAAGCATCCTAAGCTGCTGAATTGAGCCTGACGCTACCAAAATATTGGAAAACTTTTGACTTACTCTTGTAGAAAAGTAGCTATTACAGTCTACCAACATCGTCTTATGCTTATATTTTGGGAATTGATTTATCAGAAAAAAGACATATTCAGACTGTCCTCTATTTTTCTTTCTAGAAAACTGACTGTTTTGTCTCGTCTGGGTTCTGGGAGCACACGGAAGTCCTTAGACAAGGCCATCTTCATTGGGTCATTGTCGACACAAGTTATATTCGACAATTTTGTTTAAAAAACAAAACAAAAACTAACAAAAAATTTGAGACAGTAATCAGCTTAAATCACAGTTCGGCAAACACCCTGTAGACGGTAATTAGAATATACTGACTACATCTCCTGTACAGATTCCTCTAAAATGTGCCCGGAGTATGACACTAAACTGCAATAGGACGTACGAAGTGTAGCCACATGAATCCCTGCCATGTTGATTTATACTATTCCAAACTGGAAATTTAAAAACATATCTAATCAGTGTCACATCGTCTCAGACATAAACGGAAGTTTATTGAAAATAGGGTTTATCATAAGAGTTTCCAGTTATGGGGTGTGTGAAGTATCCCTTCATTGCTATTAGTCCCAGATCAACTAATCCGGAGTTGTAGTACCTATCAGGGTTTCCTCTAAAAGCTAAATAGATTTGTTGAAAAAATATTCGTATTTGATAGGGAAAAAAAAACCAACAAAAAACCTTTTGAGAAACAACTACACAAAATGTATATATGAACGTAGAGAGTGGTCCGAAAGTCTTGTCACCGCCTACATATTTTAGGAGCTAAAATAACTGCAAAACAGAACCAAAAATTCTAGAAAATTCATTTTTTAAAAACTTTTTACATGTAAAATAATTAGGTTACTTATATTCTATATCATTAAAACAAAAAAAAAAGTATTAAAACAATGTTGGGATGACTAGACTTTCGGGCCATCCTGTACAATAAAAGCAATTCCCTAATCTCTAGGCATAAAATAACCCTAGATAGGTTGACATGCCGTTAAAAACAATCAAACAATCAATCAAGCAGCCAGGCAGGCAAATTAATGTTTTAAATAGCAGTAATTTTGGCAACTAGGCGACTAAAATCCCCCAATAAACATAATACAACGATTATTATCACTCTCCTTCTCTCTAATCTCTAACTCTGTTAATATATGCGCGACTTATGAATTGATTTCGACACCTTGTATGAATTTTTTATGCAATGTCACCCTCCAAGGTTACTTTCTCTATCCTGGTGAGTATTCCTAGAAAGTTTTGTCAAAATCCAGCCAGCAATCCTGGAGGAGATAGCCAACAAAATCCACTCAAACAGGCATCAGTTTTGACTGTATAGGCGCGATTACTTAACCTAGATTCTGATCGAAGCGAGGAATCGATAAATGATAGAGAGAAAAAAGGAAAATCGAATAGAAGGAAAGAAACTTAGAAGTCGGATATAAAGAAGGTGAGAATCAGTAGGCCCTGACACATCCGTACATGAGCAAAAAGGCTGGAACTATTTGTAACTATTTGTGAAAGAGATTTAAGAAACATTTTGTAGCGTAACAAATTAATTTCAGAATTGTTGTTTGGTTGTTTTGCTCCATGGCATATCAACACTTTTGGGGTCATGGAATGCCGAAACCAGTAATTTTGATAAAGGACTCAGATTAATTACAATACCTGCTGTTGCTTAAGTGGTCACCCAATTAAGTATTAAATAGGCACATAGCTGCTTAACTTCAGTAATCTAGCTGAAACGAGTGTTTTCAGCTTGACTTTACCGTGATATATTATATATATATATATATATATATATATATATATATATATAGAGAGAGAGAGAGAGAGATGGTTGGCTGTTTTGCTTTACCACATATCAACCATTTTCCAGTTATTCAATTTCGAATCAAGTCATTTTCATAGACAAAGGACTCTGGTTGCTTACAGTACCTGCTGTTGCTTAAGAGGTCACACATCTAAGTACTTTACAGTGGGTGACCTCTTAACCTCGGTGATCTTGTGGTAACCGGTACTTTCATCGTGACTTGACTGTAATATTGAGTATTGTTATATACTCAGTATTCCTAAGATTTTGCACGAGTACAGTTATAAAAAGGGAGTAGTAAGCGAGTTCAAACTCTAGTCACGCTATTACATTCACTTTTGGATTATTATCCTTGGAAAAGATATGAACTTCCTCATCCCTAGTCATGGTTTAAATAATTACACTATTGTTCTTCTACAAGGTTGGCTCTGACATTAGATAACTCACGAAGGTTGATATGCCATTAAAAAAAACCCAAAAAACAGGTTTAGAAACATCTATTTAGGAACAAACTTGCAACTCACTAGTTTTGTTCAACACAGGGATAGAATTATATGTCTCCCGGTGAGAATTGGACTCACAACTCGTTAATCCTTGCACAACACGAGACGTTTCCTTTATAAACTAATCACAGCTTAGAATAAGGAGAAGGTCAGAAGCACGAAACACTTAGTGAGGATCAAACTCACAGGTAGTTCATCTTTGAGACTAAGCTTGATAACCATTACCCTACCACAAAATGGGAAATTGTTTAACTATTTTGTATATTTTTTAACTTCTTATTACCTAAATATCAACATAAAAATAGTCTGAAAAAACAGTTTGTCGGATTGAATTCGTTGTATTGTTCAGTTCGTAGTTAAATAACTACAACGAGAGGAAAGCGCCATAGCAGGTACTTTACCGCTAAGACGTAGTCTGCACAGAGATTAGAACCGGCTTTTAGCCAAGAGATTAGGATTAGTGGGATTAAAAAGTGGACTAGTAGCAGTCTGATGGAAGACTTTTTTTTTAATATTCGAAAGTAAACGAATTGACTTTCGTTGGAAATTCTCTCTCAATGATTTCTTGTCTTTTTTTTTTTTTTTATATCCGGGTCCTTTTAACATTGGAAGAGTAATAGCACTTTTCCGCGTTTTTTTTTTTTCGCGGGGTTCACGCAATCAAATAACAAAAAAAAATGGTTTAAGGTTTTCTGGCACTAAATTTATAAAGATATCAGTAACGATGATGGAACTTCTTTGGAAAGTTCGATAAAATCGATTTCTTTGATTTGTTTAGCGCTGGAATTTGCGCTTCAGATGCTAAACTCCGACTAAAGAAGTCGCTATGAAGGAAAACTAAACAAAGCTTAGATTGAACTGATAAATCATCCTCTCTAACAACACTACATTTATTCAAAGGCCCTCAGTGAGAATCGAACTCACCCACAATAGTCTATGCATGAAGGGCTAACCAGAGGTGGGGAACATTCTGAAATTTGATTTTGAAGAATAAAGTCACTCTTAAGGGCCGGGTTAGCTAAGTCGGTAGAGCATTCGGCTAGAAACCACAAGGTTCCTAGTTCGACACCGGCCCTCGCCAACTCAGCGTATGAGTAGCAAAGGGATCTGTGCGGTAAAGTAAGTAGCCGATGGTAAGTGTGGCGCTCCGCCTCAGACGTAAAAAAACAATCTCCTTAGTCTAGCGCTAGTGAAAAGGGGATAGACTCTCTCGCTGATTGGCTGATACCGACTTTAGGCCACCCCGACGACTTTACTTTTTTTTTTACAATAAAATCTAAACATCTTTTGTTATTAAGCTAATATATATATATATATATATATATATATACCAATCTGTACGAACAGGATGCGATACAACGCCAATTTCTATGATGTTTATTTCTTAATCTTTGATAAAAATGTAACAAAAAATTCGTTCGTTTTTTTGAGTCTGGAATGGATTAATAGTATTTCAGTTTATTTCAATGGGAACAGTTAAATTGATTTACGTGGAAATTGAGTCACAAGCGGAACGAATTAAACTGTCGATTGTGATCTAAAATTTGAGGTCCGAGCGAACTCCAGATACGCTTATGTTAATAAGATCACTAAAAACATTTACGTTTCCAAACTTATTTCGCCAAAGGAAAATATAATTCATGAAAAATAAACATTAATACATATTACAGTATAAAATTCATTACATTCTATTTTTTGATGCTTTTATACATGCTATTTTTCTAATTTAAAAAAACGTATAAAAAATCAGGGTGTTTTTTAGGGGTCTGGAACGGATTAATGGCATTTCTATTTATTTTAATGGAGAAAATTGATTTGATATACGAGAAAGTCGTGTTACGAGCGGAACGAATTAAACTCGTAAATCAAGGTACCACTCTATACTAATTGCGTTTAGATATATGGATAGAGAAAAGAAGCCCTCTGAACGCGTCAGAACTCATCTCTTTCTTTTGCTCCTGCTTACTGTTATTCCCCTGTTCGCTTTTCGATTTTGATAGACGTTCCACTTCCCATCACCAACTACCTGAACAACATTTCCACGTGGTAGACACACAGTTAAAGGTATAAATAAATAAAAAATGCAATTAAACTTCCGTAGCATATGCGCGTTTTCTCTTTCAATACGTGAATTCAACATTTATGATAACTGTCCTGCGGGTATTTCGTTGAGTGCTGCTGCGGCTGGGCTGGTAAGTACGTCGATTTAAAATTCGAGAATTTTCTAAGACTTGTAATATTTAATGTATTTATAAATCGTAGCGTTTCGATCGATATTTCATCGATTAAGAGGAAGCTGGATTCAATCGGTGAATATCTCGAAGATATCAAATTTAAGATGTTTATTTCTTGCTCTTCGATATTCTTGATGGGTGAACGAAACAAACCCGGACATTCACCCTGTCGGCGAATTTTAAAACACGCTGACTATATCCTTCCAGCTAACAGAGGAGTAAGACTTACCCCAAAAGGGGTGTCCTTGGTATGACATTAAATTGTATCTGATTGTGAGGCTCCAGTTCTGGAGATCTGGAAATTGTGGTGTACCTCTCCATTGCCATTATTTCCAGGTCCACTCTAACCCAGAGTACAAGTACCTGTCAGGTTTGGTTGGGTTTCTTTGTTTAATGACATTAACCTTTGGATTATTTAATGTCAAAGTCATCCTTGAAGAAGAACAATTGTGGTACGATTTAACCCATAGGTGGAAGTATTTGTTAGGGCCCGATATATGCGTCAAATAGGTATGTTTAAAAATTATTCGTATTTGATAAGACCGTTCGCAAGAAAAAAAAAACAAAAAAAAACAAAAAACAAACAGTGGATGACAATTTTATTTTTTTCTGAATTATTTGACATAGAATTACCCATATATCAAAATTGCGCATTTTTGCATTTTTTTTTCTCCCTGGTCTTTTTAATATTCATTCTATTGTTGTAATTAAGAATTTTACAGAAAACTATATTTAGGTTTTGGCTCTGTTCTTAAGGTAAAATAATTAAAATGAGTGACAATTTACAATTTCTGAAAAAATAAATGTTGAAAGAAGGGGGCAGTTGCTTTCGTACCTAAATTTTGACCATACCTACATAAATTGACGTGATCTCATCAAGCCCAAAATATCGGATTAAGTAAAATAGTGCTCAGCCTAGAATATCGGTTTATAAAATCAAATCTAAAACTTTTCTTTTTGTTAATGATTGCGCCAGAATCCATAGTTATAAACTTTAACATATTTTTTTTACAATGAGCTTCTTTGTCATAAAATCAAGACTAACAATTTGGGCTCTGTGTCAATACAACTGCCACCGAGGGGACTACTAACATTACCCTCTCGACGACTTTTACTAACTTGTATGTTCTCAAAATAATAAACGGCATCTGTTGCTGCGCATATAGTGTTTTCCGCTCGTTGAATTAATTTGACATTAACTCTAAACAAACACGCCCAATTTGAACATTTTAAAACGAATGGTACCTTGCCTCACATTTATATGGCGCAGTAAGATTTAGCTGAATTTTCTTTTTTTCTCCACAGAACAAAACCCAGTCTCAAATACGAAAACAACTTCTTGGCTTTTTAAATAAAGTTTTAAGAATAGGAAAATATATGAGAAAAATACAAAGAGAGACAGACATTATTGTTCTGGTGTTAGATGAAACCATCGAATAGAAAACATTTTGGAAAGTCGATTTATCCGGCTGAGAGTTGGCGCCACTCAATGGAGAACGATAAGAAAGAAACTTTTGCCTCGGTAATCGCAGGTTTGGCTCGACTCACTTGCCTTTTGCCGACCGTTTTTCTTAAGTCATTCACATGTGAGTCTCTTGGTATCTGCGACTCAAGCCGCTATTGAGAATTTATTGGCATGAATTCACCAACTCCCATCTGCCAGAACGTGTTTTTGAATACATAAATCGTGACACAAACAAGATATATATATATATATATATATTATATTTACACACACACATAACGCACACATATGCGTACATACATGCCATGCACACACATACGATAAGAATATACACTTTTCTACAATAAGCTTGCATTCCCACATGTAGATTTATTCGTCAAAAATATTCTATACATATATATGTATACTTATATAAGCATACATAAACTTACAGGGACACGTATATTTACATGCACATATCTGCTTAAAAATCTAACATACACAGACAACTCCTTGCATACACACGCACATATATATATATATATAAGCACTCACTGCTGAATATATATATATATATATATATATAGCCTCATAAAACGTAAAACCCACAAAGTACTCTATTTTAACCAAGCATACATACATATACTTGATTGGATTAGAAGATCTCTGCTAGCATTTACGCTCACATACACACTCACATATCCATATTCTTATAACGACAAGCATTTGTTTTCTTTTGTATATAGAGTTATTCCTCAAACTAAAATATTCTCTACATATTTATAAACCGTGAATAAGCATAGATACACTTACAGTGGCATTCATATTTATATCCACATATCTGCTAAAAAATCTAACACACACAAATACGTACACACACACACACACACAGTTCAAATCCTGAAGCTACTTGTATTTCACATAACGATAATAGCCTTTGGAAAGGTATGCACCCACTTACTCCCTCTTTAGTTAGAGGTAAATAGTAGGGCAGACTGAGAACTTTAACATTTGCTAGGTAACCAGATTAGGAGAAGGAAAACTCTGAATTCAAACCTGTTAGACTCCGCTTAGAAATCGACCTTATATATATATATATTTCTGTGAGGGTATATCATTATTATTATTTCTTTGGGTGTTTGAGATGAGGCTTGAAGATTAGTATTATCTGCGTTATTCGGACTATTGTCCCCATCTTCATTGTTATTTGTACAACGTTTCGGCCGATATACACTCCGGCCTCCCGAATACGACAAGAAAATTCCCGAGTTAGAAAAGAAAATTCCCGAGTTCGAAAAGAAGGTTCCCGAGTTCGAAAAGAAGGTTCCCGAGTTCGAAAAGAAGGTTCCCGAGTCCGAAAAGAAGGTTCCCGAGTCCGAAAAGAAATACCTGAAGAAGGCCAAGGGTATATCGGCCTAAACGTTGTACAAATAACAATGAAGATGGGGACAATAGTCCGAATAACGCAGATAATACTAATTATTATTATTATTATGAAGATATTTCATTTGCGATAGTAAAATACTTTTTTCTAGTTTCCATACAAGCAACTCATCATCTATTTCTGGATAGATTAACAAAATTTATATAGTACTTTTTCATTACCCCAGTTGTAACCTTAGGCAAATCTGATAAAAATTAAATTCTCTTTTTCCCAAAATGAAGGTGTAAACTTTCATCATTACCGTTTCTTTTAGAATCACCGTTCTTTCTTCTCTATTTCAATCATCCTATATACATATGTTGTTTACGTTTCTTTTTTGCTTTTTAGTTAAATTTTCTTTACATCTTTCTTTTTGTGCAAACTTGTATGACCTTTATTTGCACTGTTACATCAAATTTGTAGACGGATGGAATCCGTCTGTGTAAGTGGTGTTTCGCGTGCTCGGTGGGTATATTTTATTTGTCAAACACACACACACACTTCTCTGAGATAGATGAAATACCCGTGGATCTTCTCATGACTTTTGCAGTATACGTACTAAAAAATAAATACATGCTGTATTTTCTCTTAACCAATCCGAAACTCTCAGTATTAGAAGGAAACACATGCATGTACACACATGCGTACACATATATACATGCACACACACACACACGTACCCACTCTCTGTCTCTCACACACTAGGATTAAATAGTTTAACATATGAATATAGACAAATACATTTAATTATTGATTGATTGATTTTAACAGACTGTCCAACCGACCAGGGTTATATTATGCTTTGAGGTTAGGGAATCGCGTCCATTGTACGTTCATATTGACATTCTTGTGTATTTTCCTTTCGCATACGGTCATATGAATAGGAATAATTTAAAATCAGATCTATTCAATCTATATGGAATAGTAACAGGTACTACCATTCCGGTTTTTCATTTCACATAGCGCTAATGCCCTTCTGAAAGGTATGAATCCAACCATTTTACTTCCAGCTATGGATTAATAGTAGGTCAGACTAAACTCTTTAATTCTGGTATGGCAACCGGTCTAGGAGAAAGAAAACTGAATTTAAATATGTTAAACTCCACTTAAAAAAATCACCTTATATAGCATCCCGCTTATGCAGAGAGTTTGGTAAATACATACCACCCTGAGTCAGTATGGACCTGAGCGTAATAGCACTAAAGGTGTACAAAAAAAGATTTTCAGAACTTGAGCCTCACCATCAGATGAAGTTTTGTGTCATACTCAAAAAAGCCATATATATATATATATATATATATATATATATATATATATATATATATATATGTGTGTGTGTGTGTGTGTGTGTATGTGTGTATCACCAGGCATAGTGCAATTTTTAATGTTTGACTTGCAGATCAATGGGGTATACAGTTCAGTCCTAACTGGGTAATTTATATATAAAAAAAAAATTTTTTGAATTCTTGTGTAAGCGTGTTTTTGTGTATTCTTCTTAAATAAATAAACTCTGAAAGACGTTTTTAAAGACAAAATCGTTGAGAAAAGAAAATCATATTTAAATAGACCTGATATGTACTTTTTATCCATGATGAAATCAGATGTGAAGAGGCAAAGGTAGCCAAAATAAATTTATTTCTGATAAATTATCGTTTTCACACACACACAACTACAAATCCATTAACAAAAAATTGCGTTGCAAATATCCATATATGTACACCCATCTTTCCGTGCAGTTATGGTTGTGTGTGTATATATATATATATATATGTGTGTGTGTGTGTGAATTTATGTACATGTATACACATATACACATGTACGCACTCTTACATTCATCACCGTTAATATAGACGTAGCAGCTATGTGCCAAAATAACTCTTGCATTTTCAACGCATGCACATCCATTTATCAAGAAAAGATATTCGCGAGAACACCTTTACACACAGACCTACACACAAATGCTTACATAATTGACGATGGAACCACTTACGCACACATTAGCTGAAATACGTATCTCTACAGATTAACAAGCGTCTTAGCTTTGCTTGTAGAACCGACGCCGCACTATTTTTATTCGCTAGCACCTATTTATTTCCATCTTGCCTAAACTTGGCCCCCGGGCATCACGTTGGGAACTTAGTGTATTAAAAGTCCTACTTTGAACGGTCGGCCACTAAAATGTGCCGACTGCATTCGATCCGCGCAGTCTCCTACCTTCAACAACCCCCACCGTACTGACCAACCGACATGGGTTGATGGAAATGATTTACCTAGCAGCACTGGGCACCTTTGGGGTCGGGATTGTATAGTGTGGGGGACGGGGGGAGGGGCGATTGTAGTTGGGATGTTACTACTTTAGTTAGTGGCGCTAGTGATGGGCACGTGCGTGGCTTTCAAAGACGATCGAAAAACGTGGGAAGGTTAATATTGGCAAAAAGACATCAGAGGTTGCTGGAAATATGATTTTCTTTTTTTCGCTCTAAAAAGTGAAGAGGAAGGGGAGATTATTAACTCTTGGAAAAACGAAAGGTGAAAAAAAAAAGTGACAAGTTTGGGAAAAATGGGGTTCACCTGGGATGTCGAAATAAAGGGGGGGGGATTGTCAGTAAGGAAGTATGAAGTAAGGTAACGACAGAAGGGGGAAAATGGCGACAAGGGTGAAATGGTAGAGATATGAGAAATAAAGTGATGAAAGTAGAAACCAGAAAGAGAGAAAAAGAATGAGAGATGCACACAAACACACATATATTATATATAATTATTAATTTGATTAATATAAATGTTTTGAGTAATTTTTTGTCCAAAATGAGTTAGGAAAAAGGAAAATGTCTGATAGTCAGATAAGAGTTAATATAAAGTATTAAAAAAGACACAATGTCAAGTACTGCCCATGACTCAGACTTCTAAGTACGTCATGGACATTACTTTACATTGTGAGCCTTTTAATACTATACATTTATATATTCAGATACGTTAGTATGTGTATATACATGTGTGTGTGTGTGTGTGTGAATATATTGCTAACTATAAATATATATATATATATATATATATATATATATATATGGGAGAGTAAAAAAGAGAATAAAAGAAAGAATAATCGGTAAATAGGAGAGGTTAAGTAAGAAGGACAGACATAAAAACCTAAAAATGTTAAGAAAAGCTCTTGACTTAAATCAGTGGATAGCAAGTGATACTGGTATTTCATTCGCTTAGGGAATCCGACCATCAAGTATGCTCTATTATTGTGGCCTTCAACCATACTAAAAGTTTAGTAATTATCAAGATGGTGATAAAATCCAACATTTTCAATCATGATTTTCCAGGCAGACAACAGGGTCATCGTCACTGAACTTCAGTAATGTGACGGGAACCAATGCTTTTCCGGAAAGGAAAAGAAGAACGCAAACAGATAGAAAAAAAAGAAATGATGTAAACAAAGAAGAAAGAAAGAACGAAGGAAGAATATGAAAAGAGATAATGAGAAAAGAAAGCAAAAACATTAAAACTAAGAAGGGAATAAATAGTGTATGCATGAAAAAACAAAGATTGAAAAAGACTAAAAACAGAAAAAAAGCTCTTGACTTAGATCAGTGGATTGGTAGCGAGAGAGAAAAGAACTAAGAAAATAAAGAGGGAATGAAAGATTGAAATAGAAGAAAGAGAACATGTTTTTTAAAAAAGGTGATTATATAATATATATATATATATATATTATATATATATATATATATATAATAGAGAGAGAGAGAGAGATGTAAGAAAAAATAAAATAGAAGGAAAGAAAATATAAGAAAATAAAGAAATAGTAAATAGATATTATAAAAATATAAAGAAAGAATATTAAATGAGAGATTGTGTATAAATGAAAAAGGGAAAAATGAAATGAATAATGAGAAAAGAAACGAATGAAAGAGTGAAAAAAAGACAGCGAAAACTTTAAAAAAAAGGGGGTAAAATGAAAGACAGAAAAAGTAAGAAAAAAAGGAATAAGAAAAGCAGAAGACGGAAAAATAAGAAAAAGAACAAAAGACGGAAAAGGAAAATAAAGAAATAATGTTAAAATTAAAGATAAAATAGGGAAGGAATAAAAAAAATCTTGGAGGGAAGGAATAATGAGAAAAGAAATAGAGAATTAACGAATGGAAGAATTTAAAGAAAGGTCGAAAAATGAAAAAAAGAAAAATAGTGAATGAATGAATGAAAGAAAGAAAGAAAGAAAAATAGTGAATGAATGAATGAAGAAGAAAGAAAGAAAATGAAGAATGAATGAATGAAAGAAAGAAAGAAAGAAAAATAGTGAATGAATGAAGAAAGAAGAAAAGAAAGAAAGAAAGAAAGAAAAATAGTGAAAGAAAGAAAGAAAGAAAAATAGTGAATGAATGAAAGAAAGAAAGAAAGAAAAATAGTGAATGAATGAAAGAAAGAAAGAAAAATAGTGAAAGAAAGAAAGAAAGAAAAATAGTGAAAGAAAGAAAGAAAGAAAAATAGTGAAAAAAGAAAGAAAGAAAAATAGTGAATGAATGAAAGAAAGAAAAAATAGTGAAAAATAGTGAATCAATGAAAACAGAAGGATAAAAATAGTAGTAAAAGAAAGAAGGAATTAAAGAATGAAAGAATTGCAGAATGAAAAGAACGATGAAGAAATGAAAGAAAATGTTTTTAAACAGTGTGTGGATGGGGGGGGGATGAGAAATAAAATAAGAAAAAAATGAATGAAAAAAAAAAAAAAAAAAAAAAAAAGAAAAACAATAAATAATATTTCTGAAAGATTAAAAAGTACAAAAAAAAAAATGGATGCAGAAGACCAACAAAAAACCCAAAAAAAAAAAAAACCAAAAAAAAAAAAACCAAAAAAAAAAACCCATAAAATCACAAAAAATAAGAAAACGAAAAGCTAATAAATAAAAAAAGAAATAAAGAAAAATAACTCCAACGCGTAGTGATGGTGAAAACTGAGGAGGAGAAGGAAGAGGAGAAAGAATTAACAATGTAGATAAAGTAATAAGTGATAAATAATCTGATAAGATTATACTTGAT
>CM042152.1:109062452-109067452 GCA_023376005.1 Doryteuthis pealeii
ATATCGAGATAGATATAAAGACAGAGACAGATATAGATATCGAGATAGATATAAAGACAGAGACAGAGACAGATATAGAGACAGAGATAGATATAGAGATAGATAGAGAAGACCTGGTGTAAACAGGCGGATAGAGATATAATAGATTGGGTGGAAAAATAAGAAATAAAATCCGACGGTTTATAGAAATGCAAATAAGGAAAATAAAAACATTCCAAAGGATGTCTATTAATAGATAGACAGTCAACGTTAAAACGTTTCAATTTTTCATAGAATCTTCATCAGGAAAATTGGGTGGTAAGATGCCGTCTAACTTGAGTTAAAAATATTTCAAAATGAAAACTCAAAATTAAAATTTAACTCAGGTTAGATAATATCTTATCATCCAATTGTTCTGATGAAGCTTTTTATGAACCCCCCCCGCCAAAAAAAAACCCTAAACGTTTTAACATTGACTAAATTCAATCTATTAATAAATTCACCCTTTGGAATACTTTTTTTCTTATTTACATTTTAGATATAATAGATAGAAATACATGCGGAGGCAATGGTAAAAATACACTGACACTAGAGAGAAAGGAATAAAGAGAAAGAGAGAGAGAGAGAGAGATAGGAGTGAGAGAGAGAGAGGGTGAGAGAGTGAGAGAGAGAGTGGGAGAGAGAGAGTGAGAGAGAGTGGGAGAGAGAGTGAGAGAGAGAGAGAGAGTGGTGAGAGAGAGAGTGAGAGAGAGTGGGTGAGAGAGAGAGTGAGAGAGAGTGGGTGAGAGAGAGAGAGAGAGTGGGTGAGAGAGAGAGAGAGAGTGGGTGAGAGAGGAGAGAGAGAGAGAGAGAGGGAGAGAGAGAGAGTAATGTTTATCGTCGTATGAAATGGACTGTGTGTTTCGTCACCTCGGCAAAAGCATCCGAAGCTGCCGTATCATTCCTCACATTTGTAAAATATTGCAATACTTTCGAGTCACCCTTGTTTTATTGATATTGTTTTACCTGTCAAAATGATAATAAAATTCATGTCACCACCAAAATGATTATATGGTTCTGCTATTACTACTATAATAGTGAAATGCGCTGTTGCTGTCCCCATAACTAATGCAAATACTAAGATATTGAAAAAGAATAAAAACAAAACATAACACCCCCTCCAAAAAACAAAAAAACAAAAAAACAAAACAATCAGAACGAATTTTCATTACTGTCAAGCGCTTCCACCAGCCCCGTTAAAAAAAAAGCTTTACCATCAAACCCGTTATATAAAGATGGCGGCTGCTGTGGGTATAGTTTTTACTATCATAAAAATAGCTATTTTATTTTATTTATTTATTTTTTTTTTTAGAATGAAGAACATTAAACCAATCCCAATGCATAACAATTAAAACAATCACTAACAACTTTAAATTCACAAGCGTCAAGTTTGAGTTCGAAACAATCACGACTAAAATCATTGCCATTATTCCGAAACCTTATGTGCTTCGTAAAATTCGTAAAATTAAATGGAATTAAAATCACCCCCTCAGCTATAGGAACATTAAAGACAATAATTCAAAATAAAAACTATGCCTCTACAGAGGCGCGGTTAGCGTAACGGTTATCCTCATAGAAAATGAAATCGGCAACCCAAATTCAAATACTTTTTTTCATTTTACGTCAATGCATTTGGGAAAGTCATGAATACATTTATTTTACCCCCCCCCAGTTGAGGGTAAATAGTAAGGCAGATTGGGTTCTGTAGCCTTTATAAGGCAATTCAAACCAAATTTAGGTCACTTATTAGAAGTTATCCTCCAGATATAGAAACAATATGATACTCACCGTGGCAGTGGGGTTCTAACTATCGTCGAGTTAGCAGACGAGAACAGGCAAGCTGTAACTTAATACAGTTCTTGCATGCTGCTAGCATAATGCAAAGTGATGGCTGAAGAGTGGGTACTTATCCATGTTCTTACTCACCCTGAAATCCAACAGCCAATCAGAACTCAGAAAATGAACTTGCCTGAGTTCATAATGGAACAATCCAAAGCTCCATATAAGCCACCTACCAAGCTCTAGTTTTAGTTTGGCATTCATCTTGTAACAGAGTTGAATACATTACACAAAATCCAACAACTTAGAAATTGACCCTGTGTCGCATCCTGCTCGTAGCGAAGGAGTAGGGGGAATACATGTCCTACAAATACAGTACAGAAGTTTAGAAATGCGACTAAGACGAAAAACACTTTGTAGCTAAATACGGTAACAATATTTTTAACAGAGTAGCACTGTTACAGTTAACCGAAAATTAAGGAATATATAAAAAGTAAAGTCGTCGGGGTGGCTTAAAGCCAGCCAATCAGCGAGGGAGTCTATCCCCTTTTCACTAGCGCTAAACCAAGGAGATTGTTTTTGCATCTGAGGTGGAGCACCACACCTACCATCAGCTCCTTACTATACCGCACAGACCCCTGTACTACTCATATGCTGAGTTGGCGAGGGCCGGTATCGAACTAGGAACCTGGTGGTTTCTAGTCGAAAGCTCTACCGACTGAGCTAACTCGACCCTGAGGAATATATAACACATTTTAATTCTGTGGTATTTACCTACCTACGAGTGTAATGTGTGTGTAACGTGAAAAGAATAGAATATTTTACATATCTTTAAAAAAAGGAAAGAAATATAGATAACACGTCTGCTTTCCGACCTCTCTCATCTCATTTCACACTTTCTGTAATACATTATTCTATGAATCTTGCTGCCACGACTAGAAATGTTGGGTCAGTTTTTTTTAGTTTCTAAAGAAATCTCCATCCCGAAAAATATCGTATATAATCGAGTAATGAACAACTTCGTGTAATAAACGACCTCTAACTTTTGGCTATGGTAGCCTACAAAAAAGATTTTTTCAGCATCCAATGACATAAAAAGAAAACACTCACACACTTATTTATACTATAAAAACTACTGTAATACAATCAACATCAATGCAATATCTTAAATAAACAGCAGTAACATATTGGTAAACAAAGAGATATTGTATACATTGCCGTCATACATTCGTTAAATTTGGTTTTCAATTAAATGCTATCGAATGAATCAAATGTGTGTTGTGTTGGAATATAATATCTGTGCAGATCAGAGAATTATATAAACAAGTGTTCACAAACATAGGATAATATTTCAAAAAGATAGACTGACATATCCATGACTAGAATGGTTGCCTTGCCAAGGTTAGAGTTATGAATGTGCCCTACTATGTATCCATACCTAGGGACAGAATATTTGAATTAGCGCTATGTGAAATCCAAACAGTCTCGTCCAGGATTTCGTTTCGCCGTGTCTATTTCCTACTACAGTTGCCATTACACCACGCGCCTTACACGAATATATAGGGTATTTATCTCTCGACATACCCCGAAATTCATCAGTTTTTCTATCGGGATAATGCGTAACATTTCGCAAAATATTTATTGAATTCTTATAAAAAGAGTAAACAAATAAACTAATGTTTATCCCTATCCTTAGCATTCTTTAATATGTAATAGAACTAGATCTTGTCACAAGAATAGGTGGTCATTCTGTTCGATTATCTTCTTTCTTCTAGACGAGCCTGGTTATATTTTACAGAGCGCTAATAACAATGGCTAGAATATACATCCAACTATTCTTCCTGCTGTGAGTGCATAGAAAGCCAGACTGGGATCTTTAACCTTAGCATGGCAACTACTGTTGGAGAATGAAAACTGAATTCAAACCTGTTAAAATCCGTATTATCTGGATTATTCGGACGATTGTCCTCATCTTTATTGTTAAGTGTCCAACGTGTCGACCGATGTACCCTTTGTACATATAACAATAAAGATGAGGACAATAGTCCGAATAATACAAATTATCAAGCCTTATTTTAAAAAATTTCAGAGAAATACTCTTAAAATCTGCTTAAGAAATTGACCTCGTGGAAAGGATTCTCGACTTTGCTAGAAACCAAGTATATAGGTTCTATTGATGATATGGAGCACTTATTTTAAGTTTGTATACCTCTCTCTACACTGCTGACATATTTGAGTAATTGTGAAACCTGTTAAACTCTACTTAAAACATAACCTTGTGCCACACCCTACTCGTGTGATGGGGTTGTTAAATATTTTCTTCAGAATAAAATGAGCAACAGGTTAATTGTACATCGTTATTCTGGGCAAATGATGGCATCATGTTGGAAAACACTGAACCGGAAAAGTTAGTCTGTTAATTATCATTATGTTGTATTACAAATATTATCGATGCATATCTATAATTAAGCACATATTTATTTGGCAAACAAGCGCTGGAACAACTTAAATGATATAGTAATGCTTCTTATAAAATTGACCTACGAAGGATTTAATGAGTTCAGATGTGAACTTGTGGTAATTTGTTTTTCTAATTACTAGTAAGTTAACTAAGGAGATTATAGCTCAGAAAATTTATCGAGTGTAAAATAGAGATTTGTTTTCTAGACAAGAAATTAGAGATATTTTAGGATTTGCCAGAATGTATTTTACAGACACAGAAAATAGTGTATATGTACACAAATCATACAAGAAGAGAGATACTTTAAATAATTATACATGCATATATATATATATATATATATATATATATATATATTATATATATATATGTGTGTGTGTGTGTGTGTGTAAGTGATATAATGACTTATGAGTGCTCACAGCTTACGTGACTCGGTCGATTTTTTACGTTGTATTGAGAGCTAAAAATGAGCTTCAGATACGCTTATGTTAATAAGTTCCTTAAAACATTTAATTCTACAAATTTATTACACTAAAGACAATCATCATCTAATAAAAAGGTAGACATTGAAATATATTAGAGCACATAATTCATTGCATTATATTTTATTATGTTTTATACAATACAGTACTATTTTTCTTATTTAAAAAAATGTAACAAAAATAGGGTGTTTTGTGAGGGACTGAACCGGTTAATGGTATTTTAGTTTATTTCAATGGGGAAATCTGATTTCATGTACGAG
>CM042152.1:109072452-109079204 GCA_023376005.1 Doryteuthis pealeii
ATGAAGCCATGTACTACTACGCATGCCCCATAATAATTGTTACATTTGCCTATATATTTCATATAATAAACGTACTAACCATTATGGGACATATGTAGCCAAGAACAACCACGAATGTGCTATAAGAGTTGTTACATATGAAATATATCAGTAAAACCTTTTGAAATTTTCAAAAACTATTATTTTAAACACACATGTTTCAGATCCCATTTATTAACCTCAGAAAGTTTGGTTTGGCTTCTTTGTTTAATGGCATATCAATCTTCGTGGTTTATTTAATGCCATGGGAGAGTCCCTGGGGTGTAGTGGCAAACATTTTGGGTTGCGACATCGTAGTAAGCGAGGGAGTCGTTCTATTACATTGACTTTCGGACTAATAACATTGGGAAAGGTATGAACACCATCATCTCCCCCAGATGTAGGTTAACTAGTACAATTACTATTTTTGTTGATACGTCCAATAAAAAAGAAAGTAGGAATTTAATCCAAAAGCAAAATAGGTGGTCGATGAGAGGTTAATACCATTTTCAATGTTATTTGTCCGAAAGTGAAGCGAATAGCGCAGCTGGAGTTCAAATTTGTTTATTACAATGTCGCAGTTAATTATGTAAACAACTACGCCAGGGAGACCCCCTCAGAATGTTTGGTGATCATTACTTGAGCCGTAGTATATATATTTACCTACCACTCCGCACGAGCAGGATGTGACACAAGGTCAATTTCTTAAGCGGAGTTTAACAGGTTTGAATTAAGAGTTTTCCTTCTCCTAGACTGGTTACCTAGCCATGGTTAAAGAGCCTAGTCTGCCCTGCTATTTACCCATAGCTGGAGGGAGAATTAGATTCATACCTTTCCCAAGGGTATTAGTGCAATGGGAAATACCAACAGCTTCGTCCAGGAATTGAACTCGTGTTGACGAGTCCATTTCCTATGATTCTAACCATTAGACCACGCGCCTCCTTTGAGCCATAGTATAGCACGGTAAAAAACAAAAAAGAAAAAACAAAAGAAGACTTTGTTATTGTACAATTCTTTCTGTTCGTAGGGGGCATTTGTTATGTCATTGTTTTTCGTGGATCAAAATATTAATGACTCTTCACTTCAACAACAAAAGAGAGATGGGTGCGGTGGCATTAGCACTAAGTTGTTTTGCCCCTTAGTTTACTCTTGCATAACATCGGTGTTAGTGGGGAGGCATGCAACATGGTAAACAACATTGCCCAGGACTGGGCCTAGATTCAGGCGCACATCTATAGTATCACAAGACTGATCGATGCTATAATAATTGTACTTTTTATCAATTACTAGTAGAGCTACCCGGCATTGGCCGGGAGTTAAACAGATAGAAATACATTTCTTATCTATATTTATGAATATATAGATCAATAAAAATTATTTTTCTATATATTTGTTCTATTATCTTTTATTCTTTATATATACTTGTTTTTAAGTTGTTTATTTTTATTATTATTCTCGTTTGTATTTTTTCTTCTGTCTTTTATTTTTTTTAACTATATTATTTATTCTTTGGTCATTTGTTTTATCTCTTAATAATTTTTTAAATTAATCTTTTTAATATATTGATTTATATCCTTATTATACTTTTTATTTAGCTTTTCTTATGGAAAATGAGGGGTAAAATTATTGGACAAAAAGAGAGTGTGAATTTTATTGAAATGTGGTCTTTATTGGTCTTCACCAATTTTACTGTATAAAAGGACGTGCACTCAGTCGTTATACAAACAAACGTACAGACTCTTTCTATTATATATTTAGATAGAGCGTTACTGGTTTAAAACATCGTCATGGCGTGCCGACGGCATGGTTTCCTTCATTCGCCATTCATCCATGTCGGCAATCGTGATTGGTAAGTCTTCTAGACGATATCCAGCGTCCGTACATAGCTAATGAATGTACATTTTTGCTGCTCGACCTATGCTGATGTGTTCATGCGTATGAGTCCATAGGATAACGTCACTTATGAGTTTATCCATACTTCACCAGTAGTGTATTGCTGGTCTTACATAGATGGTTTACAAGATGAGAGATAAGTGACCGCACAAGTGCTGATTTTTTAGGGTACTGCGTTCATTATTTTTTTTTAAAAGCATCATCTTATTATAGTTTCCATCTATATTTTTCTTCGTGTGTTTTGTTAAAGTCGAAGTGGTCCAACCATTTAGCTGTACTGACATGGATACAACTTGGAAGATTATATGATAATATTATATTTGAATCAAACGTTTCATTGATATATGAATTGAAGCTGAATACAAATCAATAATGATCTCACACGAACAATATAGACAACTTCCCCAAATATAAATAAAGACAACTTACCGAAACATCTACTAAATTTGTCTCTTTATTAAAAAGAATCACCACTCACCTGAAAAAGAAACAGAAAAAAGAAATTATTGATATTTGCCAATTGCATCAGTAAGAAATCATCAACACCGTTAAAGTTCAAGTGGTGCAATCATAAAACATAAATAAACCAACCCCAAATTCCATGCCTTTCCACATTTGATTTATTTAAAATGTATTTCGTTAATATGCCATCTTTGCCTATTCTTATGCTTCTATTCAGTTTCGGACTAATACCCCTGGGAAAGGTATGAATCTCGTCACCCCCCCCGTATATGTTAAATAGTATCGCTACTGTTCTTCTACAAAGATAGCTTTGGCATTAAATCACCTCTGAAGGTTGATATGCCATTAAATAAAGAAAACAAACAAACCAAATGATTTATTTCTATTTTCTTTATTTTCGTATCGGTACAGTTTGAGATTTATTTTTTTTTTAGTTTCCGATTTTTTTTCTTCTGTTTTTAAGTCTTTTTTTTGAGGATTTCCTCCCGTACCTTTGCCTTCTATTCTTTTTAAATGCATTGAAGAAAAAAAAAAAAAAAAGAATGGCATCTGTTTCACGTTTTTCATTCCCTTTGATTTTTGCTTAACTTTTTTTTAGCGCTTTCGTACCTATCCTTTTTTTTTTTTTAACCCTTCAAGTGTTTCTTCAGGGAAATTCTGACGACATATAAATTCCATCAGTGCAATTTCTTCAAGCGAAAAAAAAAAAAAAAAAAAAAGAAAAGAAAGAAAAAAAAAGAGAAAGAAAAAAGAAAGAAAGAAACGGATAAAATAAATGGAGATAGCAATACATCAATTTCCGTCTCTACATCAGGCACATGACATGCCAAGCCAGTGTAGCGACGTTTGTCGCATGTCTAAACAAAGGAAGCGGAACAAGGAGATAAAAAAAAACACCCACTTCAAAGTAATAAATGGTAGAATAACAGAGACGTGTGCAACACTGGAAAACTGGTAATGGCAGGGATGATGTTCAGGCGGGACTGACATGGTGTGATGACGTGTATACCTGTGGCATAATAGTTAGCGATCCAGAAAGCACAATCAGCAAACTGGGTTCGAATTTCGCTCGTGACTGCTCACACATCACTTCTACACAAGTGCCCTTGGGGTAAGGCATAAACGTAACACCCTTTACAATCTGTTTTAGTCAACGGTGATTTCGAACGTGATACTAGAAAGGGAAACCGTAGCTGAGTGAGCAAGTACTTGAGTGGTAGTCTCCCCCTCCACTTCATGTCCGGATAGGTCTTATAAAATACAGAAATGCACGCACAGACATATATCATGAAGCACTTTTAATAAATTCATTCTATGAAATAAAAATAATACTAATATCTTCCTTGACCGAAGAATCTTGCAATATCAATCTAATATATGCCTTTACTGTTGGTAGATATTCACACAATCCATTTTTCATGGGTAGGATGTGACACCAGGTTGCAAGTATGGGGTATCCAACGATGAGCTAACTCACTATTTTAGTAGACTAGCTTGTTAACCATTACACCACGATTGGACGCCCTATACGAATTTACGGTAGGGCACCTCAGCGTGGTGTGATGGTTAGCAAGCTAGATTCGCAGACCATTGTTAGTGAGTTCGATTCTCACTTGTGCCCTTACTTCTGGCCTTGTGCCACATTAAGTTAAGCAGTACATAACTAGGGTACCTTATGCTGCTTAATGGTTTGCAAACTAACTTAGGCGTACCATTGTTAGTGAGTTAGATACTCAGTGGGTGCCCTTAACTGGCCTTTGTGCCACATATACGCTAAACTTAGTAATAACTATATGCATTTAATAATTCTCGTATAATGAACGACTTTTTAAGACCAATTTTTGACTGACATGCGTCCCTCAAATATTTTTATAGCAAGCCGGTAGAATAATTTTCGAGACTAATATTTTCCTAAAACACAGTAATTTGTCCCTGATCAAGTTAATATCCAAAGAAGGACAGTAAGTACAATCTATTTCAAAAGCTAAAAAGTAGAAATAGTCCTATTAATATACATTTATAATCTTTCTTCATAAGAATATTTGTGAAACCTATACCGACTTGCTTTAAAGACATAGTATCGTGGAAGGGTGAGATTATAGAAAAATATCTCGCACCACAGAAATAGAAGAACATTTATTTTGCTTACAGTCAAGTCCGTTGAAAGCACCGGTTCCTACTAGATCACCAAAGTTAAGCAGCGATCAACCTGTTTCAATTCTTAGATAATGACCACTTAAGCAACAACAGGAACAGTAAGTAACCGCATATTAAATAACTTGAACTTTTTATACACTAACGTACACCATGGATGCAACAGCAATTGTTATTTCAGCATCCAGGCAAATTGCTTCAATCTAGTACAACTGTAAATATTGTAATGCATTCAAAAGGACTAAACATGTCTGTTTTCTGGCTCATCAAGCGCTGAATTGAGAGGAATAAGTTTGGATGGGACAGTCAAACCGTAAATTAATTAGACGAGGCTTTGTTTAAAAGATTTCCCGTGCTTGAAGTGTACACAGAAAGATATTAATCAATAAATGGTGTAATAGGTACAAGAATATAGCAAGAGAACAAGCGGAAATAAAGGATGAGATGTGTGAGTGCCCCGAAGTTTTGCTTAAAAGGAAGGAGAAAAATAACTAATTCGAACGACTAAAAAACAAAGGAAGAAAGCAGAGAAAAATGAGCTAGGTCGGCTAAAAAACAAAAACAAATCCCCCCGCCAAAAAAACAACAACTCCTGTACCCTCAACTTTAAAACTGAATATCTCTGCCAATATAAAAAGCAATAACCTAATATCCCGAGCAAAATTAATAATCCTCCTCCAGAATAATATTCCATAAATGATTAAAAGAAGCATAAAACTAACTCTCATTAATAAAGGGGTTCCCTAACTACATAGTTGATGAACAAAAAAACCCGCCATTAAAAATTTTACCCGCCAAAATGAAAACTGCAATACCACCCATTAAACACAGTTTTACGCAACCGGATGCACAAACAATTATAAAGTAGATGAAATATATGTTAAAAAACATTAATTTAAAGAAATTTACTTCCCACTAACAATAATGGGAAAATAATAAACTTATAACTACAAAAAAATTAAAATCTCCAATTTAGTTATCAAATAAACTGTTTACCATGCATCTTTTTTGATACCAGCTCAAATAGCCGAACATTAAAAAAAAAAAAAAACACTTTTACCCCTACAGTCAATTTCTGGAAATACTCGCTGACAATACAACAATATTAGAACAACAAAATAGTAACAAAGGCTACAGAATTAGTATTATTTGTATTATTACAGACTATTGTCCTCAGATCTTTATTCAAAGAAAAAGACTACAGATTCTTGAAGCTCAACCCATCAAACAAAAAATATAAGCCTCCATACAATTAACTCAGATTCTAGCACTTACATAATTAAATGCCTTTTAATCACTTCTACTATTTACAGAATTACATTAATAGTTATAAATATTAAAAACAAAGAAAAAAAAACATAACACCAGTATAAATGGAACATACAATGTAATATTTTGTTTTGTAAATTCCCCCCGACGATAGCCGTAAAGGTGCTGAAAGTATTAGGGAATAATCAGCTGTGGCAAATTCATCAGCCAATTCCAATCGGATATTATATCCCCATTCGGTGACTTGAAAGGATTGAGAACAGAATTGTAGATAAAAATATCTGTACAGTTCAACCCAAATATATAATTAGAGACTGTCCACAAGTCAGTGTGCATTGAAATTTTTATAACTAATTTGTCTTTGTATATTTTTTAAATTCACACAGACTTAATGGACACCATAAAGTATATTATATAATATATAATATATATATATATATATATATATATATATATAATATATAAATCAGTCGATATAAGACGGTTTTCAGTGAGGAATTAAGTGGTCCTGGCACGTAGGAGTAGATTTAATGAAAAATATATCTGAAAGAAAGGACACTTGTACCAATTGAAGACATTTTTCCAAATGTCATTTACAAATTGGAAATCATTTAAGTAACTTTTATCCCCAGGGAAATAATTGGTTATGTCTTTTTCTTCTTTATGATTAAAAATTGTAAATTAAAAGAATATAATTTTGATTTATCTTATTTAATCATAACATTTGTCTTCGAACGTGGAAAACTCAGTTCTGCACAATGAAGAAACAATCTTAACCCTTACCTTGCCATATTTTAGTTTTAGTAGCTCCCAGAAACAAAACAACACCGTTGATATGGTAAATATTCCACACGCAACACTTGTTTGTATTAGACTATATTAAGAAGGTTTAACCCGCAAAGGATGGTTTTGTTCCTGGCGTTTAGATATAAAGAAAAGATCTCTCTCAACAACAA
>CM042152.1:109079304-109116804 GCA_023376005.1 Doryteuthis pealeii
AAAGAGGAGATTTCACCTGACAATGTGTGTTTAGAGAAGGCAGAGGGGAATCAGATTAACCCCTCTGAAACCGAGCGGATACCGGTATTTATGCTACTGAACAGACCACACACTTCACCGGCAGTCAAATTTCAGTCGTGCATTCCCCACTTAATACATTACCAATGAAATGGTTGCAAATTTTTAGTTATTTTTGCATATAATTCTATTATCTTTTGATTATGTTTAGATTGTTATACAGATATTTAACTCTGTTATTTAAACAATCTGAAAGGCGTTAAGATGACAGAAGCTACAGTTTAACATACAGCTATTTTTTAATTCCATGGTGCCGTCTAGGGTGGAACTCAAGGTCGATTGGAGGCTCGAGGGTTCTGGGATTAAGTAGCTACATTGGCGACAATCAGGAGCGAAAGTAATTTTACAAAACTTGTCCTATCGCCAAGTCATCATTCACACGTTACTTTGCTATGGGATGGGACATATGAAAGTGAAAATAGAGCCAGAAACCGTGATTGTAACTGTTTTTTTATTTCATTGAGTTTTAGGAAAACATCAAGTCTATTCTAACTATTTATTCATGTATTTAGAAAACTAGTTAAAAACAACCTCAAATGTCAGCGGTTTTTAAATGCTGACGTTTAGGAAATATTTGAAAAAAAAATTTTAAAACAAATATTAAAAAATTATTTTAAACAATATTCTATATAAATATTTAAAAAGAGCGAAACGCAAAAAGCCATATCTAAAATATATCTTTTTCTTTTTTTGTTTTACATAAGTTATTCTGTTCACCTACTAAAAAAAACAACCAAAACGAAAGCAGATAACTCATTAAAGTCATAAACACACGTGACCTCATACTATAAATTATAATTGTATAAATGTGCTGAGCGATTATAAAAGAAATAAACAATTTTCAAATGTATTAAGCTTATTCACAATCTTTTGAGGAAGTCCAAGAATAGTGTTGAGAACAAAACAACGGCTATAGACGATTTTTGGTTGCCTTAACAAAGGTGTTAGGAAAATAAGTAGATTAGGAATTGGGAAATCTCTTATAGAAGCTTAATAGACCACCGTTTTTTTTAATATGATTACCAAGCTCCATAAATTCTATCGCTTAAGCCAGATCGACCAATACATCTCAAATTAATTTTTCTGTTATTCGTGGCATTGATGTTAAAACAGGCTTCAGGGGATATATATATATGACAAGGACAAGGTGTACGTATGTATATGTACTTTAATCAACCTGCATCGTACCCACACTATGTCGTTTGATTTTGGTTTGGTCTGGTTTGTTGCCTATAATGGCATGTTAACCCTTGTGGGATATTTAATGCCGAAGTCAGTATTTTTTCAAGCAATTAAATGGTTTCAAGTAACTAATGATAATATATTTGCAAAAATATAGTTTAAAGTACATATTCATAATGCGAATAATTTATAAACAATTGAAAGCGACGGTTTAGCTCAGTCGTAGAGTATCCCCTCGTGACCACAAGGTTCTGGGATTGATACTGGCCTCGGCAACTTGAGTATCACAGCTTGAATCTGTGCAGTAATGTGTGTTGGCTGGGGCTGATGTAGGTATGGCACTTCACATCAGATGTAAAACAATCTCTGGTATAAGCGCCAGTGAAAAGGGGACAGACGCCATCGCTGTTCGACTGATACCGACAATAGGCCTCTCCACCAATTTTAATTTTTTACTATAATGGTTTCAAGTCTTTTATATATGATAGTGATTTATTAGCACACAGTTATAAGTTTTCCTATCTATACTAGTAATTTTCAAAACACCCATAGATAGAACACTAACAAGAGCAACCACTCCCGATTAGAGTGGACCAGAGAGTAATGGCAACAAAGGGGCGGTTCCAAACTCCTCAGATACCCAGAACAGGAGCCGCACCAACCGGGTTTTAGTCTAGTGTTATATCTTAGAAACTTACTTCGGCTTTTCTAATCTAAAATTTTAGAAGTTTCCCTAACCTGGTATGTGTCATCTTCAAAACACAGAATTAAGAAAGAAATATACAATAGAATTGTAAGGAAAGCTTTTAGTGGCTTGTACAAATGTGTTTTAAGAAATAAGAACATAAAAGTTACAAAATAAAAATCTAGAAAGGTATTAATCTGTCTATAACAGCTCATGCCTTTCCTATACGTATATTGAATCGCTTTCTGTAAATGAGATATTACTACATAGGTATGCAAACTGGTCTACTAATTTCAGAGGCTTATCATCTAATGTGGAGATGTCTCCATAAGTCTCCACAAATGTATCAATTAGCATTGCCTCCATCATTTCACCGTTCTTAATGTACACAATAGTGACTTCATTAAAAACTAATAACTTATCAGTATTACTAATGCCATAAATAGTGTGGTTATTCTACAAAATGTATATTTATGCATGACAGCCATAGGCCCTTCTGTTCGCTGAACTGGCCACTAGCCAGCGATGCAGAGAGCCAACATGGACATGAAAAACTAAAAATAATCTTATTTATATTTTGTGTTCAATAAAACGTGTCGAGTTGATGGGCTCTATTTGGCACAAATGCAAAAATGCATTTGGTCCAAATATCCAATGGGGAAAAATTCTGTTGACAGTATGACATTGTGATATAGTGACATTAGATCGTCTATATGATCTCACCTTCTGAAATATTCTGTATCGCTCGAACTGAGAAGCAACACCCGAAAACTACAATTTCCCTCTTCCTGCCAGATATTCCTCTGAAGTTTCAGCAATAAAAAAAAAAAGAGTCACTTGCTCGACATCAGCAACGTCAACAACCGGTAACAGACAAGGAATCCTCTCCAAAATCTTCGCGCCCGAAGCCAAGTAAAGATTGCATGAGGAATTATATTAAACACGTTTCACACAATTTCTCTGATTTTTTAGATGAGGCTTGATGATTAGTATTATCTGCATTATTCGGACTATTGTCCTTATCTTCATTGTTATCTGTACAACGTTTCTGCCGATGTGCCCCCCTGCCTTCTTCAGGTATTTCTTGTCGGACTTGGAACCTTCTCAGACTTGGGAAGGTTCCGGGTCCGAGAAGAAGGTTCCCGAATCCGAGAAGGTTCCAGAGTCAGACAAGAAATACTTGAAGAAGGCCGAAGGGCACATTGGCCGAAACGCTGTACAGATAAAAATGAAGATGAGGACAATAGTCCGAATAATGCAGATAATACTACATTCCACACAGTATTTGACGCAAATATGAAGGTGGCATTTTACTACCTCTATAATAAGACATAGCGATGATTCTCCATGCTGTAACAGTGTCAGTGCTACTTTATGGTTGCACAACTCGGGCTTTAATGAAATGCTTGAAGGAAAACTGGAAGTGAACAGGATCAGGATGTTGTGTGCTGTCTTGAACAAATCCTAGAAGCAGCACCCACAAAAGAGCTGCTGTACGACCACCTACCTTCTATTAAATTAACTGTCCGAGTAAGACGAACAAAACTTGCTGAACACGACTAGAGAATCAAGAACAAGCTCATGTGACATTACCTATGGGCATCTAGACATGGATTTACTACAAATGGACATACCAGTGTGAATTGCCCTGCAAAAAAAACTACATCTATCAGCTCTGCGCGGATGCTGTGTAGAGGACCTGTCAGGAGCGATTGCCGATCGTAATGGTTGACGAGGAAGAGTCGTGGGTATCCGTGCTGTTGGCACGACTAGGTGATGAGGATGAAAGAGAGTTGGATAACGTACATTAAATTACAATAAATGACCACAATATTCGCAGATTCCAAAATAAGGCGTGTATTAATAAAAGTGAGCCCTCATCACATATTAATACATTGCATATTCACCATGGGCGTCAACATAGATCTGTACTGATGACAAGTGATCGTTTCTTCGACACAAGCTGACCGAAGAAGGAGATGTTATCAGGATACCTACAACGCCCTAACATATGTTATAGTACACAGATCAAAATCAGTGATATTATCCTTCAGAATGATGTCAGTAGTCACAAGTGCACACAAAAACAGGCACACGCGTGGTTAGCGTAATGTTTATCATCGTAAGAAATAGAATCCGTGATCCGAGTTCAAATCCTGGAGGATTCTGTTCGCGTTTTCCTTTAAGCTAATACATTGAGAAAGGTATGAATGCATATATTCTACCCCCCCCCAGATATGAGTTAATAGTAGGATAGAACAGGTTATTTAGCCTTGGTTAGGCAACCAGTCTGGGTAAAAGAAAAATTATCAATTCATACCAGCTTTAGACCGTTAAAAATTGACCTTTTGTCATATCCTACTCGTTGTGGAGGAGTTAATATCTAGATGTTATACTAAACTGTATCTATGGGTCAAATAGTTATGTTTAAAAATTATTCGTATTCGATAGGAACATGAACAAAAATTCTTTCGAAATAACTACATTAAAAATGTGAATATTACAATATAAAAATGTAAAAGGTACAATGAACACAATTCACTAAACTCTAGGCATAAAATAAACTTAGACGGGTTTACATGCCGTTAAAATTAATCTACCAATCAAGATACGTATCTCACAATTTGCTCTTATTAATATTTTTCTTAAATCTACTCTTGGAGTTAATCTTTTATTTTGTGCACGAGAGTGTGTGGATTCGCAGAGAGTTTAGATTCTTCGGTTTTATTGGCATAGAAAGACATCGACCTCTTGGAATTTAATACGAAAAGGTTTCTTGCTTCAAAATTGAGGCATTTTGGAAAACATATACAAACCACGTTTGAACATCTTTGTTTATACAACTTCCTCCACAGAAACAGCGTCGTGATTCTGGTTTTGATTTTTAACCCAAAATGTTCTGTATAATCAGGATATTTGCATTTGAAAAAAAAAGTGACTTTCATAAAGAGTAAATCCCTTAATTACATTCACGTTGGTGATCGGTTTTTTAATAGGTAGTTATAGGTATTAAATGAATTGTAATCTACTCTAGGATTCTCGTTTTTGGTAGAAGTGTTTTCAAGTATTCCATAACTATGAAAGATCTTGTTGACGTTTTGGTAATGTTTGTTTACTAGCAAAAGAAATTACAAAATGGATAGTCTTAGGCAAAAGTCGGTAAAATAGTTTTTAAATACATGGCTCATATTTTGTCACTTGTGCAAATGTGTTTTGAAAAATAATTACATGGAGAAAGATGGAAAAAATAACTTTGTATTGCTATAAGGTCAATTGAAAGAATTTCTTTTTTTCTTTTCAGTCCAAAAAAATTAACGTCTTTCCACTTTGAATTGCTTATTTCAAATGTATTTCATCAATGTAATTATGCCAAAATTACAGTACGACAGCACGTCTCCCTTTGTTTAAACTTTTATAAAAATGGACTTGTAAATTGTCACTTATTTTAAATTTTCTCCTTAAGAACAGAGTCTAAACTCCATTTAAAAATGTTTTATGGATTCTTTAATCATAACAACGAAATAAATCACATTAAAACAAACATGTTGAAAAACGACAAAATGCACCATTTTGACAAATACAGATATTAATTTATAAAAGTGTAAAAAAATAATTTTCACATATGATTTTTTAAATTCTTCCTTGTCCTAATACAGCAAAGATTACGTTAGATTTCATTTATTTTTTCCGGGATTTGTTAAATGTTAATTTGGGGGAGGGTTAAAAATACGTGGAAATGGGGTCATACTTACGTTAATTCCAATTTAACGGAGATTATCTTTCTTAGTGTCCAAAAGAGTCCAAAAATCAAGTCTTTCCACTTTTAATTGTTCAAATGCATTTCGTCAATACTCCATCTCTGCCACCTCAACGCTTCCTTCATATTTCCAGCCAAAATTTAAAAATAAAAATTAAGATTTCAATTTGCTTGTGTTCGCATTTGTTTAAAAATAAAATAAATTTAAAAAAGCCTCAACTGTCACTTTCCTTAATATCTTATACATGTCGTCACTCTGATCATACTCCCACAATCCTCACCATTTCGGTCTAGTACATATAAAATACTTGCTCGCGTTAAACTTAATTTCCCCACTTCCTGTTAAGTTTTGATTGTCAGCCATTACTTTCTTATATCTAAACGCCAGGAACAAAACCATCTCTTTGGTTAAAACCTTCCTGTACAAATATAGTCTAATTACTACAAAGTGTTGCGTGGGAATATTTACCAATATCAACGGTGTTGTTTTTGTTTCTGGGAGCTACTAAAACTAAAAATATGGCAAGGTAAGGGTTAAGATTGTTTTTTCATTGTGCAGAACTGTTTTCCACTAGTTCAAGACAAATGTATGATTAAATAAGATAAATCAAAAATATATTTCTTTTAATTTACAATTTTTAATCATAAAGAAGAAAAAGACATAACCAATTATTTCCTGGGGATAAAAGTTACTTAATGATTTCCAATTTGTAAATGACATTTGAAAAAATGTCTTCAATTGGTACAAGTGTCCTTTCTTTCAGATATATTTTCATTAACTACTCCTACGTGCCAGGACCACTTAATTCCTCACTGAAAACCGTCTTATATCGACTGATTAATATATATATATATATATATATATATATATATATAATATATATATTATATATATATATATATATGGTGTCCATTAAGTCTGTGTGAATTTAAAAATATACAAGACAAATTAAGTTATAAAAATTTCAAAGTGCACACTGACTTTGGTGACAGTCTCTATATATTTGGTTGAACTGTGCAGATATTTTATCTACCAATTCTGTTCTCAATCCTTTCAAGTCACCGAATGGTGGATATAATATCCGATTGGAATTGGCTGATGAATTTGCCACAGCTGATTTATTCCTAATACTTTCAGCACCTTTACGGGCTATCGTCGGGGGAATTACAAAACAAATATTACATTGTAATGTTCCATTTATACTGGTGTTATGTTTTTTCTTTTGTTTTTAATATTTATAACTATTAATGTAATTCTGTAAATAGTAGAAGTGATTAAAGGCATTTAATTATGTAAGTGCTAGAATCTGAGTTAATTGTATGGAGGCTTATATTTTTGTTTGATGGTTGAGCTTCAAGAATCTGTAGTCTTTTTCTCTGAATAAGATGAGGACAATAGTCTGAATAATACAAATAATACTAATTCTGTAGCCTTTGTTTACTATTTTGTTGTTCTAATATTGTTGTATTGTCAGCGAGTATTTTCCAGAAATTGACTGTAGGGTAAAAGTGTTTTTTTTTTTTAATGTTCGGCTATTGAGCTGGTATCAAAGATGCATGGTAAAACAGTTTATTTTTGATAACTAAATTGGAGATTTTAATTTTTTTGTAGTATATAAGTTTTTTTTCATTATTGTTAGTGGGAAGTAAATTTCTTTAAATTAATGTTTTTAACATATATATTCATCTACTTTATAATTGTTGTGCACCGGTTGCGGTAAAAAACTGTGTTTAATGGGTGGTATTGCAGTTTTCATTTTGGCGGGTAAATTTTAATGGCGGGTTTTTTTTGTTCATCAACTATGTAGTTAGGGAACCCTTTATTAATGAGAGTTAGTTTATGCTTCTTTTAATCATTTATGGAATATTATTCTGGAGGAGGATATTAATTTTGCTCGGGATATTAGGTTATTGCTTTTTTATATTGGCAGAGATATTCAGTTTTAAAGTTGAGGGTACAGGAGTTGTTGTTTTTTTGGCGGGGGGATTTGTTTTTTGTTTTTTTAGCCGACTAGCTCATTTTTCTCTGCTTCTTCCTTTTGTTTTTAGTCGTTCGATTAGTTATTTTCTCCTTCCTTTTAAGCAAAACTTCGGGCACATCAACACATCTCATCCTTTATTTCCCGCTTGTTCTCTTGCTTATTCTTGTACCTATTACACCATTTATTGATTAATATCTTTCTGTGTACACTTCAAGCACGGGAAATCTTTTAAAACAAAGCCTCGTCTAATTAATTTACGGTTTGACTGTCCATCCAAACTTATTCCTCTCAATTCAGCCGCTTGATGACCAAAAACAGACATGTTTAGTCCTTGAATGCATTACAATATTACAGTTGTACTAGATTGAAGCAATTGCTGGATGCTGAAATAACAATTGCTGTTGCATCCATGGTGTACGTTAGTGTATAAAAGTTCAAGTTATTTTAATATGCGGTTACTTACTGTTCCTGTTGTTGCTTAAGTGGTCATTTATCTAAGATTTGAACAGGTTGATCGCTGCTTAACTTTGGTGATCTAGTAGGAACCGGTGCTTTCAACGAGACTTGACTGTAAGCAAAATAAATGTTCTTCTATTCTGTGGTGCGAGATATTTTTCTATAATCACCCTTCCACGATACTATGTCTTTAAAGCAAGTCGGTATAGGTTTCACAAATATTCTTATGAAGAAAGATATAAATGTATATGAAATAGGACTATTTCTACTTTTTAGCTTTTGAAAATTAGATTGTACTTACTGTCCTTCTTTGGATATTAACTTGATCAGGGACAAATTACTGTGTTTTAGGAAAATATTAGTCTCGAAATTATTCTACCGCTTGCTATAAAAATATTTGAGGGACGCATGTCAGTCAAAAATTGGTCTTAAAAAGTCGTTCATTATACGAGAATATATAAATGCATATAGTTATTTACAGTTTAGCGTATATGTGGCACAAGGCCAGTATAGGGCACCCACTGAGTATCTAACTCACTAACAATGGTACGCTAAGTTAGTTTGCAAACCATTAAGCAGCATAAGGTACGCTAGTTATGTACTAAGCTTAACTTAGATGTGGCACAAGGCCAGAAGTAAGGGGCACCAAGTGAGAATCGAACTCACTAACAATGGTCTGCGAATCTAGCTTGCTAACCATCACACCACGCTGAGGTGCCCTACCGTAAATTCGTATAGGGCGTCCAATCGTGGTGTAATGGTTAACAAGCTAGTCTACTAAATAGTGAGTTAGCTCATCGTTGGATACCCCATACTTGCAACCTGGTGTCACATCCTACCCATGAAAAATGGATTGTGTGAATATCTACCAACAGTAAAGGCATATATTAGATTGAATATTGCAAGATTCTTCGGTCAAGGAAGATATTAGTATTATTTTTATTTCATAGAATGAATTTATTAAAAGTGCTTCATGATATATGTCTGTGCGTGCATTTCTGTATTTTATAAGACCTATCCGGACATGAAGTGGAGGGGGAGACTACCACTCAAGTACTTGCTCACTCAGCTACGGTTTTCCCTTTCTAGTATCACGTTCGAAATCACCGTTGACTAAACAGATTGTAAAGGGTGTTACGTTTATGCCTTACCCAAGGGCACTTGTGTAGAAGTATGTGTGAGCAGTCACGAGCGAATTCGAACCCAGTTTGCTGATTGTGCTTTCTGGATCGCTAACTATTATGCCAACAGGTATACACGTCATCCACCATGTCAGTCCGCCTGAACATCATCCCTGCCATTACCAGTTTCCAGTGTTGCACACGTCTCTGTTATTCTACCATTTATTACTTTGAAGTGGGTGGTTTTTTTTTTCTCCTTGTTCCGCTTCCTTTGTTTAGACATGCGACAACGTCGCTACACCTGGCTTGGCATGTCATGTGCCTGATGTAGAGACGGAAATTGATGTATTGCTATCTCCATTTATTTTATCCGTTCTTTCTTTCTTTTTTCTTTCTCTTTTTTTTTCTTTCTTTCTTTTTTTTTTTTTTTTTTTTCGCTTGAAGAAATTGCACTGATTGGAAATTTATATGTCGTCAGAATTTCCCTGAAGAAACACTTGAAGGGTTAAAAAAAAAAAAAGATAGGTACGAAAAGCGCTAAAAAAAAGTTAAGCAAAAATCAAAGGAATGAAAAACGTGAACAGATGCCATTTTTTTTTTTTTTTTTCTTCAATGCATTTAAAAAGAATAGAAGGCAAAGGTACGGGGAGGAAATCCTCAAAAAAAGACTTAAAAACAGAAGAGAAAAAAATCGGAAACTAAAAAAAAAAATAAATCTCACTGTACCGATACGAAAATAAAGAAATAGAAATAAATCATTTGGGTTTTTGTTGTTTCTTATTTAATGGCATATCAACCTTCAGAGGTGATTTAATGCTACAGCTATCTGTAGAAGAACAGTAGCGATACTATTTAACATATACGTGGGGGGTGACGAGATTTCATACCTTTCCCAGGGGTATTAGTCCGACTGAATAGAAGCATAAGAATAGGCAAAGATGGCATATTAAACGAAATACATTTTAAATAAATCAAATGTGGAAAGGCATGGAATTTGGGGTTGGTTTTATTTATGTTTTATGATGCACCACTTGAACTTTAAACGGTGTTGATGATTTCTTACTGATGCAATTGGCAAATATCAATAATTTTTTCTGTTTCTTTTTCAGGTGAGTGGTGATTCTTTTTAATAAAGAGACAAATTAGTAGATGTTTCGGTAAGTTGTCTTTATTTATATTTGGGGAAGTTGTCTATATTGTTCGTGTGAGATCATTATTGATTTGTATTCAGCTTCAATTCATATATCAATGAAACGTTTGATTCAAATATAATATTATCATATAATCTTTCAAGTTGTATCATGTCAGTACAGCTAAATGGTTGGAACCACTTCGACTTTAAAACAAAACACGAAGAAAATATAGATGGAAACTATAATAAGATGATGCTTTTAAAAAAAATAATGAACGCAGTACCCTAAAAAATCAGCACTTGTGCGGTCACTTATCTCTCATCTTGTAAACCATCTATGTAAGACCAGCAAATACACTACTGGTGAAGTATGGATAAACTCATAAGTGACGTTATCCTATGGACTCATACGCATGAACACATCAGCATAGGTCGACAGCAAAAATGTACATTCATTAGCTATGTACGGACGCTGGATATCGTCTAGAAGACTTACCAATCACGATTGCCGACATGGATGAATGGCGAAATGAAGGAAACCATGCCGTCGGCACGCCATGACGATGTTTTAAACCAGTAACGCTCTATCTAAATATATAATAGAAAAGAGTCTGTACGTTTGTTTGTATAACGACTGAGTGCACGTCCTTTTATACAGTAAAATTGGTGAAGACCAATAAAGACCACATTTCAATAAAATTCACACTCTCTTTTTGTCCAATAATTTTACCCCTCATTTTCCATAAGAAAAGCTAAATAAAAAGTATAATAAGGATATAAATCAATATATTAAAAGATTAATTTAAAAAATTATTAAGAGATAAAACAAATGACAAAGAATAAATAATATAGTTAAAAATAAAGACAGAAGAAAAAATACAAACGAGAATAAAAATAAACAACTTAAAAACAAGTAAATATAAGAATAAAAGATAATAGAACAAATATATAGAAAAATAATTTTTATGATCTATATATTCATAAATATAGATAAGAAATGTATTTCTATCTGTTTAACTCCCGGCCAATGCCGGGTCTCTACTAGTAATGATAAAAAGTACAATTATAAGCATCGATCAGTCTTGTGATACTATAGATGTGCGCCTGAATCTAGGCCAGTCCTGGGCAATGTGTTTACCATGTTGCATGCCTCCCCACTAACACCGATGTTATGCAAGAGTAAACTAAGGGGCAAAACAACTTAGTGCTAATGCCACCGCACCCATCTCTCTTTTGTTGTTGAAGTGAAGAGTCATTAATATTTTGATCCACGAAAAAAATGACATAACAAATGCCCCTACGAACAGAAAGAATGTACAATAACAAAGTCTTCTTTTGTTTTTTCTTTTTGTTTTTTACCGTGCTATACTATGGCTCAAAGGAGGCGCGTGGTCTAATGGTTAGAATCATAGGAAATGGACTCGTCAACACGAGTTCAATTCCTGGACGAAGCTGTTGGTATTTCCCATTGCACTAATACCCTTGGAAAGGTATGAATCTAATTTCCCTCCAGCTATGGGTAAATAGCAGGGCAGACTAGGCTCTTTAACCATGGCTAGGTAACAGTCTAGGAGAAGGAAAACTCTTAATTCAAACCTGTTAAACTCCGCTTAAAATTGACCTTGTGTCACATCCTGCCGTGCGGAGTGGTAGGTAAATATATATACTACGGCTCAAGTAATGATCACCAAACATTCTGAGGGGTCTCCCTGGCGTAGTTGTTTACATAATTAACTGCGACATTGTAATAAACAAATTTGAACTCCAGCTGCGCTATTCGCTTCACTTTCGGACAAATAACATTGAAAATGGTATTAACCTCTCATCGACCACCTATTTTGCTTTTGATTAAATTCCTACTTTCTTTTTTATTGACGTATCAACAAAAATAGTAATTGTACTAGTTAACCTACATCTGGGGGAGATGATGGTGTTCATACCTTTCCCAATGTTATTAGTCCGAAAGTCAATGAATAGAACGACTCCCTCGCTTACTACGATGTCGCAACCCAAATGTTTGCCACTACACCCCAGGGACTCCCATGGCATTAATAAACCACGAAGAATTGATATGCCATTAAACAAAGAAGCCAAACCAAACTTTCTGAGATTAATAAATGGGATCTGAAACATGTGTGTTTAAAATAATAGTTTTTGAAAATTTCAAAAGGTTTACTGATATATTTCATATGTAACAACTCTTATAGCACATTCGTGGTTGTTCTTGGCTACATATGTCCCATAATGGTTAGTACGTTTATTATATGAAATATATAGGCAAATGTAACAAATTATTAGGGGCATGCGTAGTAGTACATGGCTTCATATATCCCATAATAATTGGTGCATTTATTGTATGAAATCCAATGCAATTGTAACAACGATTTCTAACTGTACCTTAATTTTGCGTCTATAAATCTAGCTAAACAGAATCTTTATTTCTTTTTAACCGTAAAATAGATATTTAGCTGAACATTTCCAAACAAGGAACCAAACTTAGATATTTTATCCAGAAATTACTATAAATGTTTCATCAAACCAAAACTAAAAGAATCGTGTGTATATTTGTAGTACAAATCATGATCACCAGAGGGCTCTAAACATTAATATCTCAAGGGCATTATTAATTTATAAGTTCTCACTAAAACTGTTATGCCAATGTTTTATGGCTACAATAAAAAAAAATGGGCTGCCTGAATTTATGTAAGTTCATGTTGCTTAAAATTACGCGCGTATTTCTCTGTTTATGTCTATTATGTTACTGATGGTTGGTTGGTTGGTTGGGTTGGTTGGTTTTACGGTATATTAACTTTTTTGGGGTTGTATTATTTGATTTCTCGGACTGTTGTCCTCATCTGTTATATACACAACGTTTGGGCAATGTGGTCTCCGGCCTTCTTCAGGTGTTGTCGAACTCGGGAACCTTCTTGCCGAACTCTTGAGTCTCCATGTTGTAATCGAGACCCTTCACGGAACATCGAAACGAAATCTTTATTAGACCTTATTGAGTCAGTAAGTCTACTGTTGGTTTGAATAACAGCAGCTAAGTACAACTTAAGCAGTGTCCAAGACAGTTGGTATATATAGAAATCAAGAATGACCCATTCATGAATTTGGGTGATTTGGGTCATTCCATTCATGATTGGCTGCTTGACTGCTTGATTTGAATTACATTGTGGAGTCTTAATATATCCTGTCATTCTGCAGGAGACTTTGTAACTATTCGGGCTTGTATTAAGTTACAACCGTTTGCTGCCTTGTCTCCCAGTTCGACGGTAATTGAACTTAATTATTTTCAGATCTATTGAGGTTGACTGTTATCCTTCTTCTAACATGACTGGGTACAAATGTTAAGGCATGTTAAATATTGTAATTATTAATACCTGTATTTAGGATTGAACCTGCAATCTACAGGTGATTGTCACTTAAAACTGTTTTAACTCAACCTTATATCTGTTGCATCATGTGTCCTTTTTTACGTTAATTTGATATCGAAGTCAGTTTAAACAATTAATAATGTCAAAATATTTATAATTTTAGTCTATATATTAATTGTTTGTTTTGTGTATATATATAGCACTATCTATGTATGTCCGTAAAAGACATCCTGGTCATTCCTTAAACATTTATCTAATTTGGCCGAATCCACTTTCTTTGACAATAACTGTTACGTATGAGCGGCTCGATGGAAATATATTGGTAATAATTCAAAACCATTCGAAATTTCCTATTAATACTAATAACTATTTAGCAATTAAATTTAGATAAATCGTTTTAAACATTCAAACACTTTACATATCTAATTGCAATATCATATGTTCTGGGAGAATAAAATCACAGTCGAATATATATATGTATATATATAATATATATATATATATATATAATATATTATATATATATATATATATAAAAGATTGAAAACACACAATCGTTAAATGGAAATATTTATATCATATTCATAGCTAATATGAACAATATTTCGATTTATAAAAATCATCGAAAGAAGAAACTGAAAATAATTTGAATTCAAAACGAAAACTATAACAAATAAGTCTAGCTCTTACACCTGTAATCGAGCACTTTGGTTTCCTTTCTTCAATACAATACAATACAATACAAATATATATATATATATATAATATATATATATATATATATTGGTATTGTATTGTATGAAGAAAGGAAAACAAAGTGCTCGATTACGGTGTAAGAGCTAGACTTATTTGTTATGGTTTAATTATACATTAAAAGCGTTTATTACATTAGTTTCAAAGCATCATATTATCCGCTTATCCTCAAACAAAGCACATTTGCCTTGAGTATAAGTGGCTAATACCAATGGAACAAACGCCTTTTAATTGTAAGTAAACCATAACATAAATATATAAATTAGTGAATCTTTCTTTTTGTATGAGCGTTTATGCATACACACACACATCTTTGTGTCTGTAAAATACATTCTGGCTAGTCCTTTAAACATCTCTAATTTCTTGTCTAGAAATAAATCTCTTTTTTACACTCGATAAATTTCTGAACCTAAATCTCCTTCGTCAACATGATAGTAATCGGGAAAACCAATCACTCACTTAACGTCTAAACTCATTAAATACTTCGTAGGTCAATTTGATAAGAAGCATTACAAATTCTTTGGTTGAGTACTGTGACGTAGTGGCTATAGGGATAGACATTGTATGGAGTGAGCCTAAAACTCCAGTGTGATATTACGTTCAGTTTCAGACTAATACGCTTGGGAAAGGTATGATACCTTATCCATCGGGTATAGGTTAAATAGTACTACTACTGTTTTTTCTACAAAGATGAATTTGGCATTAAATAACCCCCATGGTTAAATGCCATTAAAAACTGCACCAACACATCTTGTTAAAGAAAAACAGTATATATATTTAACCTAAACCCGATGGATAAGGGTATCATTACTTTCCCAAGCGGATTAGTCCCTGAAACTGAACGTAATATCACTACTGGAAGTTAGGCTCACTCCATACAATTCTATTCCTATAGCCCTACTCATCAGTAACTCAACCAGAATTTGTAATGCTTTCTTATCAATTTGACTACGAAGTATTTAATGAGTTAGACGTTACGTGAGGTGGATTTGTTTTCCCGATTACTAATCATGTTGACGAAGGAGATTAAGGTTCAGAAAATTTATCGAGTGTAAAAAGAGATTTATTTTTAGAACAGAAATTAGAGGATGGTTAAGGACTACCAGAAATGTATTTTACAGACACAAATAGATAGTGGTGTTTATGCATAAAGCTCATACAAAAAAGAAAGATACTCACTAAATTATATATATATGTTATGGTTTACTATACATAAAAGGCGTTTGTTCCATGGTAATAGCCAAACTTATACTCCAAGACAAGTGCTTGTTTTGAGGATAAGCGATAATAGATGCCTTTGAAACTAATGGTAATAAACGCTTTTTAATTGTATAATAAACCATAACAAATAAGTCTAGCTCGTACACCTGTAATCGAGCACTTTGTTTCCTTCTTCAATTAACAAACAATACAATATATATATATATATATATATAATATATATATAAATATTTTTATTGTATTGTTCTTGTATTGAAGAAGGAACAAAGTGCCTCGATTACAGTGTAAGAGCTAGCTTTATTGTTATAGTTCGTTTGAAATCAAATATTTCAGTTTTCTCTTTCGATTTTTATAAATTCGAAAAATATTGTTCAAATATAGCTATGAATATGAATTAAATTTCATTTAACAGCATTGTGTGGTTTTCAATCCTTTTATATATATATATTAATATATATATTATAATATATATAATATATATAATATAATATAGCATATATATATTCGACTGTGATTTTATTTCTCCGCAAGAACATATTGATATTGCAATTAGATATGTAAAGTGTTTGATTTTAAAACGATTTATCTAAATTAATTGCTAAATAGTTATTAGTATTAAAAGGAAAATTTTCGAATGGTTTTTGACATACCATATTTCCATCGAGCCGCCATACGTAACAGTTATTGTCAAAGAAGTGGATTTCGGCAAATAGATAAATTTTTAAGGAATACCAGGATGTCTTTTACGGACAACATAGATAGGCATATATATATACACAACAAACAATTAATTATACCTAATTATACAATATATTTGAACATTATAATGTTAAATGACTTCCGATATCAAAATAACCGAAAAGGACACATGATGCAACAGATATAAGGGTTGAAGTTAAAACAGTTTTAAGTGACAATCACCCTGTAGATTGCAAGGTTCAATCCCTAAATACAGGTTAAATAATACAAGATTTACATGCCTTACATTTGTAACCCATCCATGGTTAGAAGAGGATAACAGTCAACCTAATAGATCTGAAAGAATAATTAAAGTTCCAATTACCGCGAAACTGCAGACAAAGGCAGCAAAAACGGTTGTAACTTAATACAGCCCGAATAGTTACAAAGTCTCCTGCAGAATGACGGAAATAATAAGATCCACAATGTAATTCAAATCAGCCAGTCAATGCAGCCAATCATGAAATGGAATGACCCAAACACCCATCCTGAATGGCCATTCTGATTTCTATATAACCACTGTCCTTGGACACTGCTTAAGTTGGTACTTAGCTGCTGTTATCAACCAACAGTAGACTTACTGACTTCAATGGTCTAATAAAGATTCGTTTCGATGTTCCGTGAAGGGTCTCGATTACACATGGAGACTCAAGAGTTCGGGCAAGAAGGTTCCCGAGTTCGACAACACCTGAAGGGGCCGGAGACCACATTGGCCCAAACGTTGTGTAATAACAGATGAGGACAACAGTCTCGAGAAAATCAAATAATACAAACCCCAAAAAAAGTTAATATACCGAAAAACCCAACCAACCAACCAACCAACCAACCAACCATCAGTAACATAATAGACATAAACAGAGAATACGCGCGTAATTTTAAGCAACATGAACTTAACATAAATTCAGGCAGCATTTTTTTATGTAGCCATAAACATTGGCATAACAGTTTAGTGAAACTTATAAATTAATAAATGCCTTGAGATATTAATGTTTTAGAGCCTCTGGTGATCATGAATTTGTAATACAAATATACACACGATTCTTTTAGTTTTGGTTTGATGAAACATTTATAGTAATTTCTGGATAAAATATCATAAGTTTGGTTCCTTGTTTGGAAATGTTCAGCTAAATATTCTATTTTAAATACGGTTTAAAAAAGAAATAAAGATTCTGTTTAGCTAGATTTATAGACGCAAAATTAAGGTACAGTTTAGAATCGTTGTTACAATTGCATATGGATTTTCATACAATAATGCACCAATTATTTGGGATATATGAAAGCCATGTACTACTACGCATGCCCCATAATAAGTTACATTTGCCTATATATTTCATATAATAAACGTACTAACCATTATGGGACATATGTAGCCAAGAACAACCACGAATGTGCTATAAGAGTTGTTACATATGAAATATATCAGTAAAACCTTTTGAAATTTTCAAAAAACTATTATTTTAACACCACATGTTTCAGATCCCATTTATTAATCTCAGAAAGTTGGTTTGGCTTCTTTGTTTAATGGCATATCAATCTTCGTGGTTTATTTAATGCCATGGGAGAGTCCTGGGGTGTAGTGGCAAACATTTGGGTTGCGACATCGTAGTAAGCGAGGGAGTCGTTCTATTAACATTGACTTCGGACTAATACATTGGGAAAGGTATGAACACATCATCTCCCCCAGATGTAGGTTAACTATACAATTTACTATTTTGTTTGATACGTCAATAAAAAGAAGTAGGAATTTAATCCAAAAGCAAAATAGGTGTCGATGAGAGGTTAATACCATTTTCAATGTTTTTGTCCGAAAGTGAAGCGAATAGCGCAGCTGAGTTCAATTTGTTTATTAAATGTCGCAGTTAATTATGTAAACAACTACGCCAGGGAGACCCCTCAGAATGTTTGGTGATCATTACTTGAGCCGTAGTATTTATTTACCTACCACTCGCCACGAGCAGGATGTGACACAAGGTCAATTTCTTAAGCGGAGTTTAACAGGTTTGAATTAAGAGTTTTCCTTCTCCTAGACTGGTTACCTAGCCATGGTTAAAGAGCTAGTCTGCCTGCTATTTACCCATAGCTGGAGGAGAATTAGATTCATACCTTTCCAAGGGTTTAGTGCAATGGGAAATACCAACAGCTTCGTCCAGGAATTGAACTCGTGTTGACGAGTCCATTTCCTATGATTCTAACCATTAGACCACGCGCCTCCTTTGAGCCATAGTATAGCACGGTAAAAAACAAAAAAGAAAAAACAAAAGAAGACTTTGTTATTGTACAATTCTTTCTGTTCGTAGGGGGCATTTGTTATGTCATTGTTTTTCGTGGATCAAAATATTATGACTCTTCACTTCAACAACAAAAGAAGAGATGGTGCGGTGGCATTAGCACTAAGTTGTTTTGCCCCTTAGTTTACTCTTGCATAACATCGGTGTTAGTGGGGAGGCATGCAACATGGTAAACAACATTGCCCAGGACTGGGCCTAGATTCAGGCGCACATCTATAGTATCACAAGACTGATCGATGCTATAATAATTGTTTTTATCAATTACTAGTAGAGCTACCCGGCATTGGCCGGGAGTTAAACAGATAGAAATACATTTCTTATCTATATTATGAATATATAGATCAATAAAATTATTTTTCTATATATTTGTTTATTATCTTTTATTCTTTATATATACTTGTTTTTAAGTTGTTTATTTTTATTATTATTCTCGTTTGTATTTTCTTCTGTCTTTTATTTTTTTAACTATATTATTATTCTTTGGTCATTTGTTTTATCTCTTAATAATTTTTTTAAATTAATCTTTTTAATATATTGATTTATATCCTTATTATACTTTTATTTAGCTTTTCTTATGGAAAATGAGGGGTAAAATTATTGGACAAAAAGAGAGTGTGAATTTTATGAAATGTGGTCTTTATTGGTCTTCACCAATTTTACTGTATAAAAGGACGTGCACTCAGTCGTTATAACAACAAACGTACAGACTCTTTCTATTATATATTTAGATAGAGCGTTACTGGTTTAAAACATCGTCATGGCGTGCCGACGGCATGGTTTCCTTCATTCGCCATTCATCCATGTCGGCAATCGTGATTGGTAAGTCTTCTAGACGATATCCAGCGTCCGTAACATAGCTAATGAATGTACATTTTTGCTGCTCGACCTATGCTGATGTGTTCATGCGTATGAGTCCATAGGAAAAACGTCACTTATGAGTTTATCCATACTTCACCAGTAGTGTATTGCTGGTCTTACATAGATGGTTTACAAGATGAGAGATAAGTGACCGCACAAGTGCTGATTTTTTAGGGTACTGCGTTCATTATTTTTTTTTAAAAAGCATCATCTTATTATAGTTTCCATCTATATTTTTCTTCGTGTGTTTTGTTAAAGTCGAAGTGGTCCAACCATTTAGCTGTACTGACATGGATACAACTTGGAAGATTATATGAATATTATATTTGAATCAAACGTTTCATTGATATATGAATTGAAGCTGAATACAAATCAATAATGATCTCACACGAACAATATAGACAACTTCCCCAAATATAAATAAAGACAACTTACCGAAACATCTACTAAATTTTGTCTCTTTATAAAAAGAATCACCACTCACCTGAAAAAGAAACAGAAAAAAGAATTATTGATATTTGCCAATTGCATCAGTAAGAAATCATCAACACCGTTAAAGTTTCAAGTGGTGCAATCATAAAACATAAATAAACCAACCCAAATTCCATGCCTTTCCACATTTGATTTATTTAAAATGTATTTCGTTAATATGCCATCTTTGCCTATTCTTATGCTTCTATTCAGTTTCGGACTAATACCCCTGGGAAAGGTATGAATCTCGTCACCCCCCCGTATATGTTAAATAGTATCGCTACTGTTCTTCTACAAAGATAGCTGTAGCATTAAATCACCTCTGAAGGTTGATATGCCATTAAATAAAGAAAACAAAACAAACCAAATGATTTATTTTTCTATTTCTTTATTTTCGTATCGGTACAGTTTGAGATTTATTTTTTTTTTTAGTTTCCGATTTTTTCTTCTCTGTTTTTTAAGTCTTTTTTTGAGGATTCCTCCGTACCTTTGCCTTCTATTCTTTTTAAATGCATTGAAGAAAAAAAAAAAAAAGAATGGCATCTGTTCACGTTTTTCATTCCCTTTGATTTTTGCTTAACTTTTTTTTGCGCTTTCGTACCATCCTTTTTTTTTTTTTTTAACCCTTCAAGTGTTTCTTCAGGGAAATTCTGACGACATATAAATTCCATCAGTGCAATTTCTTCAAGCGAAAAAAAAAAAAAAAAAAAAGAAAGAAAAAAAAGAGAAAGAAAAAAGAAAGAAAGAAACGGATAAAATAAATGGAGATAGCAATACATCAATTTCCGTCTCTACATCAGGCACATGACATGCCAAGCCAGGTGTAGCGACGTTGTCGCATGTCTAAACAAAGGAAGCGGAACAAGGAGATAAAAAAAAACACCCACTTCAAAGTAATAAATGGTAGAATAACAGAGACGTGTGCAACACTGGAAAACTGGTAATGGCAGGGATGATGTTCAGGCGGGACTGACATGGTGTGATGACGTGTATACCTGTTGGCATAATAGTTAGCGATCCAGAAAGCACAATCAGCAAACTGGGTTCGAATTTCGCTCGTGACTGCTCACACATCACTTCTACACAAGTGCCCTTGGGGTAAGGCATAAACGTAACACCCTTTACAATCTGTTTAGTCAACGGTGATTTCGAACGTGATACTAGAAAGGGAAAACCGTAGCTGAGTGAGCAAGTACTTGAGTGGTAGTCTCCCCCTCCACTTCATGTCCGGATAGGTCTTATAAAATACAGAAATGCACGCACAGACATATATCATGAAGCACTTTTAATAAATTCATTCTATGAAATAAAAATAATACTAATATCTTCCTTGACCGAAGAATCTTGCAATATTCAATCTAATATATGCCTTTACTGTTGGTAGATATTCACACAATCCATTTTTCATGGGTAGGATGTGACACCAGGTTGCAAGTATGGGGTATCCAACGATGAGCTAACTCACTATTTAGTAGACTAGCTTGTTAACCATTACACCACGATTGGACGCCCTATACGAATTTACGGTAGGGCACCTCAGCGTGGTGTGATGGTTAGCAAGCTAGATTCGCAGACCATTGTTAGTGAGTTCGATTCTCACTTGGTGCCCCTTACTTCTGGCCTTGTGCCACATCTAAGTTAAGCTTAGTACATAACTAGGGTACCTTATGCTGCTTAATGGTTTGCAAACTAACTTAGCGTACCATTGTTAGTGAGTTAGATACTCAGTGGGTGCCCTATACTGGCCTTGTGCCACATATACGCTAAACTTAGTAAATAACTATATGCATTTATATATTCTCGTATAATGAACGACTTTTTAAGACCAATTTTTGACTGACATGCGTCCCTCAAAATATTTTTATAGCAAGCGGTAGAATAATTTTCGAGACTAATATTTTCCTAAAACACAGTAATTTGTCCCTGATCAAGTTAATATCCAAAGAAGGACAGTAAGTACAATCTAATTTCAAAAGCTAAAAAGTAGAAATAGTCCTATTTCATATACATTTATAATCTTTCTTCATAAGAATATTTGTGAAACCTATACCGACTTGCTTTAAAGACATAGTATCGTGGAAGGGGTGAGATTATAGAAAAATATCTCGCACCACAGAATAGAAGAACATTTATTTTGCTTACAGTCAAGTCTCGTTGAAAGCACCGGTTCCCACTAGATCACCAAAGTTAAGCAGCGATCAACCTGTTCAAATCTTAGATAAATGACCACTTAAGCAACAACAGGAACAGTAAGTAACCGCATATTAAAATAACTTGAACTTTTATACACTAACGTACACCATGGATGCAACAGCAATTGTTATTTCAGCATCCAGGCAAATTGCTTCAATCTAGTACAACTGTAATATTGTAATGCATTCAAAAGGACTAAACATGTCTGTTTTCTGGCTCATCAAGCGGCTGAATTGAGAGGAATAAGTTTGGATGGACAGTCAAACCGTAAATTAATTAGACGAGGCTTTGTTTAAAAGATTTCCCGTGCTTGAAGTGTACACAGAAAGATATTAATCAATAAATGGTGTAATAGGTACAAGAATAAGCAAGAGAACAAGCGGGAAATAAAGGATGAGATGTGTTGATGTGCCCGAAGTTTTGCTTAAAAGGAAGGAGAAAAATAACTAATTCGAACGACTAAAAACAAAAGGAAGAAAGCAGAGAAAAATGAGCTAGTCGGCTAAAAAAACAAAAAACAAATCCCCCCGCCAAAAAAACAACAACTCCTGTACCCTCAACTTTAAAACTGAATATCTCTGCCAATATAAAAAAGCAATAACCTAATATCCCGAGCAAAATTAATATCCTCCTCCAGAATAATATTCCATAAATGATTAAAAGAAGCATAAACTAACTCTCATTAATAAAGGGGTTCCCTAACTACATAGTTGATGAACAAAATAAAACCCGCCATTAAAAATTTTACCCGCCAAAATGAAAACTGCAATACCACCCATTAAACACAGTTTTTACCGCAACCGGATGCACAACAATTATAAAGTAGATGAATATATATGTTAAAAACATTAATTTAAAGAAATTTACTTCCCACTAACAATAATGGAAAAATAAAACTTATATACTACAAAAAAATTAAAATCTCCAATTTAGTTATCAAAAATAAACTGTTTACCATGCATCTTTGATACCAGCTCAATAGCCGAACATTAAAAAAAAAAAAACACTTTTACCCTACAGTCAATTTCTGGAAAATACTCGCTGACAATACAACAATATTAGAACAACAAAATAGTAAACAAAGGCTACAGAATTAGTATTATTTGTATTATTCAGACTATTGTCCTCATCTTTATTCAGAGAAAAAGACTACAGATTCTTGAAGCTCAACCCATCAAACAAAAATATAAGCCTCCATACAATTAACTCAGATTCTAGCACTTACATAATTAAATGCCTTTAATCACTTCTACTATTTACAGAATTACATTAATAGTTATAAATATTAAAAACAAAAGAAAAAACATAACACCAGTATAAATGGAACATTACAATGTAATATTTGTTTTGTAATTCCCCCGACGATAGCCCGTAAAGGTGCTGAAAGTATTAGGGAATAAATCAGCTGTGGCAAATTCATCAGCCAATTCCAATCGGATATTATATCCACCATTCGGTGACTTGAAAGGATTGAGAACAGAATTGGTAGATAAAAATATCTGTACAGTTCAACCAAATATATAGAGACTGTCCACAAAGTCAGTGTGCACTTTGAAATTTTTATAACTTAATTTGTCTTTGTATATTTTTTAAATTCACACAGACTTAATGGACACCATATATATATATATATATATATATATATATATATATATATATATATATATATATATATTAATCAGTCGATATAAGACGGTTTTCAGTGAGGAATTAAGTGGTCCTGGCACGTAGGAGTAGTTTAATGAAAATATATCTGAAAGAAAGGACACTTGTACCAATTGAAGACATTTTTTCAAATGTCATTTACAAATTGGAAATCATTAAGTAACTTTTATCCCCAGGGAAATAATTGGTTATGTCTTTTTCTTCTTTATGATTAAAAATTGTAAATTAAAAGAAATATATTTTTTGATTTATCTTATTTAATCATACATTTGTCTTGAACTAGTGGAAAACAGTTCTGCACAATGAAGAAAACAATCTTAACCCTTACCTTGCCATATTTTTAGTTTTAGTAGCTCCCAGAAACAAAAACAACACCGTTGATATTGGTAAATATTCCCACGCAACACTTTGTTAGTAATTAGACTATATTTGTACAGGAAGGTTTTAACCAAAGAGATGGTTTTGTTCCTGGCGTTTAGATATAAAGAAAGTAATGGCTGACAATCAAAACTTAACAGGAAGTGGGGGAAATTAAGTTTAACGCGAGCAAGTATTTTATATGTACTAGACCGGAAATGGTGAGGATTGTGGGAGTATGATCAGAGTGACGACATGTATAAGATATTAAGGAAAGTGACAGTTGAGGCTTTTTTTAAATTTATTTTATTTTAAACAAATGCGAACACAAGCAAATTGAAATCTTAATTTTTTATTTTTAAATTTTGGCTGGAAATATGAAGGAAGCGTTTGAGGTGGCAGAGATGGAGTATTGACGAAATGCATTTGAACAATTAAAAGTGGAAAGACTTGATTTTTGGGACTCTTTTGGGACACTAAGAAAGATAATCTCCGTTAAATTGGAATTAACGTAAGTATGACCCCATTTCCACGTATTTTTAACCCCTCCCCCAAATTAACATTTAACAAATCCCGGAAAAAATAAATGAAATCTAACGTAATCTTTGCTGTATTAGGACAAGGAAGAATTTAAAAAATCATATGTGAAAATTATTTTTTTTACACTTTTATAAATTAATATCTGTATTTGTCAAAATGGTGCATTTTTGTCGTTTTTCAACATGTTTGTTTTAATGTGATTTATTTCGTTGTTATGATTAAAGAATCCATAAAACATTTTTAAATGGGAGTTTAGACTCTGTTCTTAAGGGAGAAATTTAAAATAAGTGACAATTTACAAGTCCATTTTTATAAAAGTTTAAACAAAGGGAGACGTGCTGTCGTACTGTAATTTTGGCATAATTACATTGATGAAATACATTTGAAATAAGCAATTCAAAGTGGAAAGACGTTAATTTTTTTGGACTGAAAAGAAAAAGAAATTCTTTCAATTGACCTTATAGCAATACAAAGTTATTTTTCCATCTTTCTCCATGTAATTATTTTTCAAAACACATTTGCACAAGTGACAAAATATGAGCCATGTTATTAAAAACTATTTTACCGACTTTTGCCTAAAGACTATCCATTTTGTAATTTCTTTTGCTAGTAAACAAACATTACCAAAACGTCAACAAGATCTTTCATAGTTATGGAATACTTGAAAACACTTCTACCAAAAACGAGAATCCTAGAGTAGATTACAATTCATTTAATACCTATAACTACCTATTAAAAGAAACCTGATCACCAACGTGAATGTAATTAAGGGATTTACTCTTTATGAAAGTCACTTTTTTCTTTTCAAATGCAAATATCCTGATTATACAGAACATTTTGGGTTTAAAATCAAAACCAGAATCACGACGCTGTTTCTGTGGAGGAAGTTGTATAAACAAAGATGTTCAAACGTGGTTTGTATATGTTTTCCAAAATGCCTCAATTTTGAAGCAAGAAACCTTTTCGTATTAAATTCCAAGAGGTCGATGTCTTTCTATGCCAATAAAACCGAAGAATCTAAACTCTCTGCGAATCCACACACTCTCGTGCACAAAATAAAAGATTAACTCCAAGAGTAGATTTAAGAAAAATATTAATAAGAGCAAATTGTGAGATACGTATCTTGATTGGTAGATTAATTTTAACGGCATGTAAACCCGTCTAAGTTTATTTTATGCCTAGAGTTTAGTGAATTGTGTTCATTGTACCTTTTACATTTTTATATTGTAATATTCACATTTTTAATGTAGTTATTTCGAAAGAATTTTTGTTCATGTTCCTATCGAATACGAATAATTTTTAAACATAACTATTTGACCCATAGATACAGTTTAGTATAACATCTAAGATATTAACTCCTCCACAACGAGTAGGATATGACAAAAGGTCAATTTTTAACGGTCTAAAGCTGGTATGAATTGATAATTTTTCTTTTACCCAGACTGGTTGCCTAACCAAGGCTAAATAACCTGTTCTATCCTACTATTAACTCATATCTGGGGGGGGGGTAGAATATATGCATTCATACCTTTCTCAATGGTATTAGCTTAAAGGAAAACGCGAACAGAATCCTCCAGGATTTGAACTCGGATCACGGATTCTATTTCTTACGATGATAAACATTACGCTAACCACGCGTGTGCCTGTGTTTTTGTGTGCACTTGTGACTACTGACATCATTCTGAAGGATAATATCACTGATTTTGATCTGTGTACTATAACATATGTTAGGGCGTTGTAGGTATCCTGATAACATCTCCTTCTTCGGTCAGCTTGTGTCGAAGAAACGATCACTTGTCATCAGTACAGATCTATGTTGACGCCCATGGTGAATATGCAATGTATTAATATGTGATGAGGGCTCACTTTTATTAATACACGCCTTATTTTGGAATCTGCGAATATTGTGGTCATTTATTGTAATTTAATGTACGTTATCCAACTCTCTTTCATCCTCATCACCTAGTCGTGCCAACAGCACGGATACCCACGACTCTTCCTCGTCAACCATTACGATCGGCAATCGCTCCTGACAGGTCCTCTACACAGCATCCGCGCAGAGCTGATAGATGTAGTTTTTTTTTGCAGGGCAATTCACACTGGTATGTCCATTTGTAGGTAAATCCATGTCTAGATGCCCATAGGTAATGTCACATGAGCTTGTTCTTGATTCTCTAGTCGTGTTCAGCAAGTTTTGTTCGTCTTACTCGGACAGTTAATTTAATAGAAGGTAGGTGGTCGTACAGCAGCTCTTTTGTGGGGTGCTGCTTCTAGGATTTGTTCAAGACAGCACACAACATCCTGATCCTGTTCACTTCCAGTTTTTCCTTCAAGCATTTCATTAAAGCCCGAGTTGTGCAACCATAAAGTAGCACTGACACTGTTACAGCATGGAGGAATCATCGCTATGTCTTATTATAGAGGTAGTAAAATGCCACCTTCATATTTGCGTCAAATACTGTGTGGAATGTAGTATTATCTGCATTATTCGGACTATTGTCCTCATCTTCATTTTTATCTGTACAGCGTTTCGGCCAATGTGCCCTTCGGCCTTCTTCAAGTATTTCTTGTCTGACTCTGGAACCTTCTCGGATTCGGGAACCTTCTTCTCGGACCCGGGAACCTTCCCAAGTCTGAGAAGGTTCCCAAGTCCGACAAGAAATACCTGAAGAAGGCAGGGGGGCACATCGGCAGAAACGTTGTACAGATAACAATGAAGATAAGGACAATAGTCCGAATAATGCAGATAATACTAATCATCAAGCCTCATCTAAAAAATCAGAGAAATTGTGTGAAACGTGTTTAATATAATTCCTCATGCAATCTTTACTTGGCTTCGGGCGCGAAGATTTTGGAGAGGATTCCTTGTCTGTTACCGGTTTGTTGACGTTGCTGATGTCGAGCAAGTGACTCGTTTTTTTTTATTGCTGAAACTTCAGAGGAATATCTGGCAGGAAGAGGAAATTGTAGTTTTCGGGTGTTGCTTCTCAGTTCGAGCGATACAGAATATTTCAGAAGGTGAGATCATATAGACGATCTAATGTCACTATATCACAATGTCATACTGTCAACAGAATTTTTCCCCATGGATATTTGGACCAAATGCATTTTTGCATTTGTGCCAAATAGAGCCCATCAACTCGACACGTTTTATTGAACACAAAATATAAATAAGATTATTTTTTAGTTTTTCATGTCCATGTTGGCTCTCTGCATCGCTGGCTAGTGGCCAGTTCAGCGAACAGAAGGGCCTATGGCTGTCATGCATAAATATACATTTTGTAGAATAACCACACTATTTATGGCATTAGTAATACTGATAAGTTATTAGTTTTTAATGAAGTCACTATTGTGTACATTAAGAACGGTGAAATGATGGAGGCAATGCTAATTGATACATTTGTGGAGACTTATGGAGACATCTCCACATTAGATGATAAGCCTCTGAAATTAGTAGACCAGTTTGCATACCTATGTAGTAATATCTCATTTACAGAAAGCGATTCAATATACGTATAGGAAAGGCATGAGCTGTTATAGACAGATTATATACCTTTCTAGATTTTTATTTTGTAACTTTTTATGTTCTTATTTCTTAAAACACATTTGTACAAGCCACTAAAAGCTTTCCTTACAATTCTATTGTATATTTCTTTCTTAATTCTGTGTTTGAAGATGACACATACCAGGTTAGGGAAACTTCTAAAATTATTAGATTTAGAAAAGCCGAAGTAAGTTTCTAAGATATAACACTAGACTAAACCCGGTGGTGCGGCTCCTGTTCTGGGTATCTGAGGAGTTTGGAACCGCCCCTTTGTTGCCATTACTCTCTGGTCCACTCTAATCGGGAGTGGTTGCTCTTGTTAGTGTTCTATCTATGGGTGTTTTGAAAATTACTAGTATTAGATAGGAAAACTTATAACTGTGTGCTAATAAATCACTATCATTTTATATAAATAGTTACTTGAAACCATATAGTAAAAAATTAAAATTGGTGGAGAGGCCTATTGTCGGTATCAGTCGAACAGCGATGGCGTCTGTCCCCTTTTCACTGGCGCTATACCAGAGATTGTTTTACATCTGATGTGAAGTGCCATACCTACATCAGCCCCAGCCAACACACATTACTGCACAGATTCAAGCTGTGATACTCAAGTTGCCGAGGGCCAGTATCAATCCCAGAACCTTGTGGTCACGAGGTGGATACTCTACCGACTGAGCTAAACCGTCGCTTTCAATTGTTTATAAATTATTCGCATTATGAATATGTACTTTAAACTATATTTTTTGCAAATAATTATCATTAGTTACTTGAAACCATTTAATTGCTTGAAAAATACTGACTTCGGCATTAAATATCCCAACAAGGGTTAACATGCCATATAGGCAACAAACCAGACCAAACCAAATCAAACGACATAGTGTGGGTACGATGCAGGTTGATTAAAGTACATATACATACGTACACCTTGTCCTTGTCATATATATATATCCCCTGAAGCCTGTTTTAACATCAATGCCACGAATAACAGAAAAATAATTTGAGATGTATTTGGTCGATCTGGCTTAAGCGAATAGAATTTTATGGAGCTTGGTAATCATATTAAAAAAAAACGGTGGTCTATTAAGCTTCTATAAGATTTCCCAAATCCTAATCTACTTATTTTTCCTAACACCTTTGTTAAGGCAACAAAAATGGTCTATAGCCGTTTGTTTTGTTCTCAACACTATTCTTGGACTTCCTCAAAAGATTGTGAATAAGCTTAATACATTTTTGAAATTGTTTATTTCTTTTATAATCGCTCAGCACATTTATACAATTATAAATATAGTATGAGGTCACGTGTGTTTATGACTTTAATTGAGTTATCTGCTTTCGTTTTGGTTGTTCTTTTTTATGTAGGTGAACAGAATAACTTATGTAAAACAAAAAAAGAAAAAGATATATTTTAGATATGGCTTTTTGCGTTTCGCTCTTTTTAAATATTTATTTAGAATATTGTTTTAAAATAATTTTTTAATATTTGTTTTGAAATTTTATTTTTCAAATATTTCCTAAAACGTCAGCATTTAAAAACCGCTGACATTTGAGGTTGTTTTTAATGTTTTCTAAATAACATGAATAAATAGTTAGATAGACTTGATGTTTTTTCCTAAAACTCAATGAAATAAAAAAGAAAGTACAATTACGTTTCTTGCTCATATTTCACTTTCTATGTCCCATCCCATGCAAGTAACGTGGTGATGATGACTGGCGATAGGACAGTGTAAAATTATTTTCGATCTGTGTGCCATGTAGCTCTTAATCCTCAGAACCCTGAGCCTCCCTCGACCATTGAGATCTCACCCTGAGGCACCTGGATTAAAAAATAGCTGTATGTAAACTGTAGCATTCTGTCATTTAACCCTTTCAGATTGTTAAATAACAGGTTCAAATATTGTATAGACAATCTAAAACATATCAAAAGATAATAGAATTATATGCAAAATATAAAATTGCAACATTTCATTGGTAATGTATAAGTGGGGAATTGACGGCTGAAATTTTGACTGCCCGGGTTAATGTGCTTCTGGTTAGTAGCATAAATACCGGTCGCTCGGTTTCAGAGGGTTAATTATTCCCCTCTCCTTCTCTAACACACACATTGTTCAGGGAATCATGTAATGAAAATAAACTTAATTTAAAACCTACATTAGTTTGAACCGTCTCCATCAAAATATCCCTTATATATATATATATATAACCGAGAGAGAGGTTAGGTCATGGTCCCGAAATGGTTATGTTTATGCAATCAATTGAAATTTATACCAAACTGTTAGAAGCGGTAATAGTTTCTATAGCATGGTGCAAAAGTCACTTATATTTTTAAGAAAATTCATGATCTATTTCATTTAGAGGATATTCTATTTCCCTATTTATTCAAAGAAGTTTGAAAGAATCAAAACAAGTATAACTAATGGAAAAATATCTATGTATTACTTGTACAGACTTTAAAAGAATTAGTGCATAATCTATTTTCCCGACGTTTAATCACTTTAATTCCTGTATACGAGGGATCATTCTGTGTAGATAAAGTCGATACGAAAATGTAGGTTATATAAAACTTATATTCATTGATTAAGTCATCAGAAGAACAACGTCTAATCAATATTATAAGTTGTTGGTTGGGTGGTTGGATTTTACAGCATATCAACCTATTGGTTCATTTTATACCGGAGACGTTTTTTTTATTCATTCTTTATGAATACTCAGATATTTAAACAGATTTTTTAGAATTCATTTTGTTCTATTTAACCCATAGATGTGACCCTAACAGATACTACAACTCCGGATCAGAGTGGACCTGGGATTAATGGTGATGAAGGCGGGCCCCACATTCCCAGAGCTCCAGAACTAGAACTTTACCAGATAGTTTAACGTCATACCCAAGACTATAAGACACTCAGCCACCGCCTTCTAGCACATATGATAAAATGGTTGGGGTTTGACATAAGGGCAATAGGGTTGGGGCAATAGGGTTGGGACAATCATATATGTGCTAGGGTTTGACGTGACCAGCCGATTGACGATTGATCGGAGGGGGCTCTCCTACCGCTCGTCAAGCCTAAGTAAGGACGAAAATGGAGTGTTGCATATAATGGATTGCTCAGCCACCAGGGTTTCATCCTTAATCATCACGGGTCACTACCCACGGTCAACAGTTGGCCTCATTGGGGGAGGGGGTGTTACCCATCTGCAGAAGTGCAGTCGGTATATTCCAGTCCCAGTCAACTGGGATGAATATTATAAGAGTAAAATATCAATAAGACAAATATTGTATCGATGCATATTTGATATTTCAAGATAAAGTCAGTACATTAAATTGGATTACATCATCATGTCGCGATGTCATCATGTAATGACCATTCAGCAGGCCATTGTTAATGAGCTCAATTCTCATTGGGTGCTCCATACTACTGGCCTTATGCTGAACTAAGTCCAACTCAATAAATAAATACTAATGTTATCATATACAAATTATTTTGTATGGTACTGCAAGTGTAAATCTTTAAGATAAGTATCTGATGTATTATTGTATCAAGTCCTATATGTTGTTATATATGTTCATATGTTGCTATAAACACATTTGCTATTGTTAATTATTTTGGCATCATCTCATGATTATATGCTATATTTAGATAAACAGTAGAAACCAGCTTAGCCTTCTTTTTGCTCTTTAATACAGGATAATTACAGCATAAAGCTATTTTCATATATAAATCTCTTTTGGTGATTTCCACATTACAACTACATCAACGCAGTATTATTTGAACAATGTTAATTTATTACGAAAAATTTGTGTAAGGCATCATTATCATCATTCTATTTCGCTGACTGCACAGATTCCCATAAACGTATCTTGCCACCGGTCATCACTCCTGGTAAGTCCGCCTCACGATCTCCAGTATTCTCACAGAGCTGATCAATACAAGTCTTTATGGTCGGTCTATTCTGGTGTGTCCAGGTATGGTTGTCCACACCGTTGTCCTTACTTTTCAGAGCAGTATCCAGCATGTCTTGTTCATCTTACCTGGATGGTTCGTGTGATAGTAGATAAGTGGCTTTACAACTGCTTTTCATGGTGGATTGGTTGTTTTGTTTAAGGAATATTAACCCTTTTTATGTCATTTAATGTCGAATCAAGTCATTTTGATATAAGGTTGCTTACAGTACCTACTGTTGCTTAAATGGTCACCCAGCTAAGTATTAAACAAGCTTATTGTTGCTTAACTTCGGTGATCTAGCGGGAATCGGTGCTTTCAGTCTGACTTGTAAGCGCTTGTTGTGGGTTGATCCTTCCAGAATTTGTTCATACAGTAGCACTGACATTGTTACAGCTTGGAAGAATTTGCGTTCTATCTTATCAAGGAGATCAGATTTCCATCTGATATATAATCTGTTTATAACAGTCCATGCCTTTCCAATGCGTATATTGACACCGCTTTCTGTAGATCAGATATTACTACCTAGGCATATGAACTGGTCTACTAATTTGAGAGGCTTACCATCTAGTGGATAAATACCTCGTCCATTGTATTATAGCATTTTATATAAAACAGCGCAAAGCGCTTTGTTAGGGTCTAGGTGGTGTGGCTATACAGTAGCAATGATACGGCTACGACTTGGAAGAATTCACTCAGAGGAAAGATAAGATAGAAGCTGCACGAGGATGTTGCGTGCTGGCTTTAATAAATTATGAAATCAGCATTCCACAAAGAAACAGCTGTACGGTCATCTGCAACATATTACACAAAAACAGTCAAGTGAGACGAATGAGATATGCAGGACACAGCTGGAGAAGTAAGGACGTACTCTTGTGATGTTCTCCTGTGGGCAGCTACACATGGGCACACCAATATGGACCAACCATCAAATACCTACATCAGTTAGTAGTGTGCTAATCCTGGATGCCCCGCAGACCTGCCAGTGGTGATACCTGATAGGGACGGTTGGTGAGAGAGAGAGAGAGAGAGAGAGAGAGAGAGAGAGAGAGAGAGAGAGAGAGAGAGAGGTCATGAGTCCATGCTGACAGCGCTACTTGATGATGATAATGATCTGAAATATATTTTTTTTCAATAAAGTGATAAATGCAATATATATATTCTCTACCCGGTTTATAGTGGCCTGTCAAATACTTAAAAAATCTTTTAATTTTTTAAAACACTCTAAAAACAATTTCTTCAACAATAAATTTTCTCCTGACGAAGACCTAAGGTCGAAACTAGTTGAGACAAATAAACAACACAAAAGAAATATTCCTGTTTGTCTTATCACTTTTTGTACATCTTTTATATATATATATATATATATATATATATATATATATATATATATATTTGATACTTAACAGCAAATCTCCAACTGTCTTATATCATAAAGTGCATTTACATTTCAAGCGTAAGTGCACACACACATACACACACACACTTGCATTTACACTTTAATGGGAACTGCATACACACACACATGCTTAGATGCTACTCACAATCATAGATGCAAACAGGATTTGTGCTCTTTACACAAGTTCTGCAGACAATGACCTAATCGTAATTGCGATTTCTGGTAATTAATTTTTTAATTTCTTTAGAGTAAATAAATAAAAGTGTACAGCAAACGTGTATCAGTAAAATATTCTCTACGTTTCTCTTAGCGAATGTTTTTTTTTATCTCTTATTCTCTTTATCTTTCTTTTCCCACTGTTGGATTCTTTCACTTTCTTGGCTCTGCCATGAAACAAGAATACATACAAGTCCAATTAGACGAGATCCGAGCACAATCGAAAACAAATATCAAGTGAGTGTGTGTGTGTGTGTGTGTGTGTGTGTGTGTATGTCCCTGTATGTATGTGTTTGTGTGGTTGGATAACGAGAACATTTTAATTGTATATATAAATTAATCTCTTTCTCTCTCTTTCACTCTCTCCCCTCCCCTCTCTCTCTCATACACGCGCGCGCATACACGGTCATAAAGAACAAAATATCTAATTAACTACTCATCTCTTTCCTCGTAGGCAAATGGAATCAGCGACCCAAGTTCAAATCTTTGACGAGGCGGTTGGCATTCCACTTCGTGATAATGCCATTTGAAATGAACGAATCTGTTCTTCCCCAAAGCGATGAGTAAACAATAGGGTAGACTGGGTTCCTTAGCCTTGGTTTGACAACCAGTCAAGGGGAAAGAAAACTCCGAATTCAAACCAGCTCTACCGGCTAAAAATTGACCTTGTGTCACACATTGCACGTGGTGGAGTGGTTAGGTAAATACATCGTTATGTCTCTTACACGTGCCCATGGGAACAGTTACAGGAACAGATACATATATAAATAGAAGCATACGTATATATGTACATGCATTATGAATCTAACACACACACACCCACACACAAAGTCAGTTTTTAAGTGAGTATACCAAGTTTGAGTTGATAGTATTCATTCTCCTAGACCGGTTGTCATAACAAGAGTTCAGTCTGCACAACTATTTTACCCGTAGCTGGAGGAATACTCGATGGATTCATACATTTTCCTATGGTATTATCGCTATTCGAAATTCAACCAGCTGCGCCCCCAATTTGAACTCAAATCACTGAGTCCATTTTCTACGACGATAATCCTTATACAAACCTCCAAACCTTTATTTATCGTAGCAAAGGCAATAATTTAAACACAAACTCAAGTTGAAGTGCACACAACATACTGAATGTTCATCTTTTTAGACAGTACTACTACTACTACTACTACTACTACTACTACTACTACTATTTACTGTTACTACTAACCAGACAAGCCACCCATAGACTTAATATACCACACAGGCAGCTATGTCAAATTACCACACGCTCCGAAGGTGAGTACGCACACATATACACACACTCACACAAACATCCAATCACACACATACACACATACATACACACACTCTCTTAATTAAATCTATTACTCTTTTAAGCTGCTTACACACAAAGTACACGAATCGTCATCCTCCCTATTGAATTAATATAATGTCTTAATCAAGTAACTAACTATATATATATGTATATATATATATATATATATATATATATATATATATTAGAGAGAGAGAGAGAGAGAGAGAGAGAGAGAGAGAGAGAGAGAGAGCAACGAGAAAAGGTTGTAAAAGAAAAAAGTAAAATAATTAATTAACCTTATTAATTTGAAATCTGATAACCTGAGACTCATAATATGGTATGAAAACTCAATGTAATATATATATATATATATATATATATATATATATATATATATATATATATATGTAACATCTAATTTGAAATCTTAATTTTCCAGACGTTGATTTCGGTTTGAATTACGGTACATGGTAAACATATAGAAAACCAGATAACATACCGATATACATAAACGTTAAATAAGATCATTGCGTATGATCACTAAACATATTCACAAGTCTAGAGTGCACAGGCAATACTCTATTGCAACCACGCAAATATATTTAGTTAAGCGAAAATAGATTATAAAACAGTTCTAAAAATAGCGTGATATTTAACAAATACATTTATATCCAAAACAACAACAATAATACAGATAAACACACCAGAAATAGAAACATTATTTAGTTTGACCCCCCCTCCCTCGCATACAGCTAAATCCCCATGAAAAACGTGGGAAGAATATTTTTACTCTTAATGAAAGAATTCTTAGAAAAAATTGCAACACTCAACAAATTGTTTAATTGTTCAAAACAATCTAAAAATAAGTTATTTTTGCATTGAAAATATTAAGAAAACGACCACCAAAGATAACTTAGAAATCTTAAATGAAGAAGATAAAAGACAGGATGCCAAATGCAACTGCAAGGCAAAGGAGAGATGTCCTTTTGAGTGGTAATTGCTTGATTGATAATATCAAATATAAAGCTATTGGCACAAAGGAGGATACTAACAATGATAACAATGTTAACGATAAAAGAATATACATCGGTGCTACTGAATTGAATTGAAAAAAATAGAATGTATAATCATAACATCAGTTTCATCAACAGAAAATAGGTTAAAAGTACAACATTATCAAAATCAGATAAAGGCTGAAACTAGTAAATCCCCCATAATAAAACAGGATATTGAGAAAAAAGCCCTGTGTATAAAGGGGATCACAGAAATTGCTGATTATGTCTGGATGAAAAATTATATATTCTGGAATGCGCTGAACGTAATAGTTTGCTGAAGGAAAAAAAGTGAATTGATTTCTAAGCGTAGACATATTAACAAGTTTCTTCCGTGTCACTTACCACCTGATTGATTTCAAGATGTATTTTATCAATATTCCTACGTATTTTGGACTGGCATATCTCCAAAATCTATAGGTAATAACTTTTTTTGTTTATGTGTGTCAGGTGCACAAACATCATACCACGTGACAATATCTTCATACCTTAAAATATAGTTCACTTGCCACTTCTTCCCCTCTTTCCGTCAGACAATTGTGTACATAATTTGGATATTTTAGCTTTTCGACCCACCCCCCATAATATATATATATATATATATATATATATATATATATATATATATATATGAGGTTAAGTAAACAAACAAATGTGTTTATTTTTATATGGCTTTAAGCCGACAATTTTTGGAGGATATGTGCTTAATTGAAGTCGTACCTAATTTTGAAAATTAATTAGTTAATAATTAATGAATTTTAGGCGGGCATATATGTTCAAATGTAAGGCTAAACTTGACATTTTTTCGATTCGTTTAGCCTTACATTTAAACATATATGCCCGCCTAAAATTCATTAATTATTAACTAATTAATTTTCAAAATTAGGTACGACTTCAATTAAGCACATATCCTCATATTATATATATATATATATATATATATATATATATATAAAGTCGAATAATGAAAGACTTCCTGTAATGACCGAATCCTAGTTTTTTGTCACGAAAGTTGTTTTTTTTAATCATACATCGTGTATGATAAACGAACCTCTATCTTTTGCTTATGCTTGCTTATAAAACTATTCCTTCAGCATCTAATGACATAAAGAGAGACCATTCATACACATATTTATATTTTCAAATCTTCTATAATAAAGTCAAAATCAATGCAATACAGTAAATGAA
>CM042152.1:109121804-109124304 GCA_023376005.1 Doryteuthis pealeii
CCCCTAGGAGGTCCTCCCCCAACATCCAGAATCCGCACTGTGCTGATTGATGTAGTTTTTTTGCTGGTCAGGCTACACTGGTGTGAACATATGTAGGCGTACACAGGAGAACGTCGCTTATCAGTTCGGCTTGCTTCTCTAGCTGTGTTCAGTATGTCTGGTTCGTCTTACTCGGTTGATTTGCGTGATAGGGGGAAAGTATTCGCACAGCCGCTTTCTTGTGGGGTGTTACTCTCAAAGTTTGTTCAAGATAGCACGCAGCATCCTTGTGTATCTCACATCTATTTTCTTCTCTAAGTGTTCGTTAGAGTCCAAGTGTTGCAGCAGTGCAGTTATATTGATACGGGTAGGGCTCGAATAATTTTTTGATTTATCTTATCAGTGAGATCAGTTCATTAAAGAAATAAACCTAAGCCTATCTATATGTACACGGTAGCCAATAAAACATTTAATCATTTAGTTTTAAAATATAATCTAAGGAAATATAATTTTACCTTTTTGCGAAAGTAACTAAAATTATATTTTACTAGCAAATATATGCACCTTCCGGGTCTAATGAAACTAAATAAGAATACAGATAAAGATTTGAAACAATCGATAAAATAGAACAACTGAAACTTACTCTTCCATCACTCTCGTCTTCATTGTTATTTTTCTAATTTAAGTATTTAGTTAAAAGAGGAAGTAAATGACAGTTATTTTATCTTGTTAATGGATTTCATTAAGATTTATTTTTTGCTTATATTCATTAAAATGAACCAAACAATTAAATCAATAATACTAAGCACATAATTTTTAAATTCGATTTTTAATATTAATATGCAATTAGCCTTCCCGTTCACACTGTAAACCGCTAAATATAATGCATGTTGTCAGTATGTGGACATAGTTAACAGTATTAATAATGTAATACAATTTTATTAATAATTGAGGTTTAGATAAAAATAAAATCATGGAGAATGTGATGTCAATAACTAAGAGAATTGTGACTTGAGTAGGAATATAGTTTCGGTTACAGACAGAAAAACACACAATCTCCATTATAATAAGATATTGCCTTGTACATTGCCTCCATTTTTACGGATTCAAAATTGCACCTTAATTCGAGCACTTTGTATGATGTTGCTCAAGGCTTCTAGCATCAATCATCTTATCTCTAAGAATATATTATGAATATTATTCATGAGCCCTAGCATTGTCTTAAGCTTATACCAATATACACACTCTTTCAAATAATCATATTAAAAGACGTCAGGTAGACAAAACAGACAAATGGGGAGAGCATTTGAATTCTGAATTTCTTGAAATTATTCTGTCACCAAAAGTTTCTTTTTGTTAAAATCATAAACCTCTCAGTTGAATAGTACATTTCTATCTAATTTGTTCTTTTCCGTTGTAACTTAATATTTTCAATTTGCTTAGGTTGCTTATTATACCTGAAAAATAATATAAAAATTAAATTAAAAAAACAAGAAAGTTATGAATTTTTAAAAATGTTTCAGTAATGTGTCCGTCAACCTATATATCTTCATTTTTCATTAGACTTTATTGAAAAGATAAATGAAAAAAGACTGACAATAGAAATTGACTCAGTAATTAGCAAGTCTTAGTTTTGTCTTCTTTGAGTAGGTATTTTTTTACGCATATACTATTTCCCGAAGTATTTGAAGTGAAAATGATTATAGCAGTCTTTCAAATATTGCTACTAGACACGATACAATTATGAAGGCACTCATTTTGTAACGGTTAGACGGTGCTAATAACCCTGGGAAAGGTATGAACCAACTATTCTCCCCTCAAACTATGGATAAATAGAAGGGAAGTCTTATCACTTTAACTTTGGTATGGAAATCGGTATAGGGGAGAGAAAACTATGAATTCAACCAATTATAGGCCTAGAAATCTATGAGCCTCCCCAGGCTACTCCTGCTTAAGAGATGCTACACGAATTGCTCCTCTCTCCGAAGAAATCAGTTTCCAAGATAATTCTTTTTTACTCGGCACAAATGATAAAATCTTCCTTCCAAAATTATATGTACCTAGGCAGCTCACGGTAATGCTAGACTAGCAGACTATCCCCAGTGAGTTCGATTATCACCGGGTGCCTCACCCTTCTGGCCTTGTGTTAAACTAAGCCACGCCTAGGGAATGACTACAAAGGCATCTAACATCTCCTTGAATGTGGGCAATTGAAAATACACTGTCCTAAAGACCTTCGTTCATCTATCTTCCTAAGGAAAAAAAGGAGCTCTGTGACCTCTTAACACCTCGGCCCTACATCCTTTCGCCTGGCCAGTATATTTTCTCTTTTCTTCCTTCATTTTCCTCTCTACCTCACACTCAACCCTGTTCACCTGATCTTACGCTTGCCGTAATCTGTTTGCTGCTTCACGCTCGGTTCGTGTAGGCAATAAACGCCCTGCGGTGAGATCCCACCTATTATTGGAGCAGGTATTCCAGGGATTTCATCTTGCCGCTAAGTTGGCAATATAGGCACCCA
>CM042152.1:109129304-109171804 GCA_023376005.1 Doryteuthis pealeii
CATTGTTTTGCCCTATAATTTCACGCATTCTGATCAGTGTGGCCTTTACGCCAAGCGGTCAGTTACATACAAGCACAGCTGCGAATGATGTATCAATAACAATTGCTGATTCAAGAACAAATTATTTCAAATGGCAAACTCTTCTTTGTCAAATGGCATATCCCCTGGTAATAGAATCAGTGTCCAAAAGGAGAAGAAAATCAAAATCCTCCTTTAATTTCTCTGTCAATTCAATACAAAGCTAATCATACCGTTTCGAAGGATCAGAGCAGAACTGGTCTCTGGAATTGGCGTTGTGACGCAAATGGCAGATATTAGTGAGATTAGAAAGGAAAAAATTACACCGCCGCTGGTCTCAGATTTTCCATCCAAAAACACAGATTTCTTTCTTTTTTAAAAAAATTCTTGCTTTACCAATTTAAAAAAAAAGATCTGCAGTGTCCAAATCTTGCATTTTTTTTCGCAGTTTTTTCTTTCTTTCATTCTTTGTTTTCTTCATTTTTCCTCTCATTCTTTTTTCTTTTATTCTTTTTACTTTCACTTTTTATTTTCTTTCATTCTGTTTCTTTCTTTCCCTATTATTTCCCTGTCGGCTAGTCTGCCTTCCTGTCTGATATTTTTATTTTATTTCTTACTTAACACTACTTTTACTGTGGCAATGCAAGGAATCGCTTTTTAACGATACTGCTGACACCATAAGGTATTTAGCCATTAACAGTTCAATTTGACACGCTCAGACAAACACACACGAACACATACCTACACTAATACATTCCTCAATTCATTTCATATTACCTATATTAATAATTCAGAATGGTTTGTGTGTCCTCTGTAGACAGTAAAACAGTTTGATACGCAGGTATTGAATTTTGTATTCATGCCTGTTTAACCAGAGGGAAAGTTTTACGTTAAAATATTTCTCATGACAAAATGAGATTTTCATCGAGAGATGATCTCTAGCAACAATAAATAATTGAAAGGATTCCATGTTGCTGCAAGTTGTGAGTAATCATGCCGGATTTAAATTCGCAGGTTTTGAAAAAAAATCCTTCAAAAATTATATTTAAACATAAATGTTTTTATAGATACTGCTTCAAGCTAGAAATGTAGCATATAATTGTTTAGATAGAAATAAAAACCCAGATAAAACCAAAAATATCTAAAGCTATAAATATTCTCACTTAAATCTGCCATAATAAATGTTTTTGTACCAAACATTGTGAAATATTTTACTGACCTCTATTAACTTAATACGATATAAAAAGTTGAATGAGTAGGTTTTTTGTTTCTTTTATTTATTTATTTATTTATTTTTATTTTTTGCAAAGATCTGGCAAAATCACCATTCAGTTATAAATGAGATTGGAAACTGATTTGTTCTCTAATTTAGACATGTTATGTGAAATGTTTTTATAAAAAAATATCGCTAATAAAAAGTTAATATAAAAACAATTTATTTGCCTCAATTTTTGAGATGTAGTTTGATATGTATGATATTTATTTTTCGGATTCTGGTCCTCATCTTTATTGAGAAATATAAAGCCACAACGTTTCGACCACTGTATCCCCCGGTGTTGTCTATCGTACTATAGCAATGATTCACTTTCGGAAATTATTTTGAATAATTTGACAAAATGTTTTTTTTATGTTCTTGCATTGTCACAGTAAAAATATTGTTATAAATTTTAGACTCTTAAATCTTTCAATATTCAAGGTAAAATAATAGTATCTACTCACACGTTTAACAATAATTTTCCATTTAATTCTTATGCTGTTTGAGAGCCACATATGGCCCTAAGAATTTTACTAAAATTTAACAATTGAATTTTTTATTATTTTCGAAGTTCAATACAACTCTCTTCAACCAGCGGACTTATTCTCTTCAGATATGGCTGTTGTAATAATTTTGTCCCCCAAAACTGGAATTCACGAGGAGTTAGTTGATTCGGACGATATTACTGATAGAAGACATCCGTTATGAGACGTGTACACTATATCCCAAGACATAATAAACTACGTGTCAGAACTGAAAGAAAACTTTAAGAGAGCCGTATCAACAGTAAAGGCGATAATTTTGAATAAAATAAGCGATGAATGTGTTCTTTCTTATTTTATTTTTTTGAAAAAAAAAACCCACCCCCACCCCCACAAAATACCAATGAAAATACACAAAAAAGGTTTCTTTTTGGTCACATCTGGTATTCACGCATAAAAATATATAAACAGTTAAAAAAACAAAACGTGTAAGAACCTCGTAACAGAAATCGTCAAAATCACACACTAAGTTGAATAGTTACAATCTGATGCACAAAGCACTTGCCAGTTCTCATTGTGAGGCAAACACACATACACATTTTAATTTTGTCACATAAGAGAATTCACGTCATATTCTCGCAGAGAATATTCCAAATACACACACACACACACACAAACGTGTAGAAGAATCCAATTAAATTGCCTTTTATATCTATAAAAAAAAGAAAAGATGTAAAATAAGCATTCCTTATCGACTCTATTCGATTTAATTTTCTCGGCAAGTTTTCTATCAAGCACACGTCCATTGTCGTCTGTCAGTTGATGGCATGCTCTCTTCTCGTTCGGCCGCGTTTGTTAGAACTGATTATTGTCTGTTTGGAAAATCACGAACGTGTATTCATATATATATATATATATATATATATATTCAGATGTAGCAATGCCGTTAGTTAGGTCGGGATGTGTGAGACACAGATGGGACCTCACATGAGAAAATTGGATGCAAATATATTTAATTGAGACTTTTGAAAAAATGCTTAAATCATTCAGTAAGTTACAAGTATGGATTTACTCAAACCGTCCACTACGAGCAGGATGCGGCATAATGTCAATTTTCCTTCCGGGCTGGTTGCCGTAATAAGATGAAAGAACACAGTTTGCCTTTAGTATTACTATTTACACATATTTGGAGGAATGCATAGTTTGCGGTATACATTTTTGTACGAGAGAGAGAGAGAGAGAGAGAGAGAGAGAGAGAGAGAGAGAGAGAGAGAGATCCGTGCTGTCAGATTGACCTGATATTGATATATATAATCGCTTAACTTACAGGACTCACTTCTCTGACAGTCATTGCCCAAAGTTTCTTCCCAATAAAGTAAAATCCAGCGAAGTCCTTCAATTCCTCCGCACTATATAAAACGTGATCTATCAGTATGAAACTTTGGGTAATAAGAGGGTCTGAGAAGTGAGACGTTTATGTCTAAGAAATTTAAATAGACTCTACTGCTTTTTGTTGAAATCTTTATGAATATATCTTTATATGTTTATGAAATTTTAATGTGTATAGTGTACATAGATGATGTTTTGGGAGTCCCAATGGCGTAGTGGTTAACCTGCTGGACTGTGACATCATAGAAAGAGAGTTCGAACACGAATCGGGCTATTACGTTCACTGTCAGACTAATACCAGTGGGAAAGGTATGAACCCTTTCATCCCCATAGGAATGGGTTAAATAGTATCACAACAGTTCTTTTACAGAGACGTCTTTCTCATTAAATAATCCACGAATGTTAATATGCCATCAAATAAAGAAACCAAACCAAACCTTATGTTTTTCCCGAGCATTGTCAGGTATCTCTGCTAGATCCGTATTTTATGTTCATAAATGAAAAGTTGTGAAAAATGTGTGGCATGCGGAAAAGAGTCATTGCCGAAGGCGGGTCTGGAATTTTGTAGAATGCAGAATTTCAACTGAGCGAATTATTTCGTGTACTCGCATAACCGGTAGTCTTTTATGCGACGAGTATTTCATAATCCACTGGGGAAATATCCTTTTTGATAAAACGGTGATAATCCCCTCGGAAAATTTGGGCTACCTCTAGACTTATTTGAATGAAAGAAATACATATTTACTCACTAAAAGGCACAGGCGCACGCACACACACCTATATATAGGCAGAGAAACACATTACAGAAACTTACGACGATATATATATATATATATATATATATATATATATATATATATTGTCATATGTTTCTGTGATGTGTTTCTCTGCCTTGCTGACGAAAACATCGACTATCAAAACAAAATGATTCACCTGAGATGACAGGTGTTGCAAAATATATAATCTCGATTTATAATGTATAACTTATTTACATTTATTACATATTTTCAATACGAATTTTCCTCTCGGGCTTCAACGTGACGTAAACATATTTGACTTTGCTCGTGAAATGTATTCAGGCATATCAAGACTCAGCAAGTAGATGTGAGCGTAGATGTTAAATAGACATTCAAATTGAACTATATATTTGGTTTATCTCAGCTTATACATTTACTTATATGTGGCCATATTTTTTACATATATACAAGGTATGTCCAAAAAGTATCGATATTTTTTAAAACTTTTTGACACACCTTGTCTTCTGAAAAAATAACGTTCCATTCATTTATCATTTCTATTTTGGTAAATACAGCTGGTACACTTGGTACTTTTTGACACACCTTGTATTCTGAAAATATAATGAATGGAACGTTATTTTTTTTCAGAATATAAGTTGTCAAAAAATACAAAGAATCTCGATAATTTTTTGACACACCTTATATATATATATATATATATATATATGTTTGTGTGTGTGTGTTAGGGTAGCGATGAATTGATAATAAGCTTGGTAAATGTCAGTTTCTCGCCTATGTGATTTTTCAAACCAGCACTTGGTTTCCGAATCGCATTGGCTAGGAACTGTCAATTACCAAGAACCACTATTTTGGGTGATTTTGTTTGGTTTCTTTGCTTAATGGCATATCAACCTTAGTGGATTATTTAATATCAAAATTTTTCTGTAAAAGAACATTATTGGTACTATTTAACCCATTGCTGTGTAAACCTTTATTCGGGGCTCTTCCAGACATGTTATTTTTCTCATAGCCGTTATTGGAAAATACGATGGTCGTTCCGAAAGTTAAGCCTCCTATTTTATTAGGTTGTCCCACAACAATAGATGCGAGTGTTAGTAGTAAGGTTGTAGACGTTGAACTTTCCAATAATTTATATAATCTACCAGCTATGTGTAAATAGTAAGACAGAAGGGTGCCTTGGTATGGCATATAAGGAGAAAAACTCTAAATTCAAACCTGTAACATTCTGCTTCACAATAGACCTTGTGTCACCCCCTGTTCGTGCGGAGGGGTTGGGTATATACATATGATAAACAGAATATAATTTTTACAGGCAAAATTTAGTTAAGTGGAAACAAAAATATAATCTTGGAAAAACAGCTAGTAAAACACATTGAGATCTTTAAAGATTATTTTTATTTTTTTTTAGTCAGAAATCTATTCGTCTAAGTTATGTCATGAGAAAGATTTCCTTCGTTTTATTTTAACCGAAACTACTAAACACCAACGTCACAATTCCCTTAGTTATTTACATTATATTCTTGTTGTAACACGAGTATTAAGGATAAAGAAAAGAAGGTGTACTATGTAAATGATAGAAAGGGGAACTTGATACTTTGAATTAACAAGTCCTGTGAGATCTCATTTCTCTCTTGCAGGGTTTTTGTCAGACATGCACGATGTCCAGAACCCCAAACGTTGTAACACTCTGCGCTGGCCGTATTTGCACGAGTCAGAAACAGGCTCACAAGGATAAAAAAAAAACAACAACAACTACAAGTGTTTGTAAACAAGACACGGATGGAAGAAAGGTGTGTCTGAAATAGATTCCAACTTATTTTTTCTTCTTCTTGTAACATTATGCACACTGTCAGCAAAATTTATCTAAATCAAGATGTTAAGGCAAAACAAAACTATAAATGTTAGGGAGTTAAAAAAGAAAATACGATGGTCTTTCCGAGAATTAAGTCTTCTATTTTATTAAGTAGGATCATAATAACAGAGTTAGATGTTGGTATTCATGGTGGTTCAAGTTGAGACGAAAGTCAAGGACATATGATTTGTTCAGAGAGAATTTAATTTTATTGCTACAAAAACAGAATTCGCGTTCAAATCTATTTTTTCTCACACATAAAACGGGAATGTCTTCTCTGGGTATTATCCGGATGAGTATTTCTCCAACCTGGCTTGGAGTATATCTGGTATTGTTTAACTCTTACTCCAAGACGCACAAACTTTGTACGCCTGATGTCATTCGGTCTTATTTGGCAATGAACAGGCGGTACAGCCGGGGATACCTTTCCGCTATTTTTCACCGTCGGAATTCTCAAAACAGCAAGCTATTCTGAAAATGCTTAACCTTTTTTCTCCTGTATTTGATTTTCGTTGGGTTTTTAGTTTCATCGCCTGGTTTTCAACCTGTGTTTTCAGCTTATTTCTATGGGTGCTTATCTAAAACATTCGATGTCGAATCCTCCGTAATCTAAAAGCACTAAGGGCAATGCACTCCTATCTTTTTGTAAAATGTGTTAAGTTTGATATTCAGTTCAGACGAGTGAAGGATTTGTGGCTTTCGGACACAAATGTAAACGTGGTTAGGCACAATACCATTCTGTACGATAGATGTGTGTGTCTAGGAATTTAAAAAAATATACACACATGTCAATAATGGATCCAGCGAAGATATGTAGATAGATAGATAGATAGGTAGACTGATATAAATACACTAAAATAGAAAGACAAATAGGAATAGAGAGAAACTGACATGAATAAACTGCGATAGACAGACAGAGATAAATATAGATAAATAATAAATTGCGAGATAGATTGTGAGATAGATTGGAATAAACCAAGTGATACGAACAAATTGATAGATAAATATGAAAAAAAAAAAAAAAACGAGACAGATACACGCAATGATATAGATGGATAGCTGGATATAATATGAATAAACTGTGATACACACACAGTGATATATATATATATATATATATATATATATATATATATATATATATTATTTTTGGAAAGGTGAATTACCAGTGAAGTTGGTCATAATGGTTAGTTGATGCAAAATTCAGAAAAGTAAGAAAGCGATATAACAAATAAAAAGTGCTCAATACGTTAGTAGAGCAATTTATTGTAGTACAGTTACTTGTACCTGTATTACAAATATGTATATATATGTATATATACAGATAAATAGATAGATATATAGATAGATAGATTTATCTTATCATCCTGGCCTGAACATTACCTAGTGGCGTCGCTGAGAAATGCGCAACTAACCGACCCATTAAATGAAGTTAGATAAGAAAATTAAATGCTGATAGAGAGACTTATTTACTAACTCAATAATTTGAACTCATTAGCAATGGTCTGCTACTCTCGATCGTTAACTATACCATGTGTAGCATCCAAATACTGGTAGATATACAGTCAAAGATAAATAGATACATTCAAAATGTATATCTATCTATCTCTCTCTCTCTCTCTCTCTCTCTCTCTCTCTCTATATATATATATATATATATATATATATATATATATATATATAGGGAGCTGGCATATTTTCTGTATTGTTCTGACATTTTACCCCATTATATTTCATTTTAAGTTGAAATATCGTAATACTGAAAGTATTATTATATTTCAACGATAAAATGAAATAAAATGGGGTATAATGTCAGGACTATCTCACATACCAAATCATCAGGTGATTTTGTATCGACATGGTTGATATTATTTCATAGTTGAAAAATCGTGATATTTTTTGTTGTTGGTTTGTTTGTTTGTTTGATCATTTAATGCCGAATCAAATAATTTTGATATTCGATTTCTTATAGTACCTGGTGTGGCTCAAATGATCACCCGCCTAATTATTGAACAGGCTCATCGCTGCTTAACTTCGGTGATCTTGCAAGAAAAAATTGTTAGACAGCACTTTATCTTACTAATTTTGAAACTTTTAAGCGTTAAATTTTAATTTATATAGTATAGTGGTATCTTGATTTACGATTTTAATTCGTTCCGCTTCCAACTCAATTTCCTCGTATATCAAATCAATTTTCTCTATCGAAATAAACTGAAATGCCATTTATCCGTTACAGACCCTCCAAAAATAGCCTAATTTTTTTGTTACGTGTTTGAAATAAGAAACATAACTCATAAACACAGAATAGAATAAGAATGTAATGAATTATGTTGTAATAGAATAAGAATGTAATGAATTATGTTGTAATATTTTTAATGTATATCTTTTATGAATAATATTTCTCTTTCGCCTAACAAATTTGGAAACTATAATATATATATATATATATATATATATATATATATATATATATATATATATATGCGTGCGTGCGTGCGCGCTCTTGTATATATATATATATAATGTGAGAGGGAGGGAGTGAATATTGTGAGAAATATTTTTAACATTCTCCCATCTTTAATTATGTTCCGAAATAAATTATAGATTAATATTTGCAACATTCAATTCAGGAAACGACATTTAATTAATATGATTCAAAAGGAAAAACTTTCATCTAATTTAACTTTTAATTATATTGAATATTTTTAATGCATCACAATTCTGGTTTCTCCATTCTAATTTGTATACATATTTAGTTTAAAATACAATTTTAGCAAAGCAGCGTGTGCGTGGCGTCTGCCAGTTGGTGGTCTTTCAGCAGACATGCAATCATATCTGCAGCAATTATACGAAACAGCCCAACATATACATCTGCGTCATCAAAATACACCTGACTTTTGGCGCGTAATTACAATCCACACGTGACTTTGTTACACTGGAGTAAAACGTGATTTTCTTTTGGTTGTATAACTCTAAGAATGTTATAAGGTGTCTTTCTATGTATACGTTAGATTTTAAAAAAAATCTTTTGAGAGGTGAACTTGACAGGGATGACATTATAACCGCAGGTAAATAGGATAGTTTTTATTGTTATAATAAAGAAATTCATAAATCTTTTTCTTATATGTAAGTTTAGGTTCTCTTCTTAAGGAACAAATCACGTAAGTGATCATTTATAATTTCAAACATTTTATAAAAATCTAAATAAATCGGGAGGTGCTGCGGAACCGAAATGTTGGCCATACTTACTTCACATAGTTGAAACATCTCTATTAGGAACATTGATTCTGATATCAAGTCTAAGGTGAAAGCCTTTACAAGCAACTAGAACATAGCTATAAGTCTAATATATAATATGATTCTCATATATATATATATATATATATATATATATATATATATATGGTTAGAGTCGTGGGAAATGGACTCGTCGATGCAAGTTCAGATCCTTGACGAGGTTGTTTATATTTTATATAGCGCTAATACCCTTGGGAAAGGTATAAATTCAACTATTCTCCCTCAAGCTATGGATAAATAAAAGGGCAGACTGGGCTCTTTAACCTTGGTTAGGCAGTCTAGAAGAAAAACACCGATTTCAAACCTGTTAAACTGCGCTTGATAAATTGACCTTGTGTCACATCCTGCTCGTGCAGAGGGGTTGGTAAATAAGTCTCTGTCTCTCTCTCTCTGTCTGTCTGTCTGTCTCTGTCTCTGTCTCTCTGTCTCTCTCTCTCTCTCTCTCTCTCTCTCTCTCTCTCTCTATATATATATATATATATATATATATATATATATATATATGGTGTCCCAAAATAATGTATACACACTTTAAATGTTAATAGTTAATAATACGTTTTTTTATATATATTTCAGATTTGACTAACTGTTGATAATGGAAGACAGTCAATTAACATTCCAGCACAAAAAATATTTTAAAGGATTCTGAAAATATGAGAATAAAGCTGAAGTACAAATACAAAAATTGAATAAGGTATAACGATTCAAAGTGTGTATACATTATTTCGGGACACCCCTGTATATATATATATATATATATATATATATATATATATATATATATAAGATAGGTTGGAGTAAAACCCGATATATATATATATATATATATACGTTTTGAAAACAAATGGTTTAAAATACTCCGATTGCAGTTTCACGCAATTCCCTGAAGATACGCTATTGCGCGAAACTGCAGTCGGAATATTTTAAGCCATTCGTTTTTAAAACGTATATTTAGCTCTTTTTAGTGAGCACTCTTAAATCGATTTTATATTTGTTTTGCTTTGTGGATTGGCAAGTCTGTGATATCTATCTATCTATCTCTCTCTATCTATCTATATGTATATATATATATATATATATATATATATATATATATATATCACAAGTTATGGTAGCGCAGACATGGAGTCAATGGTGCTTGGTTACAGACAGTTTCTCGCCTATGTGATCTGCAGCACACACCCGTACATATGTGTTTCTATTATTACCATGAATTCTATTGGCATGTTATAAAATAAAGTCACATGAATCTTAATTGAGTGAATACATATTTGATTTCATTCACTTAGTCGAACGTCAGTTGTACAAAAATAAAATGTTGTTCCATACTGAGACTTCTTATATAGTTTTCTTCAATTCTCACTAGCGTAAAAAAAAAACACACACACACTCATACTTTTCATCCTACAAATTTCAAAAGCTGCTGTTTTCTCGTCATCGTTTTTAAATCTTTTTTTTTATTTTTATTTTTTATGTTTTTTGTTACTCAAAAAAGAATTACAATTCCCAGTGGTATACGAACAACCCGCACTGTCGCGTCTGGTTTGATCGAAGACGAGTCACAGGCTTTGCGACTGCGCACTGCAAGAGAATGAGCGAGTGAGACGCGGCAAGCCTCGGTGGGGTACGCTGCTCATGAAAGTACAATGACAAAGTTGAAAGCAGGCTGTCATCGCTGCGGCAACCAGGTTGTTTGATAGTGGCTGTGTGAGACATCTTTGAAATTGACGAGAAATTCCTTTTCATCCGTTTATGTTATTTATTGTACATACAACTGGTCTGATCGAAGGGGCATTTGAAATGGAAAGTGACTAGAATCTCCCCAGAGTTCCGCCTTCGTTGTATTTATTATTCTGCCTGTTGCAATTCATTTTACATTTGAAATAAGCAATCTTTTCCATATAAAAACACGCATGTGTATAAACACGGCTGTCTGTACTAAAGTGGGTTTTACAATTTCAATTAAAAAGAGGCCAATGGAATCTGCCCGTTCTAAGTTATATTGTATGCAGTTATTCATATATGAAAATGTCTTCATGTCTAAATACGCTGTTGATAAATTGTTAAAAAAAACCTTGTCTGTGGAATTTAAAGAAACTTCTTACGATAAAACCTCCCATATATATATATATATATATATATATATATATATATATATATACACACATTTGTTCTTCTCCCGCCCAGCTATGTGTAAATAGTAGAGCGGACTGGTTTCTTTCGCATTCGTACCGAAACCAGTCTACGTCTTTTTTATTGCAATGAATGACATTTCTATACCTTATATATGCGGTAAGTATATTGTTAAATATACATATACTCTGTTAATAAACTGTTACAGAACCTTGTCTGTGTAATTTAAATAAACTTGTTACGATACAACCCCGCTATATATATATATATATATATATATATATATATATATATATATATATATAATATATATATACTTTCGATAAGAGAGAAAAATGTCAACAAAATATCATTTGGCTATTATAAAATTATCTGACTAAACCGGTTTCTTTTATAGAGCTACCAACTGAAATACATTTATAATAGCCAAATGACAATCTTTTGTGTTTTTTTCTCTTATTTGAAGGGTAAATATTACTTCGTTTATACTTAATTATCATACATTGCGCTGCCATTGGAACTTGAAATAATCCTTATATAAATAGGTGGGCATCTGCATAGACATGAACTGTCGATATACGGAGGATATAGAAGATACCAAATAGAATTATCCCTAAATAACCTCTCTATTGGATATATATATATATATATATATATATATATATATATATATATATATATATATAGATCCATATGTTCTACCCCTACCCCGCCCATCGATGTGTAAGTAGTAGAATAGAATGGTTACTTTAGTCTTGGTATAGCACCCAGTCCTTGGAAAGTTTAAACACCTTTTCTATTCCAATGAATGATATTTCTATACCTGAAAATAAAAACACTAAAACATTAAAAATAAAGTTCATAGTTCTCTCTACATATGCTGTTAAAATCCGAGAATTTTTTAAAGTTATGATATGAAATGATATCAGTTTTTCTGAAATATCATACATATCATTTGCATACTTATAAATTCGACCTCGCTTCTCCGGCAGTTTCCAGCACGTCTTTCTTGAATTGTATGTGTGATGAGAGGTAAGTGGCCGTACAGCTGTATTTTGTGGAATGCTGCTTCAAAGATTTGTGTAAATCGCATCTAGCCTTTCCTCTAAGCGTTTTGTTAGAGTCCAAGTGGTGTAGTCATACAATAGCACTGACCCGGCTACAGCTTGGAAGCTTTCTCGCTTTATCTTATCAGATACATTGGAGCAATAACCATCTTTGTTTAATTTTTTTGGAAGAGCGATTCTGTTTTTTTAAACAAATCTCATCCTTTCTTTTTGTTATCCACGAGAATATCTATGTTCAAAGGTTGAAGACTTTTCCACTAAATCAAATAAGTTCAAAGAATAACAATAAAAAGGAAATTTTATAATGTGCTGATTGAATATATACTACATCGCATATGTTATCTGCCATTTTTGGGTGATGATTGTATGGAGATCTTGATGTACTATATATTCATATTAGTACATTTCAAAGTTATTCAAACACAAGAAATCATTTCATATTTCCGTTATTCACAGTTTGAGTAATGGATTTTCTGGAGTGCTGAACAAACAGACATTTTCGCCCTTTGAAATTTGGCTTTAATCTGATTTGAACAATCGTCATTATTAATAACGATAAAAGTCTCCTCAGATGTTGAATAATTTCTCTCTCAATGCATTCAATAAAATTCAGTAAATGTCGTTAGGTCTTTTTATTTATTTATTCATTTATTTTTGCAACCCATGGCTATCAGCAATCACATCTTGTGTTAGTATAAAAAAAACAGTTTACTCGAATTCGATCACTGCTTACCATCATCGTGTATGACGGAAGAATTACGTTTAAGTCAAGTACTGGTTCCTGCTAGAGCACCAAAGTTAGACAGCCTGTTCAATAATTAATTAGGTGACACTTACGCAATAGTAGGTAGTGTAAGGAACCTGAGTATTTTGTTTATCAAAATGACTTTATTCGGCATTAAATCACCCGAAAAGGGTTTATATGCCGTAAAACAAATCCAAATAACCAACCAAACATCATCGTGTATAACAAAGAGAAACATCTTTTTAAATCATCCAATAATTCACCAAATATATTTTCCCCGTTTGTGTGCTTAGTTTCACCCTAAATGGCCGATGGTGAGGATACAGTTCTGAAGATCTAAAGACTGTGGAGTACGTCTTAATTGTCATTACAACCAGGTACGCTCTGGCCCAGAGTTGCAGTACTTGTTCCATATATGGGCTAAATATTGTATAGGACCGTGTGGGGAAAAAAAACCTCTTAAGAAGCAACCGCACAAAAAATATATAAATATAAACGTTCAATTAACGCAATTCTCTCTTGGCATAAAATAACCCTAGATGGGTTGATATGCCATTAAAAACAATCAAACAGAAAGCCAGATCGATTATCACAAAATTGCTTGTGGTTCTCTGTGGTACATCTATGAGAACTACACAAGGATGTTATGTCTTATTCTCAACAAATCCTAGAAGTAGCACCCTACAAAAGAGCAGCTGTGTAATCACTTACCTCCCATCACACAAATAATCCAGGAAAGACGAACAAGTGTTGTTGTTGAGCACGGCCGGATAATTAAGGGTGAATTATAAGCGACGTCTTTCTATTGACTTTTACACATGGGACGACCAGCAGAAACTTACATTAACCAACTCTTTGTGGACACTGAATGCTGTTTAGATGACTTACTAAGAGCAATGATTGTGTGTGTGTGTGTGTGTGTGTGTGTGTGTGTGTGTGAGAGAGAGAGAGAGAGAGAGAGAGAGAGAGAGAGAGAGAATGAAAATAAATAAAGATATACGAAAAGTGGGAAAATAAAAGACTAAGAATGAGAAGTGAGGGATGCTGAGAGAGAGAGAGAGAGAGAGAGAGAGAGAGAGAGAGAGAATGACTAAAATAAATAAAGATATACGAAAAGTGGGAAAATAAAAGACTAAGAATGATAATACAAGAAGTGAGGGATTTCAAATAAATGCTGAGAGAGAGAGAGAGAGAGAGAGAGAGAGAGAGAGAGAGAGAGAGAGAGAGAGAGAGAGAGAGAGGATCAAGGAAATCCGTGCTGCTGATGATGACACGCCTTGATACTGATGACGATGATTTGATAGTTCCAAATCATTTTGTGTTTTTGACGAAACCTTACTTTGCCTTCGGCTGGTTAGCTAGACTGTATCTTTATCGTTTTGTTTAATCGTATAAATTAGGTGTGTGGCAGATGAATTACTGGTTACAATCTTTTCTCCAAGACTTCTTTTTCCGGTAACAGAAAATGAAGACCTGAAAAAAATGTGTTGTTTGGTAGAAGCAACGGTCGCCAGTTGTCTGTAATCGTTAATCTTCCGATAGAATTTGCTTAAAATCCCATTCATAAGGTGGGTTTTCAGCTAGTTGTTAAACTTGATTTCTGAAAAGACGAAAGTATTTGCCTCGAGAAAATGTGTTCCATTTTGGTTTAAAATAGTATTTTTTTCGATATCAGAATTTAGTTATAAAATTCGATAACATGCAAATTAGGCTGAGATCTTTAACCTCTACTGTTCAGTTGGATTCTTTTTAAGAACTTTGGCCAAAACACGAAAATGTCGTTCTATTGCATTTATATATATATTTGTGCATTTATGAATATTTTTGTAAGGAGGCATATGCACGCGTCTTTGCGCCTGTATTAGAGAGAGAGAGAGAGAGAGAGAGAGAGAGAGAGAGAGAGAGAGAGAGAGAGAGGGGGGGGATGTAAGATAAAGATATAATAAAAGAGAAAAAAAAAAGAAGCAAAGACTTACAGAATGAGAAAGCGAGATGAAGAATTTCAAATAAACACTGGGGAGAGTGTGTGTGAGAGAGAGAGAGAGAGAGAGAGAGAGAGAGAGAGAGAGAGAGAGAGAGAGAGAGAGAGAGAGAGAGAGAGAGAGAGAGAGAGAGAGAGAGGGTGTGCGCGTGTGTAAGAGAAAGAAAGATATAAGAAAAGAAGGTAAGTAAAATAGAAACATAAGACTAGCATGAGATTTTGAGATGGAGAGAGATTTAAAATAAACTATGGGGGCGTAGATAGATAGACAGACAGACAGACTGACAGAAAGAAAGAAAGAAAGAAGAGAGAGGGCGGAGTATGTGTATATCTGTGCGTGTGTGTAAGAGAAATAAAGATATAAGAAAAAGAGTGTAAGTAAAAGAGAAACATAACATTCCAGAATGAGAATCCGATCTAGAGAGAAAAGAAAATCAAATACATGATGGGCAAATAAACATTGAATAGATAGAGAAATAAAAAGAGCGAAGAGAATGAGGATGAAGAAGAAAGTAGAAGCAGACAAATCTAAACGAAGGTGGCAACAGAGCATGAACGTCAGAGCAGATTAAAACTATAGAAACAAAATAAACATCTAAACTGAGAAGAAGAGACGGAGAGAAATGACTAGAACGACAGAGAAGCTAGTTTTGAGGACGGACGGCAGAAGAGACGATATCGATAGAAAAGAAAAGATAGAATTTAGTAATACAAAGAGAAAATAAGAGGAAGAAGGCGAAGAGGATAAAGAGCGAGAGAAATTCACATGAAAACATATTCATAAGAGATATTCGCTTGCACATTTGTTGATTTTTTAAATAACTATTCCCAAGTCTGCACATGCATAGATAAACATACGACTATTTGTCAGTTTGCAAAAAAGAAAAAGAAAAGAAAAGAAACACACACACACACACACACACACACACACACACACACACACACACATATATATATATATATATATATATATATATATATATTGTTGGAAAAGAGCAAATGGGCTACGGATTTTGAAATATAAAAGACTGTTAATTGAATTCCTGCAGAGTTTTGGATTTTAATAGCACGGAAGCACTTTGCTAATATATGATGTGTGTTTGTGTGAATATACTAATTTCAAGATATGAAGATCTATTACTTTATAAGCAAACATTAAAATTAAATTTCCATCCATTAAATATATTTAGAATGAATATCGTGTGTGTGTGTGTGTCACTGTAAGTGGGAGAGATGGTTATATATATATATATATATATATATATATATATATATACGTGTGTGTGTGTGTATACAGACACACATACATAGATAGATATAATATATATATATATATATATATATATATATATATATAGTGAGAGAGAATGTGTCTATGTTCACGTATGTATATATTAAATACCTTTCTGTGGATTATTATACAAATATATATAATCATATTTCAACGGATAAGCAAATGGTAAAATTAAATTTTTATCCATAAAATATATTTACAATAGTAAATGTGTGTGTTTGTGTGTGAGTGTGTAAGACAGAGAGGGGGCGAGAGAAAAATTGCTGTTTCCGTATTAAATACCTTTGAGTAGATAATTATTCAAATATATGTAATCATATTTCAATTTATAAGTAAATAGTATTTATTAATTTGATAACGTTGGCATGCCTGATTTCATAAGTATGTATTTAGCCAACTACTCAACCACCGTCAGGATGTGACACAAAGGTCAATTCTTAAGAGAATTTATAAGTAAAGACATGCGCTAGTAACATTATGAATCAGCTGTTAAAACATACTTATCCAAGATTTATTATTCTTAGATTGAAAATCGTCTGAAAAAATATTTATATAAACAGAAATGAATAAAGAACTGATGATTTTCTCATATATATATATATATATATATATATATATATATATATATATATAATGTCACGCCCGTAACACAGGTATCCATATCAATCTCTCGTCAACCGTCCCTATCATTCATCGCTCTCGGGAGGTCCTCTGCACAGTATTCAGTATCCGCGCATAGCTAGTCAGTGTAGGTTTTTGCTAGGCGGCCCTATGCGCTGGTTTCACATGAGTTCGGGGTCCAGCATATCTAGTTTGCCTCACGCGGTTGGTCTGTGGGATAAGTGGCAAGTGGCCGTGCAGCTGCTTTCTTATATATATACATTTACCAAACCCTCCGCACGAGCAGGATGTGACACAAGGTCAATTTCTTAAGCGGAGTTTAACAGTTTGAATTCAGAGTTTTCCTTCTCCTAGACTGGTTACCTAGCCACGGTTAAAGAACCCAGTCTGCGCTGCTATTTGCTCATAGCAGGGGGAGAATTGGATTCATGCCTTTCCCAAGGGTATTAGCGCTATGTGAAATGCAAACAGTTCGTCTAGGAATTGAAGTCGGGTCGACGAGTCCATTTCCTACGACTCTAACCATTTGACCCCGCGCCTTCTTATAGTGTTGTTTACATGATTTGTTTAATATCGCTCGCTGCATCCTTGTGCATGTGGTGCAGTTATACAGTAGCACTGATACAACTACGGCTTGGAAGAATTGTCGTTTTAGCTTGTTAGTGAGATCGGAAATGTGCATATAGGGAAGGTATGGTCTGCAATAGAAAGATTATCAGACAACATATATATATATATATATATATATATATATATATATATATATATATATATAACTCTATCTGTGACACTGTAGAATTTGTGGAATTAATTCAAGTTGAGTTTTTTAAATTCATTTTACATTGCAAAATATCATATTTATATATATCGAGAGGTTAAGAAATCTGGCTGATAAAAAGTCAGTTGGGTTTCGCTCCTGGTCAGAAGCAGTTGCTGTGTCTAGCCACACTGATGAGACGTGAAACTTCGAAAACACAGTGTCTGTGGATGACATATATATATAATTTATTAGGTTATTATTTGGGATTACGAAATAATAATCAAGCCGTGTTAGGTATCTGTTGAAGATCCATCGACCCCATTACAATCGAAGCTGAAGTCTTTTAGACAACAAGGGCAGAATAAGATCTGTCAATCCACCTGTACTTCATTGTCACTTTCTATTGTGATTTTTCTCTACAATTTGTCTCGTAAAGTGAAGTTTTCTAGTGATCATTAGGTCACCACGTTTCCTGTCACTTGCCTCTGTTGTCTTCTGTCTCTAGTTGATACCGCATCAGATGTGAACCTATTTCAGAAATACTTCTATCTCTCCCGTGGCATTCTCTTCCTCTGCTCAAATAGAGCTAATAGTAAAAGACACATTTAGCAAGAAACAATTTATATTAGAAAATATTCATGCCGATATTATACATTCATGCTCTGGTGTACACGTAAGTAGTTCTGTGGTTAAAGGTAATTATATTTTACAGTAAAGGGTAAAATACATTAGATTTGTAAAAGTAAAACAACAAAAGATAAAAAGAATGAGTACCAAAAAGACCGTGATGTGAATTAAACTATATTCAGATCCGTCGGGATATCAGAAATGTTAATAATTCCGATACGATTTTCATATTTATAAGTCATTTAAGTTGTTTTTCGCTAAATATAGGTTAAAAACCACACATGCACACACACGACCCCCCCCATACACATACATATATATATATATATATATATATATATATATATATATGGTTGAATAGAACGGAGATCTTTTGTCTATTCTGGTTTCAATCCTTTCAAGTCGGGGAATGGATGATACAATGTTCGACCAGAATTGGCTTATAGATTTGCAATAACTAATTTGTTCCCAAGTACTTTCGGTCTCGTCATGGACCATCATTGGGCTAATGACAATAAAACTTTGTAAGGGTTCTATTTATAGTCGTTTTATGTAGTAGCATTTTTTTTAATGTGGTTCTATAAATAGCAGCTGTAGTTAAAGACATTTAAGTACGTTAGTACGGGATTCAAAATTAATATAATTAAAGTTGAAACTTTTATATCTAATGTGTAGATCTTCGAGAATCTCTTGTCTCTGTTTGCTATATTTTATTCTTATATTGTTCTGTTATCAGTAAGAATTTTTCGGAACTTAGATGTAGGATAGGAATACTTTTTTAGATTTTGGGCTACACAGACACACGCGCACGCACACACACACACACACACACACACACACACACATACATACATATATATATATATATATATATATATATATATATATATTATATAACGAGGAATCCAGTTGTGGTATTTATATTAACTCTGAATTCATATGGGGGTCACTGGGAAAGAAATTACCGGCTTTAATATGAGAAAATAGGAAAAATAAGCTAATTTTATTCAGATAAATTAGAACCGTTTGCATAAATGATAATACTATTGGTATTACGTCTCACTCTTGGTAAACGGTGGTTAACACGCACAAATTTCCGTTGTACATTTACACTAGTAAATCGAGCGATGGGTACAACTATGCAATAGTAAGCAATATGAGATTTAAAAAAGTATACTTAAATTTAGTTGAAAGCTATATAACTCGGGCAAGGCAGGTAACATACAGCGAGTTACTAATATAGCGTATATGTCTCTTTTACTACAGATAATTTATTTCCTAAGTATTTGGAGCTAAATATCTATATCTGTGGGGAAGATAATATTGAAGTAAATCCGACAGTCTGTAGAAAGTTAAAAAAAAAAAAAGTATCCACAAAAATATCAGTCTGTAATAGATGAAGCCAACATTAAAACGTTACAGTTTTTATAAAACCTTCATCAGGACAAAAGAATGGAGAAAAGTGATGTCTGAACAGTAAGGAATCTTTTTCATAATAAAACGTGAGATGAGAGAGTATATAGAGAAAAAATGTTCCAATACGTTAGCAGCATTCATTTTTGAAAAAAGGGATGTAATTGGTGAAAGTAAGGAATGTTTAAAATGTAACGTGTTTGTCTACTTTTTCTTGTATTTTCTTAAAGATATAATAAATCAAAAAATGTATTATATCTCTTTAAGAAAATACGTCACATTTCAAACGTCCACACTTGTACCAATCATATCACCTCTTTCAAAAATAGATGTTGCTAACGGGTAAGAATATTTTTCTCTATATAATTCCTCTTCTCTCGTTTTATCTATTATTTTTTTATGCCATTAAAACAAAGAAACCAAACCAACCTTATACACGGTACTAGAAGAAATACGAATGAAGACAGGCAACAGGGTTGTTTTGAGCAAACCCCAAATTTTGAAATGAGTCTGCTTTGAAAAAACATCATTCAAATTCTAAGCAGAGTACAGCTGGTCTCTTATCCTTGACTGGTTGCCGCACCAACGCTAAAGAGGCCAGCATTCCTGGATATTACTAAACGCATAGCTGAGAGTCGGACGGGGAATAATAGATGGATTACTGCCTTTCCCACGGTATTAGCACGAAGTGAAACGAAAAACGACTCGCCAAGATTTGAACTCGGGTCGCCGATTGCATTTCTGAAGACGATAACCGTGACGCAAACTCACCTCCATGCTTGACTTTAAGTATGTCTCCTCATCGATATATTTGTATGTAGTTATTGGTTTGGCTGTGTCTATCAGTGCATATTTTCCAATTAAATCGATACTGAATTTGTCTGGGAATGAGAAGTAACATTATTTCAGCGTTCTAAAATTCGAAGAATAACACAGACTTGATTAATACAAATACAAAACTGAAAAAGAAAAAAAAAAATATATATATATATATATGTGTGTGTGTGTGTGTGTAGATATATAGATATATAGGTAGATATATATATATAGAAAGAGAGAAGGAGGGAGAAAAGAAGAGAATAAATGATGGAGAGAAGGAGCGTGTTGAAGATTAGAGAAATGTTGATAGAAATCAGAATTACTGACAAAAGAACTGAGTTTCTTTCAGAAATATACATATATAAAAAAAAGACTTATTAATTAAAAATTGAAAAACTGCTTAAAAGAGACAAATCCTTTACTTTATTTTAATTCTCATCATTCATTGCAAACGACTAAACAAGAAAAAGAAAAAAAAAGAAGATAGATTCGAATTAACTGATGTGAAAATAGATTTTCAGATTTTGACATTACGTGTGTGCGTCTGGTTATTATATCCAAAATAATCAATGATGTTTGCGAACAGTTCTGCAAGGTAAATATAGGTAAAGAGGTAGGAGGAGGAGGAGGGGGAGGAGCATAGGTGTAAGAAAATAAGTTGTTGTTAGATAGATAAAGTGTGTGTGTGTGTGTGTGTGTGTGTGTGTGTGTGTGTGTGAGAGAGAGAGAGAGAAGTTAGAAGTGTATACACATGATGGAGGAATACAAAAAAAACCTGGAGTAAGAAAGGTGAATGTCCGAACAAAAGAGAAGGGAGGCGAATCAGGAAGATGAAAAATGAAGCAACAGCATAATGAGTGAAGAATGGGATGACACAAAAGAAATAAAAAGAGAAATAAAGAGGGATAGATTCTGAGAGAGAGGGGGAGAGAGATAAGCAGAGAGAGAGAGATATACACATGATTGAGGAATACAAGAAAAACATAGAAAGATTAAAGATTGTTAAATAGAGAGAGAGGGGGGCATACACATGATGAAGGAAAGCAAGAAAATCCTAGAGGAAGAAAGATAAACAAATGAACGAAAGGGGATGGAAGCGAAGCAGGAAGATGAAAAACAATGCAACAAAATGATGACTAGAGAATGGGTTTACACAAAAGTGACAAAAGGAGAGAGATTCTGAGAGATAGAGAAAGAGTGAGATATACTTATAGAGAGATAGAGATGGGGCATACATATGATAGGGTAAAACAAGAAAAAACATGGAGGAAGAAAGATAAAATAACCAACGAAAGAGGGCGTCCCATTGTGGTGTAATTGTCAGCAAGCTTGTCTTGCAATCTATTACTACTGAATAGTGAGTTCGATCCTCGCTGAACTTTCATACTTTCGACCTTATGTCACATCCTACCCGTGGAGAACGGGTTGGGTAAATACCTACATGAATGCTATTTTTGCAAAGTTGAAATTCAAAAAGAAAATAGGAAAGTTTAGCCACTTCTATTTGTTGCCAAATTTAATTTAAAATATAAATTACTCCGTCACCATAGATCTATGAGTGACCCATACACGAGTTCGTGTTTACGTAACCCTTCCACACGAGCACGATATGACAGAAGGTTAATTTTTATGCAGAATACTGTTGGTTTAAATTAAAAATTTTCCTAGTAGACTGGTTTTCTAATCAAGGCTAAAGAACTAATATTGGTCAACTATTTTACCCATAGCTGGAGGAAGGGGAATAAATAGATTCATGCCTTTTCCTAGGAAATAGCAGAAGTGAAACGCAATTTCGTTTAGTATTTGAACTTGGGTCGCTGATTCGATTTCCTTTGGCGATAACCGTTTAAGCTAAGCTCGATTATACACGGTCGACTTATACAAGAGAGTGATGTAATAAAGCAGATGTTAATACAAGAAAAAACAAAAAAGGAGAGATATTAAACAAGGATGGCCGATAGGCAATTGTGTAAAGCGGTACAAAACTAGTAATTGTATCCGGCATTGTTCGGAGAAAAAGATAAGACAATATGTTTTGATGAAATAGTTATGTTATATAATAATGGTAACTTAACCTTCGAGTATAATTCCTTCCGTTCGTAACTCAATTTCCTCGTATATCAAATCGATTTTCCCCATCGAAATAAAATGTGATGCCATTAATCATTTCCAGCCCACTCCAAGATATCCCAATTTTTCTTACGTTTTTTAAATAAGAAAAAAATAAAACTCTATTGTATGAAAAAAATTCATCAGGGTGGCCTAAAGTCGGTATCAGCAAAACAGCGAGGGAGTCTATCCCCTTTTCAATAGCGCTAGACCAAGGAGATTGTTTTTGCATCTGAGGTGGAGTGCCACACCTACCATCAGCTCCTTACTTTACCGCACAGATCCCTGTGCTACTCATACGCTGAGTTGGCGAGGACCGGTATCGAACTAGGAACCTTATGGTTTCTAGCCGAACGCTCTACCCACTGAGCTAACCCGACCCTTTGTATAAGAAAAAATAATAAAACCGAATGCAATCAATTATAATTTATTGCATTCGGTTTTAATTTTATTTTGCAGTAATACTTTTTAAAGTTTGGTTTTAGTGAACTTATCAACATGAGCGTATCTGAAGTTCGCTCGTACCTCAAATTGTAGTTCTCTGCAAAAAGTAAAAAATAGAACGAGTGACAGCTTATAACTAGGAAAACTCATAAGTTTGAACACTCCTAAGTCAAGGTAGTATTATAGCGAGATTGTGTAGATAGAGCAAAGGATATAGCATAAACGCAAAACAAAAAAAGATTAAGACATAAAGGGATTCAAAGTCAAATTCTGTTTACTTTTTGAGAACTTCTTTGTACACAATATGTTTTGCTCTTTAAACTTCTGACAATACGTAAGGTTATTTTTATTACTTACTCGTGAGACATGTGGCCGAATTCTGCTTTCTAAGGCTGGATATGTCAATCATAGCGAATCTCATCAGAGACAATTCATGGAAACCCCAGGAACAAACAATGTGTCTTGTGCAATCTGTAACAAAGTCTATAAGTCAGCTTCTGGTCTTAAGAGACATATGGTGGTGCATAAGAATAAATTTATATCTGATTAATCTGATACAACGGGAAGGACGTCCTTCCTATGTCATATTTGCATCAAACGTTGTGGATCTGCAGCGGGTTTGATGAGTCATTTGAGGGATCAAGAGAGGAAAGGTTCCGGTAGGATTGTGATGGACGGCAATGATCTGTAAGATTATGCTATTGCTATGTATGCTATGTAATATTTACTCGTGAATATCTAACTTGCAACAGGACATGTAATAAACACACACAAATGAACAAAACAAAGATTTGGTTCTGTTATTTTAAAATAAGATCAAATATAGGATCTTTATACTTTATATCCACTTCACTTCGTTTTGCATCTGATAATTCCTACTGATCTAAAGTTTAAGTTCGTATTATTATGTTAGAAAGAATAGTGAATCGAATATCCAGATAAAAATTAGATAGATCCATAGGATTTTCAGATACGCTGTGATTCCCCCACAAGTAGACACAGAAATACACTCTTCGGCATTGTATGTCTGCTATAATTCTAGGGTGATTCAAAAAGTTTGCTAAATTTTTATGATACGTGCTAGTTTGTGGCGTGCCTATTACGTGACCCAAGAAGTTCAAGCCGTGGTAGGTACCTGCTGCGGTTGGTAGTGTCGTGGTAGATGGTGCGCTGATACATTGTACATTGCTTCACTCCGTGTGCAATATGAAAGTCGCACAGATGAACGTACAACGTAGACTAATTTAGGAAATTCTGCTTTACAAGTTCGAACTGGGTCCTAAGCGGCACCTACCAAAAGTATTCGCTGAGCAAAAAGTGAAAGTGCAATTGCTCACAGTCCATTAACCAGATGGTTCAAGAATTTTCTCTCAAGTTTTAAGAACTTTAACTACCATGCATGGTCAGATAGGCATAAACCCGAATCCGTGCTCCAAGCCATAGAGGTAGCGCTCGGATAGTATCAGTGGAGCATGGCATCTCTCTATCCACTATGTGAATAAAGAATTCGGAGCTACTGAATTATGCATCATGTTACCAACATATTGCAAAACTTTTGACTCACCCAAGTAATGATAGTGGATTAGTATAGAATAATGCAGAAACAACTGAAGAAAGATAAAAATGCAGAATAAACGAAAAGACTGAGAAAAATGAACCAAAAAAGAAAATAGAAACTTTAGAAGACAAAAGATATAGTGTCTCTGAGATCGAAGAGAAAAAAAACCGGAGACGAGTAAAGAAAGTTGTCTTGCATTTTCGTTATTATCCTCATGTCTAACGAAGTAGAAGCCTTGAGTGTTTTGATAATTCATTTGGTCATTCATTATGATCATTGTTGCACTAAGGAAGCGAAATCATTCTGTCTATATTCTGTCGGCTCCTTAAGCATCTCTACTAAGAAAAATATCCACTGGTAATATTCTTCTTTTTTTCCATTAATCAGAATCGAGTGTTTTAATTAATGCAGGTCTTTTGTTTCTTCTTGAAATTTTCTCCATCTTTTCTCCCTTTCTGTTTTTTTCTTTCGTTTCTTGCTTAACCTGTTTTAAAAGAATTTCTTTCTGTTAAAGAAAATCTAAAAAAAAGAAAAAAAAGAAAGAAATGAACCGAAGGAGGATTAAGGGAACAAAGCAACGTTTTTATAAATATATTTTTCGTTTTCGGAAAAGCTGATTTAAATTATATCCGCATTCGTTTCATTCGTTTAGTTCTTGTAATTTTTATAGATTTTTGATAAATTTTCGCTACTCACTTAATCCTCATTTTTTATTAACCCACTGCTATTGCCTGCATTTAAGGTAGAAGGAAAAACAATAGGAAAACAAATGAATCGCAAAAGTTGATGAGGAAGCAAACAAATCTGTCATTTTTTCAAAGTCACTCGTGCACTTCCGATATATCGTACATGAAAGGAAATAAAAAGAAGTTAACACACACACACACACACACACACACACACACACATATATATATATATATATATATATATATATATATATATATGGTTAAGGTCGGAGGAAATGGACTCATCGAACCGAATTAAAATCCTGGACGAGACTGTTTGCGTTTCCTTTTGCACAAATACCTGTGGGAAACGTATGCATCCAACTACTCTCCTTTCAGCTATGAGTAAATAGCTAGACAGACTGGGCTCTTTAACTTTAGTTAGACAACCAGTCTAGGAGAATGAAGAATCTTCAAATGTGTTAAACCGCTTAACAAATGGACCTTGTGCCATATCCTGCACGCGCGTGTGGTTGGTATATATATATATATATATATATATATATATATATATATGATTGGGAGGGGTTTATCTGTCTGCTTTCTATAGACATTCAAAAGGATTGATGTACAGCCACGACATTTGGTATGCCTACTTATTCGATAAAGACGATCTAAACGTAGAATGGAAAAAAAATTCAAACAATAAGCAATAATACTAAAAAAACAAACATGTTTGTCTGTTACTAAAGAACCTGGGCGAATTAGCGTAGCCTAGTGAATAGTATCCTTGCAGTAAGCGAGTTCAAACTCCAGTCTCTCTATCATGTTCACTATAAGATTAATACCTTCATAAAAATTATGAACCGTTTCATCCTTGCAGCTATTGGTTGAATAGTAACGCTACTGTTCTTCTACAAGGATGGCTGGGGCGTTGAATAAACCATAAAGGTTGATATGCTGTTAAACAAAGAAATCAAGCCAAACTGTAGAAGTTATCCCCCAGATATCATAGAAACAATACAATACTCACCGTCGCAGTGGGATTCTAACTACCGTCGAGTTAGCAGACAAGAACAACATGCAAGCTGTAACTTAAATACAGTCCTTGCATGCTGCTGGCATAGTGCAGACTGATGGCTAAAGAGTAGTTACTTATCCTTCTTTACTCATCCTGAAAACCATCAGCCAATCAAAACCCAGGAAGTGAACTTGCCAGAGTTCATAATGGAATAACCCAAAGCTGTATATAAACCACCTACCAGCATTCTAGGGTTAGTTATGCATTCAACTTGTAACAGAGCTGGATACTTGACACAAAATCCAACAATATATGTTTCTAACATATGTGTGCAAAATAAGTCTTGTGAACATCTTTGGAAAGGAACCTGCTGACATAAAACAAAAAAGGATGTCTCAAATGAAGCTAACGAATGACGCAATCATGCCAATTTCTGAGTACAGTATTTAAATACGATTAATATTATAGAATAAGATTTATGTACATGCGTACTTTGTATCATTGAATTCTTTATCGAAAATCCTGTATATACAACTAGAAGCAGCGACCCAGCATCGCCTGGGTAGAGGGGGATTTTTAAAAATTTAGTCTCATAGATCCATTATTACTGAATCGTGAGTTGGTTTCCCACAGGATGTCCCATTAAAATCATCCAGCTGCTCAGAAAAGAAAAAGTGCATTAAATGTTAAATTTCATTTTTTAATTATCTTCACGAATATAAATCAAATCAACTATATTTAATGTGAACTTTGTCATTAATTGTTTTATTTTCGAAGTCTCCTCCGGACATACAGATACACACAACTGTCCTTTATATATGTATAGATTTACCAAAGAATGAAAATGAACTATTGTTTTGTAGGATATTCATCGGGGAGAACAAATTTATAGAAACATAACTGTTTGACTAATGCTTTGAATATTTTATTACTATATCTATCCATCACATACAAGCACAAAAGATTACGACACCTACCTACGGTGAAAATCTATATCTATGAAGATAAATGTCGAATTTTATTCGGCATTTGGAACTGATTTAAATTCGGAGAGGTTTCTCCAATAAGTAAGAAAAATTACCCGTTTAAAACTTTTAATTTGAAATTACAACTTCGGTTATTATTCACTAAGAAAAAAAAAGAAAGAAATTGAATATATCACGAGAGAAAAATTCTCCAAAAATGGCGAAAATATTTTGATCGATTAGTTATGCCTGAATATTTGGCAAAGGTCCGATGCTGACCTTTTAAGCAAATACGCAAGTATGTATGTGTACACGGTCATTTGTACGTATGCGTGCTGAGAAGCATGTGTTTGCGTGTGATAGATAGGGAAACATGAATAAAACATTGTATTTGAATTTAATATACGTTCAGTTTTGCTTAAAATCAAAAACATTCATAGACTCTCGACTCGGTATATAAGTATATTTGTCTGTCAGTCTGTATTTAATGGAAATTTGCATTACTACACATGAATATTAAATTATCTATCTATGCATAAAAATCTATTTACAGACTCTATTCCGTTTCAGTTATCTTGCAACCATCTAAATTATTCTAGTCTTTATAATATAGATTTATATATACAAAATGTCTATAACTGTATACATAACCCTGTTTGTTATATGTACGTATAACACAAACATACACACAACATACATACACTATATATATATATATATATATATATATATATATATATGTATAATTACGTGTGTTCACATGAATATTATTATATATATGCTATATACGTGTTAATACATAAATGTAGACACACACACACACACACACACACACACACACACACACACACATAAATTATCATAGTTTTTATAGTATAGATTTATATTTACAAAATGTCTATAACTGTATTCATAACCCTTTTGTTATATATACGCATACACACACACACACACACACACACACACACACAGATATATATATATATATATATATCTGTGTGTGTGTATTTGTGTTATGCGTATATATATATATATATATATATATATATATATATACGAATAGAGAAACAGATAAACACAGGTAGTGCAATAGAGGAAAGATTGTGTATATATGTGTGCGTGTGTTTGTTTCTGTGCATTATATATATATATATATATATATATATATATATATACCCTAATTTTATGAGATCATTCATAGTTTTCTACAATGCATATATAGAGGCTTCACATATCCTACTGCTTATGTTCAATATAAGTTAATACGCATACGTACATAGATTATATGTAGTTTACCGTGTATTGGTATGCATATATTTGCATGTTTGTATGCACACACACACATACAGACACACACACACACACACACACACACACACACACACACACACACACACACATATATATATATATATATATATATATATATATATATACGTTTTATACATACATAGACTATGTAAATCTATAATAATATATATATATATATATATATATCTTTAGATATACATGCACACATATACATATAATACACACATATATACTTACCTATAAATACACATATATATACATATAAAACACACACATATATATATATGTATTTATACATATATATATATATATATATATATTATACATATATATATATGTATTTATACATATATATATATGTATTTATACATATATATATATTATATATATATATTATGTATTTATACATATATATATATATGTATTTATACATATATATATATATATATACATATATATATATATGTATTTATACATATATATATATATATGTATATACATATATATATATATATGTATTTATACATATATATATATGTATATATATATATATATGTATTTATACATATATATATATATATATATATATATGTATTTATACATATATATATATATATATATATATATATATATATATATATATATATATAATCATTAGATGGTGTGTGTCAATGCATTTGATTGCATTTCAAACTAATATACATGTTTAGCCGCATTTATATACAATTTTTCATAATATAAACAAATCATGCAGGTGTGCTGGAATATTTCGTGATGCATTATCGCAAAAGGCCGAGGGAATTTTTTTTTACTTAAAAAAAAAAAGAATCAAACAAAAATCACTAAATTGAGCAAATCGTCGACAGATAATGCGTTTTTGGCGGAGCCAACTTTCGTGACATCAATTACACTTATTTTGTCCGCGTATAATTGATTTCGCAGCACCTGTCCAAGTACCTTCCCGTACAGAGCATGCCCTAGGATGAAATTAAAGGTGTGTGCTATTGTAAGCATAACGTCTAATTTTTAGTTAATTACGACCAAGTCGCGCTTTTGTCATCGTCAGGCTTTCTCTTATTTCCCTTTTTTTTTTCGTTTTCCTCTTTTTTTCTTTTTTTTAAAGTTCCGAACGACTGCAGCGAATTGATACAGAAATTCAAAATTACCTCTTAGTTTATCTTTTGATACATTTTCATCTATACCAAAATCTGTCCGTCTTTTATGCTTGCGTGTAAGAATGTGTCAGTAAATTGAGATAGAAAATTTCTCTCACTTCTCTTATCGCTCATCGAGAGAAAGTAAAATATGATCCGCACTTTTGCCATAACGTATCTCTATTATTCACACTGCTTTCTGTGCATTTGTGCTTAATAGTTGGTACTTTTCTGGTCACATGATCACAGTTTGTTCCTGATCGCACCATTTTGCTTGCTGTCCTAACAGTATAAACCTGGCTACTTCACTAGCTTTATAGACAAAGGAAGTGACCCTATTTCTCTGGTCGGAAAATTTGTCAAATATTCTTAATATATCTATGAAGGAGAGTAAAAAAATTACCCGCGCTTACGCCATAACATATCTTTATTATGGCTACACTGTGTTCTGCGCATGCGTGTTTATACCTGACATTGATGTGGTCCCTTGATTGCGCTATTTTTGAGAGAGAGAGAGAGAGAGAGAGAGAGAGAGAGAGAGAGAGAGAGAGAGAGAGAGAGAGAGATTTTACCGGGATTTTAATTTTGCAGTTTCATTTACTATTATCTTTTAGATAATGTTTTGAAATTTTCATGGGCTGAATGGAGGCTAGTAAGGAATCCAATAAGAAACTTACCATTTAAACAAATGTACATTTAGTGATATGAAATCTGTCTGTCTATCTATCTGTCTATCTCAGTCTGTTCATATCTGTCTATCTCAGTCTGTTCATATCTATCTATCTCCGTCTGTTCATATCTGTCTATCTCAGTCTGTTCATATCTATCAATCTATCTATCTCAGTCTGTTCATATCTATCAATCTCAGTTTGTTCATATCTATCTATCTCAGTTTGTTCATATCTATCTATCTCAGTCTGTTCATATCTATCAATCTATCTATCTCAATTTGTTCATATCTATCTATCTATCTATCTCGGTCTGTTCATATCTATCTATCTATCTATCTATCTATCTATCTATCTATCTATCTATCTCAGTCTGTTCATATCTATCTATCTCAGTCTGTTCATATCTATCTATTTATCTATCTATATCAGTCTGTTCATCTCTCTCTCTCTCTCTCTCTCTCTCTCTCTCTCTCTCTCTCTCTCTCTCTCTATATATATATATATATATATATATATATATATATATATATATCAGTCTGTCCATATCTATATATCCATCTCAGTCTGTTCATATCTATCTATCTATCTATCTCAGTCTGTTCATATCTATCTATCTCAGTCTGTTCATATCTATCTATTTATCTATCTATCCCAGTCTGTTCATCTCTCTCTCTCTCTCTCTCTCTCTGTCTGTCTTTCTCTCTCTCTCTCTCTCTCTCTATATATATATATATATATATATATATATATATATATATCAGTCTGTCCATATCTATATATCCATCTCAGTCTGTCCATATCTATCTATCCATCTCAATCTATCTATCTATCTATCTATCTATCTATCTATCTCAGTCTGTTCATATCTATCTATCTATCTATCTATCTATCTATCTCTGTCTGTTCATATCTATCTATCTATCTATCTCTGTCTGTTCATATCTATCTATCTATCTCAGTCTGTTCATATCTATCTATCTATCTATCTATCTATCTAAATGTGAATATCTCAATAAAATATTGAAATTGCCTATATGTAAGTAACATATATAAATACATCCTCTCATTTACTGAGTTATGCTCACCGCTTCGTGCTCCGCATTTGAACGTGCATCACCAGAATGCCAAGGAAATTAATAGCATTTTTGTGCTTAAATAACTCTTGTGAATTTGGGCTGGAAATGCTGCTGAATCTTCATCTCGCCATTGTGTCCGTGTGTTCGGTTTTACTTAACCGTGTCTATCGGGCTGCTGCCATCTACATCTCCACAGAATGACAATTTCATCGAGGGTAAATTCAACATTCGGTGTTCAAGATGCAGTAGGAGTACAAACCCCCAATAATAATAATAATAATAATAATAATAATAATAATAAAATACTGAAATCTAAAGAATGCAAAATTCAAAGAAGCTACAATTATCTGGCACTTTGCTATGCTAACTGATAGAAAAATTGTTGGAAGTATTCTGATATAAGATGTGCTCTAATTACCCACCTGAATTTATAGACTATCCAAGGTCACGTGATTGACTCATGTAGCCAATCACTAAACATACTGCGTGTAAGACACACTATTTAAACCCACCACTGGTCATAATTACAAATGCGCTCACCGAAGACGGACATAGGATTACCGGACCTTTACCAGTACTCAGGAAGGACTTATACGATTACCAGAGTAACTAAAGGATTCATTATAGAGGGACTCTTTATCAAGGATTCAGTTCCACTGGACAAGCGTTCCTGCTTTAAAGCCAAAGAATAGCCCTTAATAATGTAACAAAAATAAAGGGCAATAGACCGGATATAGGGGTCACGGGCTATATAAGAAAAACAGGCGCGTAGTGAAATGCTTAGATTCGTAGGAAATGGACCCGTCGTCCCGAGTTCAAATCCTATAGAAGGCTGTTTGCATTTAACATAGTGAACTGTTGTTATTATTATTTTATTACTCTCCCTCCAGCTATGGGTAAATAGTAGGGAAGACTGGGATCTTTAACTTTGGTTTGGTAACCAGTCTTGGAGAAGGAAAACTCTGAATGCAAAACTGTTAAATTCCACTTAAGAAATTGACATTGTGTCACATCCTATTCGTGCGGAAGGGTTGGTAAATATAAAACATAAAAACATGACTTTTGACTGATATGACAGTGTCAACATATAATGATATATCAATCAAGGAGTATGATAATATAACTTAATACAAAGACATGGAAATTGAAATTTAAAAAAATGTGGTACCTTAAAACTACGACTGTGCTAGTAATATTCGGAGCCCAGGGTATGATTAAGTAAGGGAGAGATAAACATATTTAAAAAAATAACTGGCGATTCCAGCTTATATGAAATGATTAAAATTTGATATTTCACATTCTTATGAAATGTTTATCGGTTTATATATTTTTGTATTGTATGAAATGAAAGATTTTCTTAGTTTGGATACCAGAAATGTACCCATAACTTGGCTATCGGTAGTCGAATCGACACGATTTTAATTGCACTTTCATCGCCTGGCAAATATACGGGTACCTTATCTTTGAAATGTTTATGTTAAAAATTTTCGTTATCGCAATAATTCGGTTAAAAATAAACGGACGCAGAGATGTGATACGTTAAAACAGAACTGTATGTGAATTACTATATATATATATGGGAGTAAATATGGAAATTAAATCCGACAATATAAAGAAAATTTGAAAAAACAAGTATTCCGAAATTGGGATGAATTTAATAATCGATGTTTAAAACATTTCGGTTACATTGAACCTTCATCAGGATGTCTCTTGGGGTGAAGAAAATGATGGATGTTTTTATATGTGACAGGAGATGAAAATCTTTTTAGTTATAACTAAGAAGATTTTCATCTCCTGTCACATATAAAAACATCCATCATTTTCTTCACCCCAAGAGACATCCTGATGAAGGTTCAATGTAACCGAAATGTTTTAAACATCGATTATTAAATTCATCCCAATTTCGGAATACTTGTTTTTTCAAATTTTCTTTATATATATATATATATATATATATATATATATATTGATGTAAGATAAATAGAGTATTTATATATAAATGATAGTATGCCAACGTACCAAAGGGAAATTAATCTGAGGGTATGAAAAATAATAAATGAACATTGAAAATAAGAAATATGTGGATGATTTATTGGTATATGAAAAAATATCAACATTTGATGTTTTTGTTCATCAACAAAAACTAACATCAACCTTTGATATTTGTTTTGTCCTGAAGAAGATTGGAGATACAAATTTGATATATATTTAATTTAGTTATATGTTTCATATATATACATTTAAATCGAAACGTTAAACGTCGACAATATATTTTTCAAATATCAATAAATCATCGTCACATTTTCTATTTCTCACTTTCAGTTATTAATTTCGCATCACAGCACATATATATATATATATATCTATTGTTGTTATTATTATTTTATATAGTAATTATATAATGATTATTATAATTACATATATATATATATATATATATATATATATATATATATATATATATATATGAGAGTGAGTTGGTGCACAATTTGGTGACGTACTTCCAACGATATGGCTTTTTGTAAAACCTTTGCTTCATCGCACATTTCTTTTAGTCAGCAAAAACGATTAAATGAACGATCTAAAAATCAAATCTAATTAAATCCTTCTTCAATACTTTATTCACATGCACTTACACGCTGAGATGTGAATAAAGTCATTTCTTTGCTGGAACAAAACCCAATATGAACGTCTGAACCAATCTCGAGTATTTGACTCTTAATTTTAAAATCATCGATGTCAATAAATAAAGTGTCAGTAAATTGAAAACGTAATCGATCATTCACTAGCTGAATGATTCTTTTGTGCATAAGATCAAGATAAGATTCATTTTTTATATCATATACATTCTCATACACAATCTAATAATGGAGATTGTGTGTTTGTCTGTCTGTAACCGAAACTATATTACTACTCAAGTCAAAATTCCCGGTTAAATCGAACTTAACGAACCTAAATTCCACCATCGTATGTCATCCCGTCCAAAGAAAAAAATACAAAAAAAAATCAGGGGATTAACTGAATTTAATGAAATTTTCGGTATTTATATATTAATGAATAAAAGATATAATGTACCAGTTATTTTATTTGAAAACTTTTACATTTTTTTCTGGTCAGTTAACTCTAAACCATGTATCTTTGAGGCATAACACAGATTCTCAAAAATACGTGGTTCAAAGTTAACTGAACTGAAAAAATGTAAACGTTTTTAAATGAAATAACTGGTGCATTATATCTTTTATTCATTAACATATCAACACTGAAAATTTCATTAAATTCGGTTAATTCCCCGATGTAAAAAAAATTGTTTCTTTCTTTCGGCGGGGTGAAATACGATGGTGGAAATTAGGTCCGTTAAGTTCGGTTTAATCCAATCCCCATAGTTATTTACGTCACATTGTCCATAATTTTATTTTTATTTAAACCTCAATTATTAATAAAATTGTTTTAAATTATCAATACTGTTGACCATTCCTACATACTAATAACATGCAAAATAGTGGTTTACAGTGTGAACGGAAAGGCTTATTTGCATATTGATATTAAAAATTTGAATTTAATAAATATGTACTTAGTATTATTAATTTCTGATTGTTTGGTTTTATCTCAATAAATATGAGCAAAAATATCGGGGTGAATCTTAAAAGAAATCCATTAAGAAGAAGAAGTAACTGTATTTTTATTCTTTACTTCCTACTTTAACTAAATAGTTAAGTTAGGGAAATTTAGCAATGAAAGACGGGAGTGATGGAAGAGTAAGTTTCAGTTGTTCTATTTTTCGATTATACCCCCTCTGTTTCAATTCTTTTCATCTGCATTCTTATTTGGTTTCTTTAGCTTTTCTGATTTAGTATAATATTTTATTATATTAAAACTTAAATGCTTGTACACGGAGGGTGCATATATTTGCTAGTATCTATAATAACATTTGGGAAGAGTTTCTGTGTCCTTTGTAAATTGCTAAATAGTTTGGTGTAGAGCTATACTATGTAACACAAATTCCATTCCTGAATAATATTTTTCCTTACCTGATTGTTTATGTTGTAAAAGTGTCGAAAATTGCAATTATTAACGTGAAACTTTGCTTTTCTACCATGTATAACACACTATAACAGATTTTGTTCGTGAATAGTATTGTTGTATATCCACATAATACATAGAGCATATAATAGAGAGAAGGACAGATAGATAGATAGATATGATGACTCTTACTTGTTAACTTCTGCCTACTGCTTCTAACTCGGCCGATATTTTCTCTGGGTCGACATCTCTTCAGAGGTTTCTGTTGAGGGTTGATCTTTGTTGATTTCTTCGTGTTGAGCTGGTCATTGCTTGTTTTAATATTAACTCAACAAACAAGACTTAGTTGTTTTCTGATAAAGCTTTATTTTATAACTCAGCCCATATTGATTCCGCTGCGGGGGAGATGCAGACCCTCGGAAGCGAGCGACTTCGAGTTTACTTGCTCTCAAATCTGCGTCGCATCTAAAGCTAAAATTATCTCCCGCCAAATCGCCACTTTCTGAGGTGAAGTTTGCGTCATCGTCATGTCAATCATAACTCCAACGGCTATGGAAAATTCCCCAATTCCGATTTTAAATCTAAAGAACTTTATTCAAATATTCTATCTACAGGTAGGTACATAAATCATAAGCTGCTTATGAAATTATGTAACAGTATGTGTTATTTCTTACTTGCTTATGTTATAAAAGTATCGGAAATGGCCATCATTCCCTTGAAGGATGGATTTTCTGCCCTGTATAACACTATGAAAGATACATTTGTTCCTAGATAGTATGTTATTTCTTAATTCTTAACATCCTCTAACGATCTATCAAAAAATGGATGAAAATTTCCTTTTCGTTTAAAGTTACCTGAGTTATTTCCCTTGAATTAAAACTTCTAAATATGTTTAATATTACATTTTAAACAAAGGCTATCGTTTGGGGTGGATTAGGAAAATAAATGTGACTTCCGGCTGGATGGTATAGGGCGTTAAGAGTTAATTGCTTATGTTATAAAAGTATCGAAAATGACCAGTATTCACTTGAAACTTCCATGTTTAGCCCTGTATAACACGATCTACCAAATTTTATTTCTGGATAGTGTGTGTTATTTCTGAATTGCTTATCTTGTAAAAGTATAGAAAATTGCAATTATTCCTTTTAAACCTTGACATTGATAATCAAATTTTGAAATTAAGCTATTTTATATGTACGAACAATCAAATTAACACATTTTTATTTACATAATGTATGAATAAGATATGGATCAACATTTATATATTTATTCATACTAAAGCTATACAAAAATGAACCAAACCATTTGGAAGTGAGTAGCGACTCTAATATAAATAACTTTCTCCCATCATGTTTTCGTTACAGCTCCTGCTTAATGGGGTTCACACACACACACACACACACACACACACACACACACACACACACACACACACACACTTCTTTTCCTTCCAGCCTCAACATTAATATAATTAAAAAAAACAAAAAAAAAATGGAATACATCACCCTGATGATGGCACTTCGAAGTGCCGAAAGTACTCGGGAACTGAACTTTGGTGGATAAGTCCACCAATTCCACCCAAATATTAAAAAGTTGGCCAGAAAATTAGAAAAAGATCAACAATAAAATTTTTAAACAGGAGATGTGCCTTTTGTTTAATTCTACACACACACACACACATATATATATATATATATATATATATATATATATATATATATATATATATATATATATATTAAAGAATAATAAGTAAAAGGGAAAATAAAAAAAGGAAGGATGACTTATTGATATTTGAAAAAGTATATATTTGTTGACACTCAATATTTCGATTGGTATATACAGTATCAAACATATGTCTAGAATAAATAAATATCAGATATGCATCTCCAATCATCTTCAGGAGAAAACAAATGTCGATTCTTCATGTTAATTTTTGTTTAACATGTGATCCAAGAAAAATTGTACATACGTAAGAAATTAGGTCATTACGTTATCATCCTGCAACACCCTCAGGTTAAAAATGAAACCGTTCAAATCCTCCAAGATGCAATGTAAAAATGTGAATACAGATAATCTGGTGTATCTTAATCGCAGATTTCTTATTTGTTTCATCCTATTTTACCCAATTTTTAAAATGAAACATTCCAAATGATCTTGAAAATTAAAATGAATTGAAAAAAAGAAGTTACATGTTTGTTTTATTTGTAATATGGAAAGTGGAAATTATAGAATTTATTTTGATAGTATGTAGTCTGGCCTCTTGCCTTAGATTACGCTATGTTTTAGTCATCGTCAGTGTTTCCGGTCCAACTTACATATTTTTCCGACTCGTGATTTTGTCACTTTTTTCGTCGGCAAATTTAGATATTTTAAACACTTCCTCCTAGATTTTTATCGGCAAATCAATGTAAATATTTTACAACCCCCCTAATATATATATATATATATATATATATATATATATATATATATATATATATATATATATATAGAGAGAGAGAGAGAGAGTGTTAGATCAAGATTATTATACTTTTTACATATTGAAGTATTAAGCAATAGCTCTTAAGTAAGCTTAATATATGTGATATACACGATATAATAATTAAATCATAACTCTGTGGTATATCCACAGGTCCTGCAAGTATAATATATTCTAAGCCCTATCTAAAAATTAATAACCTTGAGCCATGAAATATACGTAATATTTGCCATATTTATTATGCATTTCAGCATACCTGGAAAATAGTTTTTCGTGAATTCCTATAAAAAATCAATAAAATCTTTTAAAAAATGGAATATGCCGTTTCTGGTCAAAAAACTATTCTGTCCACACACACACACACACACACACACACACACACGCGCGCGCGCGTGCACGCACACGCATATATATATATATATATATATATATATATATATATATATATATACTTATGAAAAGGCATTTGTAGAAATGCAGTTATGTCTTTTGCCATAAAACTAGACAATACAGTCAATGTATATTCAGTATCAGATGAAGGTCATTTAAGTCTTGAATATTATATTATGTCCATACACACATTGAAAATTGCCTTTTAGACATGGATGTTTGTAGATGTTGGAATGTTTATAAGAAAAGCGTGAACAGAAGAAAGGCAAAATTGGACAAGTAAACACACTGATCAATAAAAATATTATCTAAATTAAAAATGAATAAAAACATCCACTACATTGGGACTTTGCAGCGTAAAGTTGACGATAATAAATGTACGCTCGAACTATCGTTTCTTTCTTTTCTCTCACTCTTATATACTTCTGGCTTGGTTTTATGTTCCACGCTCCTCAGAGGCATATGCTGCATACAGTTGGAATTAGGACTGATTAAAATCTATTAGGTTTTATGGCAAAAGCATTGACGACACCATCGTACAAGGAGATAGATAAAAGATAAGGTATGCTATATATATATATATATATATAATAATATATATATATATATATATAAGCGGGTTTTGTTAAAAGCCATGAAATATTTCTGCTTGATGATATACAAGTGTATGTGTTCCTATCTTCTTATTCGGAGATAGATGATAGAGATATCCACCTCCCCCACCAAGTGACTTCAACCACGTCCCTGTCGTCTTCAGAGGAATTGTTACTTGCAGTTATTTAGTGAGAGTTTTATTAATTTGGGAGGGTCCATTTCAGTTTTTTGTCGTTGCAAATTTATCTGTTTATTGTATTGTATGATTTGGGCATTAGTTATTAAAGATGTTTAGTACATTGGTGCTATTAAATGTTATTTTATTTATGTTAGTTTTATCATTTTTAATGCAAATTACTTCTAGGATTTATAGGCGTTTTTTTAAATTATTTTTATAGAGAATTTTAGTAAAGTTGAGAACAATTAAAAAAAATAAATAACAGAAAATAAATATTTCTGTTTGTCTTATCACACACACACACACACACACACACACACACACACACACACACATATATATATATATATATATACATATATATATATATATATATATATATATAAGTTGTATATTTTCTATTAAAGAAACTATATGAAGTATATTATTTTCATTTACTTATTGGTATTTTCTGATTCAAATGAGACTACATTTATTTGTGTTTATAAAGATGCATTTTGTATTATTTACATTAGTAGACATTTTAATGAGAAAAGATCTTTTATTTTTACTATTTCTAAGTTAGACCCCCAATGAAAGACCACCAGCTTGGTGGGAAAGACTCATAAGTAGAGTTATAGTAATAATAGCTTTGAAACAGACTCATGAGTTAAAAGTTTTCTAATGACAGTAATTACGAGTGTTTGTGTGTACACGAGTAGGAATAAGCATAATATGTGTACACACACTAAATAGAGATAGATTTAAAACTACATGTGTGTGTATATAATTAAACACATAGCACAACCGGGTGGGGCAGAACAAATAGTTATTCAAACATCCCAATGCCAACAGGCTCCCGAATCAATCTCCACTCCCCACCTTCTCATCCCCTATACTATGCATCCCCCTCATATCAGGAGATAAAATAAAAGCACAGAGATTTATATGATTAAATTATCAAATGCAGAGGTTGGCTTAAGGCAGCTCTGTTTTCTCGTTACATAGTAGATATCTGAAATGAGAGGTTGTTTAAGCTTAATCTTAATCGAATAAGGCTGACCCAGTCTACTTCATACTCACAACATTTACTCTCCACTCCCACTCGTACCACTACATATGTTTATTTCCTATGGTATATAAAACAACCTTTCATAACTGTCATCTTTTGCTTAAATGGCTTCTTGTTTCAATCTTTAATACTGTCACCTATATTCCTCATTATTTAGATGGTTTCTTGGTTAAGACTTTTAGAACGATCACCTATAATCATTGTTTAGATCGCTTCTTCAGCCTTCTAGAACTGTTACTTAATATCACCATTGATTAGATAACATTTTTCAGCCTTTTAGAATTGTCACCTAATATAAGTGTTAAACCTGTTATAACTATTCCTATATTCAGACGGCTTCTTGGTTCAGCCTGTGACAACTATTACCTAATATAATCATTTGTTTAGATAACTATCTGGTTCAGCTTGTTAGAACTGCCATCTAATATCATCTTGTTTAGATGGCTTCTTGGTCCAGCGTTTTTGGAACACTCATCTAATATCATAATTATTTAGCTGGCTTCTTGTTTCAGCCAATGAAACCTATCACCTAATATCACCATTGTTTATTTGGCTTCTTGATTCAACCTTCTAGAACTGTCACCAAATATCATTATTGTTTGATGGCTTATTGGTTCAGCCTGTCACTTAATACCATCATTGGTGAGATGGCTTCTTGATTCACCGTTAAATCTATCACCTAATATCCCCAATGTTTCACTGGTTTCTTGGTTCAGCTTTTCAGCACTATCACTTAATATCATAATTGTTTAAATGGCTTCTTGCTTGAGACTGTTAGATCTATCACCCAATATCATGATTGTTTAGCTGCCTTCTTATTGCAGTGTAACCTGTCAACAGGTTATCTAGGTATGTCTTCATGCCATTTTATCATTGTTTTGATGGCTTCTTGAGTCAGCCTGTTAGAACTATTACCTAATATCACCGTTGTTTCGCTGGCTTCTTATTCCAATGTAACCTGTCAATAGGTGACCTTGGCATGTCTGTCTGCCATTTCACAAACTTTTGTTTGTAAATCTCTTTACAAAACTCATTTCAAAACTGAGGTGTCCGATCGCATGGTATTTTCACAACGGACCACATCTACCAAGAGAATGGTAAAAACTACTTAACTTTCTAGGATGAAGTCCAAATCCTAGACAGGGGCTGCTGTTGGAAGGTGGGAAAAATCAGGAAGGCAGAACACACCAAGATGTATTAGAACAGCACGATGGTTTGTCTTCTGATACTTTACCAAAATAAAGGACGCGAAATGTTCCGTGAAAAATTCAATTCCCCCAAATTTTGCTAATATTTATGATTTATGCTACCTAAAAAAAGAATAAGAATATCTATCCATAATAAAGAGTTCGTTGGATAGTTGTTTGATTTAATGGAATATCAACCCTTGTGGGTTATTTAATGCAAAATCTTGTTTTACACACACACACACACACACACACACAACACACACACACACACACACACACACATATATATAATATATTTATATGTGTGTGTGTGTTGGATTTTGATTAAAAAATATTTTTTATTAGATTCATGTGTATAAATAAATACTGACACCGATAAAAAGGGATGAGTCTTTATCAAAAAAGCAATTTGAATAATACAGAATGATTCTGATAATAAGGGGAGAATCTATTTAGAAACTCGTGAGTTTGAATATAGCATAACATACTTAATTTCCTTATTTTGGTTGATTGATTGATCTTAACGGCATGTCAATACATCCAGGGTTATTTTATGCCTACAGATCAAGGAATCAATTTCATTGTACGTTTATATGTGCATTCTTTGTGTAGTTGTTTCTTAAGAGTGTTTCTTTTAGAAATTGAATTACAAATAATTTTTAAACAGATGTATAATTGAGACCCTAACTACCATTCCAGATTATAATACACCTGTGATTAATGGCAATGAAAAGATACGCAGCTTCCCAGAGCTACAGAACTGGAGCCTCACCATCAGATGCAGTTTAGTGTCATTCCATAGATACGCATTTTTGGAGGGGTATTAGCCCTCTACATGAGATACAGTCAGCGTATTCTAAGCCCCGGGAGAGTCCCTGTGGCATAGTGGCTAACTGTAGAAGTTATCCCCCAGATATCATAGAAACAGTACAATACTCACCGTTGCAGTGGGATTCTAACTACCGTCGAGTTAGCAGACAAGAACAACATGCAAGTTGTAACTTAAATACAGTCCTTGCATGCTGCTGGCATAGTGCAGACTGATGGCTGAAGAGTGGTTACTTATCCATATCTTTGCTCACCCTGAAAACCATCAACCAATCAAAA
>CM042152.1:109181804-109189304 GCA_023376005.1 Doryteuthis pealeii
ATATATATAATATATATATATATATATATAAAATGGATGAGGAGAGATAGCTATATGTGTCTATATATACATAGATATATATTTATATACAGACACAGAATCTGTTTAATCGAAGCCTGAAGAAGATACCAGAAGATCTGAAACACGTGTTGCTAATGCAAAATAAAAAATAAAATTTTAAAAAAAAAAAATCCATTTTGTGGACCTTCTTTTTATAAAAATATTTTAATTTTCTCCCATTGGACCCATAAGAGCACTTTTCATATATATATATATATATATATATATATATATATATATATATGAAGTGGACAAACAATGTGTTTGAAATGGTGATAGCCGACAATTTTGGGTGAGATTATGTGCTTAATTAAAGTCATACCTAATTTGTTAATTAATTAATTATAATTAAAAGAATTAGGCGTGCATATCGGTTTAAATGTAAAGCTCGATTTGTTTACGCTTTACATTTAAACCGATATGCACGCCTTATTCATTTAATTATAATTAATTAACAAATTAGATATGACTTTAATTAAGCACATAATCTCTCCCCCCCCCCCAAAAAAAAAAATATATAATGTGTGTGTATGTGTCTGAGTCTCCCTGTGTGTAAGTGAGTGTGTGCGTGTTTATGTATATATGTGTTTATGTGTGGAGTATAATATACGTTCAAAGGCACTGGTTTATGATGGGTTAATCACCGGCTAGCGACGCCAGCATAAGCCGAGGAAGTGTTTCAAAGTTGTCATCACGTAGAGCTTGAATGTTCTGAAAATCATTATCAATAACCAGGAGTCTCGAACAACTGACCGTTCAGAGTGCCGTTAACTCACGGATCTATTAACCATTAGGCAAAATAAGCACGTGCTTAGGGCACCAAAAGAGAAAAGGTCACCTCATTTTTTTTTCTATAATGATATAGTGTATTGACCGGATCATATATGCAGTAAAACCAAATAGGCTAATGTAAAACTGTCATGATAAAGGGTATAAAAATGTATCCAATTTTGTTTAACTCTTTCTTGTAGGATTCTTAAGCTATGAATTTCTGCACTTATTATTATTATTATTTCACTCCTTGAGCGATTTTCACACCAGTTTTAGCTGATGAACTTTCACTGGAGTCTAAGTGAAAACAAGTCTCCCCATGTCTCCAGACATACCCCCCCCCCCGAGTATTTTAGCCGATTTCAACAATGCTGTTCTCTTGATGGCCTCAATTATTCCTCTGATTTTTAGTTCTTCTAGTCTCTTTTCTGGGCTTTTGAAGACCGTCCAAGTGAACCAACTATAATTGGTGTCCCTTTCACCTTCATATCCCACATCTTTTTCGATTCTCAGGCAAGATCCATGTATTTGTCTAACTTTTCATTTTATTTTATGTTCACCCTATGGTCTGCTTGAACTGCAAAATCTACTAGTTGACAAATTATTATTATTATTATTATTATTATTATTATTATTATTATTATTATTATTATTATTATTATTATTATTATTATTATTTCTCTTCTAGAGTTTTCACGCCAGCCTGAACAGATGTCTTTTACTGGAATCTGAGTCACAGAATATCTCAAGTCTCTGGGACTCTTTTGAGTAATCTAGCAGATCTTAACAATGCTGTTATTTGGATGGTCTCGATTCTTCCTCTGATGTCCAATTTCTCTAGACTTTTTTTCCATACCATTGGGAGCGTTCCAAGTGAACCAATTACAATTGATACGAACTTTAACTTCGTGTTCCACAGTTTTTTCAATTCTCTGGCCTCGTCCAAGTAACTATTTGTCCATCTTCTCGTTTTCTTTCATTTTCACTCTGTGATCCAACAATTTTCTCTCGGATATTTTAAAAATATAACCCTATTGTCACTAAAGACACGTGAAGTGATGTTTACAATCTTGGGGAATGGACACGGCGAGGCGAGTTCAAATCCATGACGAGGCTGTTTGCATTTCACATAACACTAATACCTATAGGAAAGGTATGAATACAACTATTAAACCTCCAGTTATGGAAAAATAGTAGGGCAACCAGTCTAGGAGAAGGAAACGCTGAATTTAAACTTGTTAAAAGTCACTTAAGAAAGTGACCTTGTGTCACATCTTATTTGTGCAGAGGGGTTGATAAATATGTATTGTCAACAAACAATATTGACTCTATTGTAAATTGAAAGCAGTAATTTTACATCTAGTTGTTTATCAGAGGTGAAATGGTATGTGCTGTTCGTATGACATCAAGTTGCTTTATTTCAGTTCTACATAAACACATTCAGGAAGGAAGTGCAATATTTGAAAGGCAATGTGTAGTTCGGTCTAAACTCAGACGTGCCCTTCGAGAACAGCATTATGAGTTGTCACCCATTGAGCTAAAACGCGAGCTGACCTGTAACACCTGTGGTCATGTGTTCCTATCAAAATCTTATTTTGTTAGCCACACACGTACCCATGAACATAGAATCAAAGCTACATAGAACAACATTTGACCCCCTTGACTAGGAATGTATGGCATACAATAATACTCTTTATATAGAGAAGGGTGTACAAAGTCAGCAGGTTATCAAGTGGTCTTATTAGACACATGAAATAACATTTCAATATTCCACATTACTGAAGCTTAAAGAAAAATGTTCACAAGTGTAGACAAAACTACACGACGCAATCTGGTCTGTTTAGACAACTGTGCGCATATGGCCGTGCAATACAAGCACCTTTATCGGTGATATTGGTCATCTTCTCAAAGGAAATGACCACATACACACACATATATATATATATATATATATATATATATATATATATAATATATATATATATGTGTGTGTGTATGTTACAATAAATATAGCACCTATATTATAGATGATATAAGTGCTATATTTATAACTAATATCATCACAACAGGTGTCATTGAGTCCATGTCCAAGCTACCTTACACACACACACACACACACACACACACACACACACACATACATATATATATATATATATATATATATATATATATATGCAATCAAAAAGCGTTTCTTACCATTTGTTTGAAAGCAGCGATTTAGACACCTACCGTCAAGACGTATCCCTCTCAATATAAAAGTGTTGATATATTCATAATTGAGCAAGCATACGAAGAAATAAGTTCACGTGCAAACACATATATATGTATATGCGCTCATATCTCCGTGTGATCTGTGCGGCAAAGCATCTGCGAGCTGATGGTAGGTGTGACGCTCTACTTCAACAAAAAACTCCTTGGTCTAACGCTAGTGAAAAGGGGATAGACTCCCTCGCTATTTGGCTGATACTGGCAATAGGCCACCCACGATTTTACTTTTACTATATATATATATATATATATATATATATATATATATATAAAGGGCACTTGTGAGTATCTGTATGTCCGGTGTAAACTTTGAAAATAAAACAATTAACGACAAAGTAAATATATATACACATTAAATATCACCAGGGCTTGGTTTTTAGCAAAAATAATGAAGATTTGACTTATATTCGTTAAGATATAATAAAATTTAAATGATAACAGCAAAAAGCCTTTTGTTGTATTTAATACTGTAAATAGTAGACATTAATTTTTCATTTTCAGAGTAGCTGGATCAATGTAAGGTATTTTTTTACGTGAGGATTTTAATGGGGCATCCTGTGGGAAACCAAATTACGATTCAGTAATAATGGATCGGTAAGACTAAATTTAAAAAAAAACTCTACCAAGGCGATGCTGGGTAGCCACTTCTAGTTATATATATATATATATATATATATATATATATATATATATATATATATAATATCATGCTTAGAAATTGACGAACAAGTGAAATTGTCAGTTCTGCTAAAAAGTTTGTAATAAATGTTTTAAATGTTTTTAAGGGTTAATTTAAAAAAAATATGATAATAATCGGTTTTGCATTTGTGTAGACATACCCAAGATACTGAGCAGCGTATAAGAAACAATAACTAATTATATTGCAAATATTGGTAGTCTTCGAGTAAAATAAACGCATTCACGCACACTAATACTAATTCAACCTGGCAGCAGCGTCATGTATTCTTAGCTACAGCTATTAGTTCTGGGATTAGGCAATATCTATGATATCAAGTATTGACTAAAACTATTAAAAACCTTTGTCTTAGATTTACCGATTCAGAACCAAAGTATTTAACGAGGCATATTTGTTTAAAGTTTTTCTCACTTCGTTCCTGCTAGATCACCGAAGTTAAGCAGCGATGGACCTGTTGAATACTTAATTGGATTCTGTAAGAAACTTGAGTTCTTTGTTCTACAAAAATGACTTGATTCGGCATTAAATGACCAGAAAAAGAAAGGGTTGATACGCTGTAGAACAAACCAACCAACCAACCAACTTACAAAGGCTTAGAGTAATAGTAATTGCTGTAGGAAAAGAAAACCTCGGCCTGAGTTCAAATCTTTGACAAGGATGTTTGTGTTACACTTCACGCTAATGCCATACACAAAAGGCGTGTGTACATCTCGTCTCCCTCCAGCTATTCGAAAATAATATGTCGCAATTCTTCAGCTTTGGTTAGGCAAGCGGTCTAGGGGAGGGAAAATTCTAAATTCAAACCAGTCGCACTGCTTTAAAAACGACCTTGTGCCATACCCTACCCGTGACGGAGGGGTTAGATTGGGTAAATACATATGTTCTGAATATACTAATACACCGCCCTCTGAACCATTTTCACAGGACCATATTAATAAGGTATTTACCTACTTTAAAAAGCTCACAGCGGATCTGCCATCACTGCGATCCTACCGTAAGTTGCTGGCAGTGACCCTCGCACGTTTAACTTGTTTACACTGAAAGGTCAATCAGATTACAATAATAATATGACTTTATTTGAATAGAATAAGTTATGAGATGAATATATAGTGAACTTTGAAATATCCCATCATAGAGGTAAAAATATCAAGATAATTTGGTGCAGAGGGGGGAAATTTGGTAGGCAAAGAGTTACGTATTGACTCCTCTCACCAACAAAGTCTTGCGAGAACTGCACCTTTCTCAATATATTCTTATCACATATGGATGAGCAGAATCCCTAGAATAAATTCGTTTTCATTGTGGGAAGTTGGGGAAAAGTCCATTTCCAATTAAATTAAATCATTGTTCAATTTATTTTTTAACTCTTCGGTAAATGGAATTTCTGTTAAGATTCAAATAAACTTTATTATTAGAAATCAAAATGAACAACCTTGTCATTAACACTACACAACGACTGGAAGGGTGAGGGTAATAGATGTAAGATTAAAAATGAATATGAATTCGATCAAATAATCTGAAGCAACACATTCTGGATCTGACAATCACTCCCAATGGGACCATCATTCTGCCCAAGAGAACCATACACTTGCTTCCATGGGATTCTGACAACTTACATGCAATGAGAGGCTTGCATGAACCAAAGAAAGATGAATATAAAACTTCAGTACATCTGATTCATTTATTAATATATTCCAGCTATAAATCTGACTTACATATGGTCTGGTGCAGAATTCAGTCAGCGATATAACAAATACAAAGTGCTCTACAGCAAATTCATTACAATATAGGTACACAGTTTCACCATCTTCAGTGTTAAATCCACATCGGTATCTCGATTAATTCAGTGGATTTAACTGAAGATCCCTATGGCGAAACTCGAGTAGGTTATCACTTGTACCTATATTGTAATATATTATATATATATATATATATATATATAAAGTAAGCCTAATGCGCCAGAAAATATCTACCTCGGTTTCTCCTAACGTTAGAAGAAACAGAGATAGATATTCTCAGACTCTATTAGGCTTACTTTATTATTTATTGGCTCTACTTATTGTATTGAGCACTTTTAATATATTTAACTTCGGCAACTCTTACAGTCTTTTTTTTTTGGCTATTTAATAGTTCCAACTGATTATTTTTCAGGAGGTGTATATAATTTTGTCTTTTCTTTTTTTTAATTAATTTTTTTCCAGGCAAATGTTTGTATTGTGTAATTACAAACTATAAAGCTGGAAGGTTTTATACTCTCGGAGTTTTAGAAATACAAATACAACACATACACACACACACACACACACACACACATACACATACATACCATATGCATGTACACATATATATACTGTTTACTTTATTAATATATACTAACGATATATATAGTATATACATATCCCTATTATATATATTACATATATAGGCAAATAGGCAAGTGGTTTAATGGTTACCATCGTAGGAAATTGACACAGCAGGTGTTTAAATCATGGGTGAATCTATTTGCTTTTCATAATACCTTGGTAAACGTATAAATTCAGCTATTCTACCTCTAACTATGGGTAAATAGTAGGATAGGTTGGGCTCTTTAACCTTCATCGGGAAAGCAGTATAGGATAAGAAAAACTCAGAATATAGACCTGTTAAACTTCGCTGAAGAAATTGACCTTGGGTCATATCCTGATCCTGCTGAGGGGTTGGTATGATATATGAAAGAGCAGATTGATTGATTGATTTTAACGGCGTATCAAACTGTCTGTGGTTATTTTATGCCTAGAAGCTAGAAAATTGTACACATCTTTCCTTTATATTTACATTTTCTGTGTAAATTCTAAAGTCGCCCGGTTATATGGCACCAGCTATTCTATAATATAGAATAATTTGTAACCATATCTATTTGAGCTACTGATGAGACACTAACAATACGGGTCTCAGTGAACCCACGAGTTATTCAATAAAGGGGGTACCCACACTCCCCAGAACTTCAGAACTTGAGTATTATTACCCGATACAGTTTAGTGCTTTACCCAGAACATCCCTTTTTATGGGGGGGGTCTGACCTTTCTGCAGGAGATTCAGAAAGCGCATTTTAAGTCCGGCCGACAGGACAATGAGAGATCCAAGTTATATTGCAAAAATATATGAGAACGAATCCATTGACATGCATCATCCGGAAAACAGACAGATACTGATCATTGGTTGGTTGAGATCTATTTGAATTTTCAATTTATTCAAATTCGGTTATTATTATTATTATTATTATTATTATTATTATTTCAGTTCTTGGGGATTTTTCACACCAGCGTAAGCTGATAGTTCATTGGAGTCTGAGTGACAACAAGTCTCTTCAGGTCTCCTGGACTTTTCCGAGTATTCTATACGATCTCAACAATGCTGTTGTCTGGATGGTCTCAGTTCTTCCACTGATTTCGACTTCCTCTAGTCTGTTTTCAAAAAGTTTGGGGACAGATCCAAGTGCACTCCAATTGGTATGACTTCTCCCTCATATTTCACATTTTTTTTAAAAATTCTCTATCAAGATCCAGGTATTATTATTATTGCTTGACACCCTACCGTCACACTAAAAACACAATGGCGAAGTGTTCAAAAATGCATCTGCACAAGCGGCTGAGCAGACCAACCCTTGAATGACATTCTTTGTTGCACTGTCTGCACACTGATGCTTGCTGAGGCTGCTGTTT
>CM042152.1:109194304-109206804 GCA_023376005.1 Doryteuthis pealeii
TTTTCTGAAACATCTTGTTCATCTCAAATGATATCAAATTCTTTTGAAACACCATGTCCATTGACATATAAAACATAAAATTCACACCTCTCCCCCCAAAAAAATTAAAAAGCTAATTAGATTAATATTTAAGCTTTAAAATCAATTTTGAAAGTGGTTTCTTTTGATCAAAATGCAGGTTCATTAATTTTACTTGCCACCTCCCCACCCCACCGTCTCACAATCTTATGATATTCATCTCCACTACGCAATAAAGTCGACTTTTCAGAAAGTGGACATTGAAAAAATTTCACATGAAATTTCTCTCTTACACGTTTATAAGATTATACCTGTGCAATAACTCTCAAGAGGGAATATATAGACAGTCCTTAGAAAACCGCATAGCAGACACAGGTACAGTCGAGTGGATTCTGGAATGAGGCTAGAGCATGAAGAAATCAATTCCACGACCAAAAACTATTCACTACATTGTTGGCACGTGAATGATACGGCAGCCTTAAATTTACATGCATATGTATTCAACGACTTTATTTCTAGGAATGCGTTCTGTATGAAATTCAATCTCTAACACACGCACGCACGCACACACACGTATTTGTGTGTATTACTTATTACTAGTAGTTGGCTACTACGTTTAACCATTATAGTGTTGGATACTTTTGCAGAACCAGCAAATCGTTTTGAATAAACTAATGGTGCAAGAATGTGCCACAGATTCTGCAGAATAATTCTCGTCGTGTTTTGAATTCAAAGATTTCCCTTGTCCCAGACCGATTGCTAAAGAGACCAGTCTACTGAACTGTTTTGCCATAGCTTGAAGAAAACGAGGATGATTCAAACCTTTTCAATGGCATTAGCGGGAAAAGAAACGACAACTGGTTCACCCAGCATTTGAACTCGACTCAAGTCTATTTTTAAGACATAAGATAGAATTACACATACGAGATAGAATTATATATAATATATATATATATATATATATATATATATAGATGTAGATAGATAGATAGATAGATAGATAGTTGCAGAGTGGTCCACATATGCTCCTTAGTTGATATATATATATATGTGTGTGTGTGTGTGTGTGTGTGTGTATCTTTTTATAATATATAGTATTTGGGATTTAGTATGAAACATTAGTATGAAACATTAGTATGAAACATATCTAATGCTTCATACTAAATACCAAACAAAATATATCATAAACAGATATATACAAACACACACACACACATGTATGTATATATATATATATATATATATATATATATATATATATATATATATATAATATATATATATATGAGAGCGAGGGAGAGAGAGATAGATATTCCCATATGTGTATAAATTTTAATGTTACGATGCAATCCCTTAAACTTATCTTTCAAGTTTTGCTTATTTTTTATTTGAATGTAACATAAACATTTTACTTCATATATTAATGTTATTAATATAAAATGCATATTGCAAGGATCTAGAGAAAGTTATCCCGTAAGTCATTAATTGTGTTTTTAATTCTTAATGTACACATTATCATTATGAATTAGTTCGAATGTCAGCTAGGAGCACAATGGCCTTAACAAATTGTATACATACATTCAAATAGCATTTGGGTAAAACACCCACAAAGACTCACTCATTTTTTTTGGAGGGGGATAAGGACACGCGTATGATCTAAATAAAGTTTCTGTTGAGATACAGGTTATTTCTATACTAGTTTTGCAGGTCATTGCTTGTGAGTTTGAACCTCACCGTATGTTCAACGAATGAGGTCTCCGATAAAGGTCGGCTTCATACAACAGATCGACAAAGAGACAGATGAATTTAGACTTAAGAAGACGCGTAAAAATACACAGATTTTCCCATTAGACATACATAAAACTAATTGATAAGAGTAAGATTTTAGCATTTATATCTCTGAATTCATAAGATAAAATTAACATCTATACATATATAAAGGGCAGTTGTGTGCGTGTGTGTATGTCCGGAGGAAACTACGAACATAAAACTATTAGCGACAAAATAAATATAGTTAAACATTCACTATCACCAGATCTTGGTTTTTGAGCAAAATTAATGAAGATTTCATTCATATTCGTGAAGATAATTAAAAAATAAAATCTAAATGATAACAGCATGGAATCTTTCTTTTTTTTTTTGCATTTAATATTTTAAATAGTAGACATTAATTATTCTTTTTAAAGTGGCGGAATCAACACAATGTCTTTTTTTATGTAAGGATTTGAATGGGGCATCCAGCGAGGATCAAACTTACGATTCAGTAATAATGGTTCTGCAAGCCTAACTTTAAAATAAAATCCCTCCTCTACTCTGGCGACGCCGAGTAGCTGCTTCTATTTTTTTTTAGTTATTACTAGTTATATAGCATTTAATTTCTGGTCGTCATATGGCCATTACCGACTACTACATGAACATATTGTTAGCGTGTCCACCCCTGATTCCCCATTAAAGCATATCTAATCTTACTAAATGGGGCTACATACTCTTTCGAAAGAATAAATGTTTTTGCTAAACTTCCTATAAATGGATTTAGACACCTACGCGATAAACACACACACACACACACACACACACACACACATATATATATTATATATATATATATATATGGTGTGCCATAAAAGTATCGCAATTGAAGCTGTATTTACCAAGGTAGAACTGAACAATGAATGAAACGTTAATTTTTTTCAGAATACAGGGTGTGTCAAAAAGTACAAAAAAATCTCGATAATTTTTTGACACTTTGTATATATATATACATATATATATATATATATATATATATATATATATATATATATATATATATATATTAATATATATAATCACCCTGTCGATGGGGCTCAGAGTTACGTTATTTACCCTTTTACCCTGCTAAGAGACATGTTTACCACACAAATAAAATCAAAAACCCTTAGAAACAAATACACAATGTAAATATGAACACAATAAATTCGATTCCGTAATATCTAGGCATAAAATACCCCTGAACGTGTTGACATATCATTAAAATCAATCAATCAGTAAATTAATCGACTATATCCATAATATTTAAATAATTAATATACACACCGCTCTGTTGTGGATCTTTTTTTTAAATAATTCCACATTATATCACTACGAAAAACTAATTACTTGGAATTTCTAAATCACAACATTCCTATCGTGAAAAGCTGATATAAAAAACAAATAGGCTTAAAGTTTTTTTTTTATTCATCTTTTCAACGATTTCTTCTAAGCAGCGTAAATTCAAAAAAATAAAAGAGATAGAAAACAATTAACTTAGATCTTTTTTCTTTTGACAAACAACACTTGTATGTCTCCTTCTTGATAATGACTGGAGAATAAACAAAATCGTTCGAAAAGAAGAAAAAGACTCTATGGACATTCAAAACACTTTTGAACTAACCAAACGTAGCCTTTTAGAACAACGAGAAATTAAATATATAATTAATAAGGTGTTTTTCGATCATTTCTCTCTGTCTCTCTCTGTCTCTCTCTGTCTCTCTCTCTCTCTCTCTCTCATATATATTATAGATAAAAGTTGAGGCTAAAAGTGCCTCTAAGTCATAAAATCTGTTGGGTGCTCAACACAAAAAATGTTGAGCAATATCACAATGTATTATCAATTATAAAGAATGGAAGATGTTAAACGTGGAGTCAAGAGTTATTACCCTGTGATAGGCTTTTTATAATTCATAACACACACACACACACACACACACACAAAGATATATATATATATATATATATATATATATATTGCATTTCACTTAGCACTAATACCCTTGGGAAAAGTATGAATCCTACTCTCCCTCCAGCTATGGGTAATAGCAGGGCAGATTGGGTTCTTTAACCATGGCTAGGTAACCAGTCTAGGAGAAGGAAAACTCTGAATTCAAACCTGTTGAACTCCGATTAAGAAATTGACCTTGTGTCGTATCCTGCTCGTGCGGAGGAGTTGGTAAATATATATATATATATATATATATATATATATATATATATATATTAGCGTAGCGAAGACATAAAGTCAACGGGGGTTGGCATACATGCTCCATCAATGATTTTGAGCACTCTTTACTAATGAATATAACAAATTATATATATATATATATATTATATATATATATATATATATATATATATGCGTGTGTGTGTTGTATCACGCTCATTTTTACCTTTTTTCTTTTTGTCTCATTCTGTCATAAATCTGTCATCAAAACAACCGTTTCTTTCGGCCTGACACAATTAACTGTTATATGGCATAACCAAGCTTCCGAGATCTTCAGAATGAAGTTACCTAATTTGAATATCTTCCTTTAAAATTGCTTATAAGAAAATAAAATAGATTATCAGATTCAAGACTGAAAATTTAATTTTATTTTTCTAATTTCTTGATAACTTGTTTACTTTTCTTTTGATAAGAATTTTTCTGTTGACAACATTTGAAATTATTCTTGCCTCCGATAGAGTTGTTATAATCTTGGACGTCTCGCGAACCGGCATCGCTAGCCTTATTGTAAATAAACTACACACGTAAAAGTTCACAAGATCTTTCTAAAAAATAAGACATGGTCCAAATATTTGTCCAGCTTTTAAAAGCTGGATTGTGTAATCCGTTCATATCTTAAAGTCCGAAGGAATCTTAGGTATTTCATTTTCTAATACAGATTCTGGCTTTTGCATATACCTTTTGTCAGTATGGTCAAATTTCAGTATTATTTCATCTCTTAAAGAATTCTTCACAGTAGTAGTAGTAGTAACTGATGCTTCGAGTAACAGCAAATATCCTCAGATTTCCTTAATTGAACTAAATATTCTAGCAGATCTTAGCAGGGTTGTCAGGAGTTTTGTTTTGGAACTCTGTTGTTGTTATTCAATTTATTTATTTATCCTCATGAATGTATACCGTGAAATGTTCAAATGTGGCGCTAATATATATATATATATATATATATATATATATATATATATATATATATATGTATAATAGATTAAGAAAAATCCGAAAAATGTGAAAAAATACAGGAAATGAGAATAAGGTTAAAGGACACAATAATTTCGTTTTTGTTAATTTCAGAAATTTCATCAGAATGTTTTTATTTGTTTATACAAATTAGCATATAAGTGAGGACAAGGCAAAATAGGTAGGCAGAGTAGAGAAAAAGAAAGGTTGAGGGGAAATGAGGGAGGAGGCATATATATGTATATACATATATATATATATATATATATATATATATATATGTGTGTGTATGTGTATATATATAAGTACTAACTATAATATATGTATATATATATACATATGTATATACATGTATGTATATATATATAAGTACTAGCTATCATATATGTATATACATATATACATGTATATATACATATGGGGCCGGTTTAGCTCAGTCGGTAAAGCGTTCAGCTAGGAATCACAAGGTTCCTAGTTCGATACCGGTCGTCGCCAACTCAGCGTATGAGTAGCACAGGGATCTGTGCGGTAAAGTAAGGAGCTGATAAGTGTAGCGCTCCACCTTAGATGCTAAAACAATCTCCTTGGTCTAGCGCTACTGAAAAACGGATAGACTCCCTCACTGAATGGTTGATACGACTTTAGGCCGCCCCGTCGACTTTACTTTTACTTACTTTTATATATATATATATATATATATATATATTATATGTAGTATGTATGTATGTATGTGTATATATATATATAGGTACTAGATATTAATATATATATATATATATAATGTAGGTAAGTGTATATATATATGGGTACTAGCTATTATATAATATGTATGTATGTTGTGTATAATATATATATTAGGTCTAGCTATTATATATATAGTATGTATGTATGTGTATATATTATATAGGTACTAGCTATTATATATATATAGTATATATGTAATGTATGTGTATATATATATAGGTACTAGCTATTATATATATATGTATGTATATATGTATGTGTATATATATATATAGGTTACTAGCTATTATATATATATGTATGTATATATGTATATGTATATATATATATAAGAGGTATAGCTATTATATATATATGGTATTAATGTGTATAATAGGTACAGCTATTATATATATGTATATATATGTATGTATGTGTATATAGGTACGAGCTTATATATATATATGTGTGTATGTATGTATAGTATGTGTATATGTAGGTACTAGCTATTATATAGATATATGTATATATATATAAGTACTCACCTATATATATATATATATATACATATGTATATATATATATGTATATATAATATCACATATGTATATATATATGTATGATTATGAGCATACGTATAAGTAGAAGCTAGATATATGTATATATTATACAATATATATATGATAGATAGATATGTATGTATATGCATATGTATAAGTAGAAGCTAGAATATATACTATATATATATATATATATACTATACATATATATAGATAGATATGCATATATATACATTTATATATAAATATGTTATTATATATATATACATATGTAGTAGTATATGCAAGGTATAAGTAGAAGCTAGGATATATGTATATATATGTATGTATATATATACATATGTATGTATATGCATACGTATAGTAGAAGCTAAAATATTGTATATATGTGTATATATATGTATGTTATAATATGTATTAGTTATATTATATGTGTATATATGTATACTATATGTTAATATATGTATGTGTATATATGTATGTATATATATATGAGTATATGTTATGTATGTATATATATTACTATGTGTATATGTATGATATATATATGTATATTATATTTGTATAATGTAATGTATATATATATATATACCTAATTTATTATTCTATATTAATATTATTAATACGTAATTATAAAATATAATATGTATTATATGTATATAATATATGTATATGTATGTATATAATATGTATATATATATTGTATAAGTTGTATATATATATATATGTATGTATGTATGTATATATATATATGTGATAAGTGTATATTGTATGTATAATATATATATATATGATAATGTTATATATATATGGTATGTATATATATGTATATATATGTGTGTATATATATATGTATAATGATTATATATATATGGTAGTATGTATATATATATGTATATATATATATGATGTAAGTGTATCTGTATATTAAATATAGTATATATAATATATGTATATATATGTATGGTATATATAATATTACCGTATGTGGTAATAATATAATGTATGTATATATATATATGTATATTGTATGTTATATATATATATATGTATTCGTATGTATGTTATATATATTGTATATCTGATAATATATATTAATATGTATAATATTATGTATAATATATATATGTATATATATTGTATGTATATTGTATATATATTATTATGTATAATGTATGTATATTATATAACATGTATATATGTATGTATTATATATATATATATATTATGTATGTATATGTATTTACTAATAATATCATGTATATATTGTATGTATAGTTATTATATATATATATAATATGATATATATATAAATGTATTGTAATGTATATATGAATTATATTATATGTATGTTATGATATAATGTATATGTATGTATATGTATATATATGTATATGTATATGTATATTATGTATATATTATATGTATGTAATTTAATTATATTATATGGTTATATGTATATATTGTATGTATGTATATTATGTAATATGTATGTTATAGTATATATGTAATATATATTATATGTATGTATGTATAGTATATATATGTATTATTATTAATGTATGTATATATATAATGTATGTATGTATATATATATTATGTATATATAATATGCTATGTATGTATATATATAATATGTAATGTATATATATATATTATGTATAAATATATATATGTATATATAATATGTATGTATAATTAATATATATGTTATATGTATGTATGTATGTATGTATATATATGTATAATGTATGTGTATATATGTATAATATATGTATGTTATATGTATATGTATATGTATAGTATATATATGTATATATATGTATGGTATATATATATGTATACTATATGATATGTAATATTATATGTGTATGTATGTATAGTAATATATTGTGTAATATATATGTATAGTATATATATAATGTGTATATGTATGTATATATATTATAATGTGTATATAGTATATGATATGTATATACTAATGTGTATATATATGTATGTATATATGTGTATGTATATATTATATAATGTGTATATATAAATGTGTATGTATATGTGTGTATATATATGTGTATATATATATATTGTATAAGTTATGTGTGTATATAATGTGTATAATGTTATATGTGTATATATGTATGTTAATATATTGTGTATATGTATAGTATATATATATGTATGTATATATATGAAATATAATGTTAATATATAATGTATATATATGTCATGTATATTATATATTATATGTATATATATATATATATATGTATATATTATATATATATGATGTATACTATATATGTTTATATATACTATGTATGTATGTATATATATATATGTAATGTAATGTTTATAGTATATATATGTATGTCTATATGTATATATATATGTATTGTATATATATATAAATATATTATATGTATGTATATATGTATATATATATGATATGTATATATATCATATATATATATAGTATGTATATATATATATATATATATGATATATATGTATAAATATATATATATATATATATATTATATGTATACTATATGTATGTATAATTATATGTATGTATATATATATAATATATATATGATGTAATATATGTATATGTATATATATTATGTATATAATATGTATGTTATATATATATATATATATATGTATGTATATATATAGTATGTATATATATGTATGTTATATTGTATATGTATAATGTATGTATATATATGTATATATGTATATATGTCTATATATGTATGTATGTATAATATAATATATGTACTGTATATATATATGTATGTATAATATATGTATGTATATATGTATGTATATATATTATTACTGTATATATATATTGTATATATTTATATATATATGTATATATATATATGTATATGTATGTATATGTATATATATATTATATATATATATATTATATATATGTATATATGATGTATATATATATGTATGATATATGTATGTATTATAGTATATATAGTGTAATATTATGTTATGTATATGTATGATAATATGTATATATGTAATGATAATATATATATGTAAGAAGCTAAATATATATATATATAAGTAGAAACTATTCTATAAATATATATATAGTATAATAAAGTAAGAAGCTAAGATATATGTTACACACACACACACCACACACACATATATATATATATAATATATATAGATATATAAGTAAATATGTATATATATATAGAGAGAGGAGAGTATAAGATATATGTACATATATATATATAAGTAGAAAGCTAAAATATATGTACATAATATATATAAGTAGAAGCTAAGATATATGTATATATATACTAATTATATATATATATATATATATATATATATCTATATATATAAATCTATATTATATATATATCATACATCATACTTATATAAATCTAAATATATGCTATATATATAATGAGAAACTAAAATATATGTATATATATATAATTAGAGCATAAAATATATATATATATATGTATAATATAATATAATTAAAAGTAAATATTGATATTATGTAATATATAAATAATTAGAAGCTAAAATATATATGATAATATATATGATAATATATATATATAAATATTAGAAGCTAAAATATATGTATATATATGTATATAATATAATAATTAGAGGCTAAAATATATGTATATATATGTAATATATATAAATAATTAGAAGCTAAAATATATGTATATATATGTATATATATAAATAATTAGAAGCTAAATATATGTATATGTATATGTATATATAATAAATAATTAGAAGCTAAATATTAATGTATAATATATGTATATATATAATAATTATAAGCTACAATATATGTATATATATGTATATATATAAATAATAGAAGCTAAAATATATGTATACTATTGTTATATATTATAAATAATTAGAAGCTAAATATATGTATATATATGTATATATATAAATATTAGAGCTCAAAAATATATGTATATATATTAAGTATATAATATAATAATATAAATAATTTATGTATATATAGTTATATATAATTAGAAGCTATATATATATATAGTATATATACTTTATATATATTGATAAGAATAATATAGTAAGTAATATAAATGTATTCCTATGTATATATATATAATAATTAAGCTAAAATATAATTATATATATTATGTATATAAATAATTAGAAGCTAAAATATATGTTATATATTATATATATTAGAAGCTTAATATATATGTATATATATGTAATATATATATATATATATATATATATATATATTTAAAGCATAAATATATGATATATATATGTATATATATATATAATATATCTTAAAGAAGCTAATATATATGTAATATATATTTATATATATATATTATATTAAAAGTAAAATAATAGTATTATATATATGTATATATATTAATAATTAGAAGTCTAAAATAATTATAATATGTATATATAAAAGTAAGAGCTTATATAAGTATATATTATATATATATATATATATCTGAATAATATTATATATATATGTAGAAGCATATATATATATATATAATATAGTATTAAAGCTTATATATATATAATATAATATATACTATATCTAGAAGCTTAATATATATATATATATATATATATATACTATTATTATACATATATATATTATATTATAAATAGAAGTTATATATATATATATATTAATTAATATACATAGATTATTATATATATATATATAATTATATAATATATATATATATACATAGAGGATTATATATATATATATATAAAAATATATATATTATATATATAATATATATATATTAGAATTATATATATATATATATATATATATTATTATATATATAATATATATATAATAGAGGTTATATATATATATGAATATATATATATATATAATACATTAGAGGATATATACTATATATATACATATATAATAGGATTATATATATTATATATTATAATATATTATATAACATTAGAAGCTTATAATATACCATACACGTAGAAGCTTATATATATAATAAGTAAGCTTATATATATATATTATATATATAATATATAATATATATTATTATAATATATATAATAATAAATTATATAGAAGCTTATATATATATATATATATATATATATAATATAAGTAGAAGCTTATATGATATATATTATATATATATATATATATAAATATAGTAGAAGCTTATATATATATATATATATATATATATATATATATATATATATATGTAGAGCTTATATATATATATATAATATATATATATATATATAAATATATAAGCTTATATTATATATATATATATTATATATATATATATATATACGTATAGTTAATATATATACTATATATATATATTATATATACATATAGAAAGCTATATATGACAATATCGTAGAAGCTTATATATATATATATATAACGTAGCAAGCTTATATATATATATATAACACGTAGAAGCTTATATATATATAATATAAACATATAGAAGCTTATATATATTATAACGTAGAAGCTTATATATATAATACTATATAGTAAATAATATATATATATATACGTAGAAGCTTATATATATATATATATCATAACGTAGAAGCTATATATATATATTATATATATATATATAGTTATATATATATATTATAATATTATATACTAGAAGCTTATATATATATATATATATATATATTATATATATATATATATACCATACGTAGAAGCTTATATATTAATATATATATATTTTATATATATCTATATATATATAGTAGACGCTTATATATAATATATCATATATATATTATATATACTAGTATATATATATATATATATAATTTACGTAGAAGCTTATATAATATATAAATATAATACTAGAGCTTATATTTATATAATTAACTATATATATCCATAATATATAGAAGCTATATATATAAATATATATATATATATTATATATAGTATATATATATATATATATATACTATATATATACTATATATTTATATCTATATATATATATATATGTATATCGTAGAAGCTCTATATATATATATATATATACTATATAATATAAAAGTACGTAATATTATATATATTATATATATATATTATATATATCATTATATATACTACTATTAATATATGTAGAAGCTTAATATATATTATATAATATATATACTATATA
>CM042152.1:109211804-109216804 GCA_023376005.1 Doryteuthis pealeii
TTGGTTTTAACGGCATGTTATCCTGTCTAGGGTTATTTATGACTAGGGAATTGCGTTCATTTTACTTTCATATTCACATTTGAGTAAATGTTTCTTAGGAGTTTTTTTCTCGCACATTCCTATCGAATACAGCTAATTTTTAAACATATCTGTTTGACTCATGGATAGCAGCCTTACAGTTACTAGAACCCGGGCGTCAGTGGACCTGGGAGTAATTGTAATGTTGAGTTTCTCCATACTTCCTAGATCTCTAGAATTGGAACCTCATCATCAGATGCAGTTTCATACTCGGGACAACGTTGTTTGTGTGTTTGGATCTTACTTCTTTGCACAGAATACTCATCGACATGATGGTCGAAAACATGTATGGTTGGGGGTTATATATATAGCTTATATATAACTTAGTGTAATGGTTAGAGTCGTATGGAATGCACTCATCGATCAGAGTTCAAATCCTGGACCAAGCTGTTTGCATTTCACATAGCGCTAATACCATTTGGAAAGGCATGAATCCAACTACTCTCTCTCTCTCTCTCTCTCTCTCTCTCTAGATATGGGCAAATAGTAGAGCGGATTGGACTCTTTAACCATGGCAAGGTAACCAGTCTAGCAGAAGGAAAACTCAGAATACAAACCTATTAAACTCCGCTAAATTAATTGACCTTGTGTCACATCCTGCTCGTGTGGAGGGAATATATATATATATATATATATATATATATATATATATATATATATTAGAAGTAAACATTTATAACAGAAAAAAATAGTATTGACTTGTATTGTGTAATATTATTGGCTGTCTAATGACGTCTACACTGTCCTTTACAAAGTTACAAGAAAGATGTACTCACTGAACTAGCGTTAAACTAAAAACAACATTTGTTGGCTTATTATTCCATATACGAGATGTATACGTATGTAGCACTTAGATAAAGACGTTATAAAGGAAAGAAAATAAAACTATCAAAGCTATTTGTATGGGAATCTTGTATTTTCTGTTCAATTGTATTTTTTTAATAGTGGCTTCAGGAAATCAAACCGTTTCTTGCTATCGGTTCACTAGTAAGTAAATTAGGTAGATTTAAGTTTATATAACCCTATTCATATTCAATCTTGTTTTATCTAAGTACGAGGGTGAGTCAAAAAGTAATGCCATTTTGTTTAGGACCGGTATAATTAAATTAATGTTTGCTTCTCAAACCCTCTTTCATTGGGCCGAAGAGTGGCAACCATTATTCCAGCGACAAGGAAATGAAATATGTAGTGAAGAAGTGGCTCAAAGAACAGTCAACATAATTTTATGGGGCAGGGATACATAGTCTCATTCGAAGGCGGAACATTGCTTTTGAGAGAAACAGTAACAGTAAAGGGATGTGATCCACAGAGGACCAGCTTCATTTTGATGTATGATACATGTTCTTGTGTTGGTAATTATACCTGTCCTAAACAAAAATGCATTAATTTTTGAGTCACCCTCGTATAATTGCTAGTTAGATTTTGAGGTGTTAATTTTATTTCTGGGAAATAGCGGATAACGTGATAATTGTGTTCACTTTCAGACTAATAGCCTTGGGAAAGGTATGAACACTCTCATCATCCCAGATATGGATGAAAGAGCACCTTACCGGTCTTTTATAAGGATGGCTTTGAAATTAGATAATCCACGAAGGTTGATATGCCATTAAACAACCAAACCAAACCTTAATTTTTTTTCATAAGAAATCTCTACCTCCAGCGAAAAAGAAAAGAAAAAAAAACAGAAAGAAAGAGACAGACTTATAGATAAACAGACAGATAGATATACAGATAAAAAATGAAATAGGTAGATGTTTAATTCAATGTGACGCACGCACGCTTACACAAAAAAAAGGCCGCTCGGATGTATTAAATTTGTGAAAGCCACATGTACATTTTCTTTTCCTATTTACTTGTCTATAAATTCCTATATAAATATGTCTCCAGACTAATCTACATATCTACATTAGTTGTGTCCGCCACTCTATTACAAAATATCATCCATATATTAATTTATATGATCTTATCAAAATCAAGTTGGGAGGTTCTACTTGATTTCCCAAACCAACCAATTTATTCATCATTCCTCTCTTCCAAGTACTGATTTTTTGCAATAGATTATCTAGAATTTAAAGATGTTAATCCTTAATCAGTTAATCACTTAGAAAAAAACTGAATTTTGAAATTTCTACTTTTCCCTAATGTTTTTTAGGCGGTGGGGCTAATAAATGACATATTAGACTTGAAATAAACCAGACTGAAGACACCAATCTCAAAATTCAAACAAATCTATTGTCAAAAATAAAAATGGAATATATATATATATATATATATATATATATATATATATATATACGGTGGTACCTTGAATAACGACAGTCCCAAAATACGAGTTTTTGATTTGTGTTGCGATTTTAAATTTGAGGTACGAGCGAGTTTCAAATAATAATTTCACTAAAACATTTGAGTTTCCAAATATTTTACACCAAAGAAAAATATCATTTATAAAAATGATAGACATTAAAACATATCACAACACACAATTCATTCCATTCTATTTCCTTATATTTTCATATAGTGTTATTTTTCTTATTAAAAAAAAGTAACATAACAAAAATTAGGATGTTTTGTGGGGGTGGGGGGGATGGGATGGATTAATGTAATTTCAATGTATTTCAATGGGGATATTGATTTGGTATACGAGTAATTTCAGCTTACAAATGATACGAATTAAATTCACAGGTCAAGCTACTACTAATATATATATATATATTATATATATATATATATATATATATATATAGTAGTACTTTGGCTTACGAGTTTAATTTGTTCCGCTTATTAACTCAAGTCGCCCCATTACGTTTACTTTCAGACTAATACCCTAAGTTAAATAATACCACTACTGTTCTTCTACAAGAATTTGTACTGTTTGGCACTTAATAACCGGTGAAGATTGATATGTCAGTAAATAAAGAAACTAATCAAAAATAGAAAAGCATATACATATATATATATATGATTTAATAAGCCTTACTAAGTCGAGAAGACAACTTGCTTACGGTATTTTCTTTTCTTAAATGTGATTTAATTTAAGTACTGAGCAAATTTATCAATGCTTCATATCGGTCTAATGAGAAACAGTGCTTTAATTGTTATTTTGCCGTAAGTCAGTCGAGTAAATATATAGAAAATTGGTTTATTTTAATTATTTTGCTGCATATTTAACTATTTAATTCAATTGTAATATATCTAATTATATTTTCGTCGCTCTAGCAGAAACTACACACTGATCCTCTACAGAGGTACCGGGAAAATGATGCTTTAATTTTCAGCTGGTCGAAAAGATACTGCACTCTCATTCTAAAACAAGTTATGGATGGGCGAATGATGAAAGAACAAAAAAAAAAAGATCACGCTTGATATATATATATATATATATATATATATATATATATATATGTGTATATATGTATATATATATATGTATATGTGTGTGTGTGTGTGTGTGGTGCGTGTGTGTGTGTTATGACGTTAGGTCACATCACGTGGTATAATGATTCGCAAGTCATTGGTAGTGAGTTAGATTCTAATTGAGTGTCCCATACTACTGGATTTGTGCTAAGCCTAGTATATAACTATATGATAACGTTAGTTACCAGCCATTATGACGGCGAAACTTATGGAAATAAAAAATTAGATTGGAAACTCTGTTTTGACTTTGAACAGTTTATTTTTAAAAAGTTGCGTTTGTAATATTAGTTAAACTTTTATCATTTGTTGAAAGTATGTCTGTAGTTGTGAATCTTATAAGATTTAATCCATTTAATATGAAATACAATTTTCAACTCTATCTCATATACACGATTAGATATGATCAGTAATTTTTGCATATATTCTTGTCTGTGTCTATATCTCTATCTGCCATGTCTTCCCCCGAACTATATCGTATTTTTTCGTGTGCAACGTTAAACCCAATCCTGTTCCTTTCCATCGACTGCGAGAATTATGTGCCTGTCATCGAATTCTTCTTGTTCCTCTTCCTTCTCTTCTTTACCCCCTCAGTGAACACACAACAGAATCATAAATAAAATATGAGGCCCATTACCTACTATCAATGCGGACTATTGTGATAGGAACTCATGACTTACAATTCAATTATATAGCATTGATTCAGTAATAGTTTGGGATAATGTTAAACTATGTATTCCTTCTTCGTGTGTATTATACATATGTAAAGGAAGACAACTATTTTTAATTGTTTCTTGTAAGATCTACAAAAACTTTTAGAATCGTTTATCGTGCATATTCGTGTATAAAGTCGATCTCATGCAAGGTTCGACCTTTGATTTATGGTCACGAAAGGAAATTATTTTTGAAGTTAAGAATTGCATTTAGTTTCTCCCGTTTTGTTTGAATTTCACCCTTGCAAATTTATTGCTGGCACCACTTTATTATTTTTCTAATTTTTCTTTTACTAAAAATGAGGTCTTCAAGATTAGACCTATACATGAGTGTATATAGTAGGTATTTACCCAATCCGTTCACCACTGGTAGGATGTAATACGAGGCCGCAAGTATGGGGCATCCAGCGAGGATCGAACTCACAGGAGTATATATAATAGGTGGAAACAAAAAATGGTCTCAATCATCATTGGGGAAACCACAGATGAATTGCGAAGAAAATTCATTTTAGGAGATCAAAGTATACGGCAATTTATAAACTACCCATAATTTTGTTGGTTGGTTTCTTTTACGGCATATCAACTCTATTCGGGTTATTTAATGCCGAATCCAGTCACTTTGATATTCGTTTTTTTAGAGTGCCCGCTGTTGCTTAAATTGTCACCCATGTAAATATTGAACAGGCTCAACGCTTCTTAACTGCAGAGATCTAGCGGCAACCGGTGCTTTCATAGTGACTTGACCGTAAGGCCATATTTTAGTTCATTTAAAACTATAAAAGTATATTTATTAAATTT
>CM042152.1:109229304-109231804 GCA_023376005.1 Doryteuthis pealeii
TCAGCAAGGTGGCCCTCCGCTTCTAAATTGTGCAGAAATTGTACACACAAAATTTCGGGTATAAATCATAGGCAGAGAGAGACGGGTGATCTTCTCTAATCAGGTGTGTACATGTGTATATATATATTCATGTATGTATATGTTTATTTTTTGACGTTTGATATTAAATAGATATATGAGCGTTTATGTATATTAATAAGCGTATCAACACGCGCGTCCGTGTGTGTGTGTACATACATATATATATATGTGTATATATACCCACAGCTATATTACTAATATTTCATTTATATATATATATATATATATGCACACACACACACATACTATCAATAAAGATTTGTTTGTGGTTCTCTATCAAGAATGTATGTAATTAAAGTGGAATTGTGTGAATCAAAATAAATATATATATATATATTTATATATTTATATTTATTTGTATATGTATATATATATGTGTGTGTATGCGCGTGCGTGTGTGGTATTTTATTATTGTGGGTATTTGATATTATTACACACACGTATTGTTGTACACCCGTTTGTGTATATCAATGTATGTCCCTGCCTTCATATGTATGTGTATTCAGATTGGTGTACGCGTGTGCAGCAGCGTTGAAAAGATGTTTACAGATCAAAATGAGGCTGTTGTTTTTTCTTTTTTTTTAATCCTTTTTTAAAAATATTTAAAAAAAAATATTTTTAATTACTTTTTCCCCGTTCTATGTATCTGAAATACAGAAAGTTGAAGCAAATAATTATCCGAATTTGGAGGGTAAATTTTTTTTGTAGAAGCCGAAGTAGTGTGTAATGTCCACTGGTAGTCCAAGAAAAAGGTGCGCGTTTCGATTTTGCCGGCTGTAAGGTGATTTATGCGTATTATTGTGTCTTACTTGTATGCGTGAGAGACTTTCTTTCATGTGGTTACAAACCTCGACAGGATTATTTGTATATTGCTTTCTCTCTCTCTCTTTCTCTCTCTTTCTATCTCTCACTCACTCTCTCACTCTTTCTATAAAAAAAAGTATTAAACAGTTCAGTTAGTATTTATGGTACCATAATCGTCTGGGTCAAATGTATACAAACATTTTTTTCGTGAATTCAATAATTGTTTTATTCACAAAAAATCTTATTTTCTGTGTATTTCATATAATAACAATACATACACTTTTGATAGTGTTAATTATAATTACTAGATAAACATACACCTTCAAGTACCCCTATTCATATACACACACACACATATATATGTATATGTATATATATATGTTTGTATGTGTTTATTTATTTATATATAAAATATATATATATTTCTGTGTGTATATGTATGTATGCCTATATCTATGAAAAATTAGTGTTTAAAAATACGTATTTGTATATGTGCGTGTGTTTATACATTTCAAAAGATATTCTCATATATATGTATATTTACGCGTTTATACAAGTTTGTGAGTGAGTATATGAAAGGTAAATCCATTGTTATTTTTACGAATAGATAAGTATATATCTATGTACGTGTATATAGATATACACACATATGTAAATATATAATATATATAATAAGGCTTTATAAATGTTTATATATATATATGTATATATAATATGTATTTATATATGTATATGTATATTATTGTATACGGTTATATATGAATAAATGTATCTGTATTCGTCGGCATGAGTTAAAACCGTGTATTTTTATATTGATATGTATTTGTCCTATGTGTATGTATGTGTTTGTGTGTATACATCAGCGCGTTCGAGTATAGACATATATATATACACACACATATACATGCATATATGAGAAGTCCTGTCGAGTTTTATGTCTCACACACGTAACGTTTGTGCACACGCAGTACCTTATCCAGGCGTGTACGGCACAACCAGCGCATAATACTTTCGATGAAAAAGTCTGCTCTACACAAGCAGCAGTAATAGTAGTAGTAGTAGTTGTGGTGTTAGAGCCGTAGTAGTAACAATAGTGGTGAAAATAGTAGTCCCGTAGATAGTAGAAAGACTATTAGCAGTAGTATCTGTAGCGCCGGTAAAAGTTATAGTAGTAGTAACACGATTTTGTGTGCTTTCTCATTCGCCTGCCACTTTGATTTTGATTGTCCCTCTCACAGTTACCTCTCCTTTCTAAAGTCTATTCTCTCTACAGATAAGCCCTCCGCCCTCTCTCAGTAATCTGCCTATTCTTTTTATTTCTTCTCTCCCTCTATCACTCTCACCAAATCTCTCTCTTTCTCATTCTCTCTCTCTCTCTCCTTCCCCCTCTTTCTGTATTATATTTTCTTTCTTTAGCCCCTCCTCTTCTCTCACTCTCTTTTAAACTCGGGAACATAAGTTCTTACCGGGCTCTGCTGCTGGGTTCTGATTGGTCGACGTTACTTCATTCATGAGGAGAACAGTTCAATTTATATCGGAGGGGTACCTTCATTTTGATACTTATTCTTTCATCATGGTCACTCACCAACTTCTTTTTGTTTTCTTTATTTCCCCT
>CM042152.1:109244304-109259304 GCA_023376005.1 Doryteuthis pealeii
AACGGATTTTATCTTCTCTAATATCTTATAGAATGATTATATTAACTTGATGCTTCAAAGGAATCTAATAATAGATGAGAAAAACTTTCTATCCGGGACTCCACTCTCAAAAGGTGCTTTAATACTTTTGAGAAGGGTCCCTTAGAAAGGATTTTTCATTTATTCCCCTCATTTCATTCATCTTTATTTCATCCGTTCATTCATTTTACCATTAATCTGTAACTATATATATATATATATATATATATATATATATATATATATATATATATATATATATATATATTAAATCTGGTCCGTTTATATTCATAGATTTCCGTTATTTACACGATATTTTAATTATATATCCAGGGAATCGTGACTTGACAAAAATACATTACTTTCTTTTTAGAAATACGACTAATGAATGATAACACACACACACACACACGCACACACACACACACACACAGATATATATTATATATATATATATATATATATATAATTTCTATTATTATTTTATGTTATATTTAAAATAATAATAAATAGAAGGGAGTCAGTCAGACAGAGAGGTGGGAATGAGTGAAACAATGGAGGATGAGAGAGAGAGAGAGAGAGAGAGAGAGAGAGAGAGAGAGGAGAGAGAGAGAGAGAGAGAGAGGTTGTGTGCCAATGAAAGACAGAAATAGATATACTGTTAAATCGATTAAATTCAAATCTTAATGGATGGATAGATTGTCCCAGGATAGATAATTGCAAGGATAGACACTCTAAGTCCTGTTTATTTATACAAAATATATATTGAACCGTAAGCTTACATTCTGCTTTAGCCTCATCATAGACTTGATTCAGTCTCCTAGTGTTGCTTACCCTCATCCTTTTGCTGTTTTTTTTTTTTGTGTGTAGAGATTCAATATAAACACCTACGTGTGCTTAACCTCGCTATATTTTTAGCCTACTACCTCCTCCGCCAGGACACCATATTCAGATAGACAAGCAGATTGCTTATTTGTAGTTTTACACGATTCAAAATTACCTTGCTTCTAAAAGAGTTTAATCATGAAAACTCTTTTAAAAAAGAATATTAGAGGTTGATGTTTTACAGTTTCTGTTTTATGAAACTCATCTCGCTACATACGATGTTGTTCCTTTGTAATATAGAAAAGTTTGCATGCACCGCAGCAGCAGCAGCATTCACAACATGAACAACATTTTTAAACCGATATTTATTATATGATTGTTGCATAAGAAACATTTTTGTTTCTTTTGTTTGTTTGTTTGTTTGTTTTTTTAATCGTATTTGATCTTGCTGCCTCGTCTGATGTCGCACAAAACATGTCATTTCGGATAATTCTAACGTTTGATTACTACTTCTTTTTTTTAAATGCATCTTAGAATTTAATAAGATACTTAGCTCAAAATAAGTCTAACTTTTGACTCACCTGAGAAAAACCTATCTATCTATCTATCTATCTATCTTAACAGACAGATACATATATACGCCTATATATACAAATGTCTCTGTCCCTACTCCCCCTTTCTCTGTAGATAATGACATAAATTGCGTCATATATACAATGTTATCTATCTATCCATCTATCTTAGACTATTCATATCTATTCATCTATTTCACAGAAAAACAGACGCGAATATAGGTATGTATATCCAAATCTCTCCCCCTTCCTGTACATCTCTCTCTCTCACACACTCTCTCTCTCTCTCTCTCTCACACACACTCTTCTCTCTCTCTCTTCTCTCTCTATATATATATATATATATATATATATATATATAGACCATTATATGAATCGCGGTATATATACTATGTAATCTCTTTATCTCTCTCTCTCTCTCTCTCTCTCTCTCTCTCTCTCTCTATATATATATATATATATATATATATATATATATATATATATATAATGTTCATGCAAAGAAAGAGGATTAGAAAAAAGGCACAAAAATGATTTAGTTACTGTGATCTGCGCACAAACACAGTTACTGTTTGCCCTCCCCTCCCCTCCTCTCCCCTCCCAACCGACAATCCTCGGTTCTCTTTTTTTAAATACATAAATACACAGTGACATTGGTACATAAGTAGGCAGAGTACACTGATGCACAAACCAAATTACAAGCTAATTCCGGATTAGTGAATATTAGGAAAGATTAAAGTCGAGTTTCAGAAATGAAAAATAATGCACGCAACAAATTGCAGCTGATAATGACATAATGACATTGTATCGATATAAACATATCGAATTTAATGAGGAGATTTTTAATTAAAAGCCAATCATAGCACACGTTTTCAATTTTATAGCTTGTGAGAGTCGGAATAACACACATAAGTTTGAAACTGCTGAGAGGAACGGACATTATTTACTTATTCCTTTATTTATTTTATTTTATATTTATTTTATTTTATTTTATTTTTATTTTATATGTATTTTTTAAAAACCCTGTCCAGTGGCCAAAAGGCTGCTTGGCGGCACTAGGTGTAGCAGACCTGCTTTTAGCAACCGAAACAGTGTTATCACACTTAGTCAGCGGCTGATGAGGGCAGGGTATTGCACGTGGTATTTATTACACATTGTATGATGAAAAAAAACCCTCCTGAATTTTGTGTTCCAGAAGTTATTTATTCTGATTTGGGTGACCTTCTAAGAGTGCTTGCTCTTAAGATGGAGGTTACAGATTTTCAATGGGCCTCCCATCATGGTTTAATTATTAGCAAGGTAGATCCATTACTACTGAATAGCGAGTTCGAATCTCGCTGAATGCTCCATATTTGCGACCTTGTGTCACATCCTACCCATGGTGTACAGATTGGGTAAATTCCGACTGATTTATAATGGGTAGCGAAGATATTTATGGAGAGTTTGTTTGTCCAAATGCTGTCACGTTTTCTGTTAATAAATAAATAGTGCTTAATATCGGCGATAGAGCATATACGTACATCTAAGTGAAGATAGTTTAGCGTCAACGGTCTGTAACTTTTCATGCATGTTCCATCAAATATCTATGACTTAGATGACGGTACATATATGTAGCCATCCTTCTATTTATCCGTATATATACAGTCAACAACGAAATTATTCGTACACCCATGAATAATGAATATATTGACGTATTTATTAGAATTTAATACCAGTATGATGCTAGACTTTTTATATACTATTAAGTAAAAAAAAAAGGGATATAAAATTTAATGTTTAGAATGAGAGGTTAAATTTACTGAATATGAAAAGAAAAATAAACCAAAGAGAAAAAGGCAAAATTATTCGTACAGTAGTCAATAACTTGTCTTCTCATCTTTATAAATTGCTGTAATCGTTTTCTAAAGTTTTTTATGAGATTTGAACAAGTCTTTTCTGGATTTTCTTCCATTCTTCAATGGTTACACGTTCGAATTCCTGAATTCTTTTTAATTACCAGCGGTTTATTTTATCTTTCAATTCTTGCCATAGATTTTCAAGAGAATTCAAGGAAAGTCTCATTGAAGGCCATGACGGAATACTAATCGTCTGAAGCAATGCAGTCCCTTATTTAAACGTATGTTTGGGATCATTATCTTCCTGGAGAGTAAATTGCTAACGTAAATTAAAATTTGCGCTGATAGTTGTAGATTTCTATCGAGAATTTTTATAGTTTTATAATCTTCATTTCATTATTCCTCTTATTACAATTAAGCTAAAACAACCCCAAAATATTATTGAGTCGCCTCGATTTTTTAATGTTGGCACTGCCTTCTTTGGGAGGAAAGCTTCGCCTTTCTTGTGCCAAAACTTTAGTAAACCACAATGTCCAAGAAGTAAAAAACTGGACCAGTAATGAAATTAACGGCGTGATCTTAGGGAGCCATTCTCGCCCCTTGATTTAAAGGGATAGTGCTTATTGCCCAGTGCCTGCGGTGCCCACTTGATGGTCAATGACGAGGTGATCCACCCATTTTTAGTGCCTGACATCCGATGAACTTCGGTTCGTGGGTGATCCCACATTAATAGGACCTTGTGTCTGGCCCGAATAAGTGGGATACGTAGTAAGTAACTCATAATATCCAAAAAGCTCGATTTTTGTTTCATCAATCCATAGTACTTGTTCCCAAAAATAATTTTCTTCGTCCAAGAACGTTTTGGCAAAATTAAGCTGAACAACAATGTAAAATGGTTTGTGAAGAGAGGCTCGTCGTGATCGCTTTTCATACAACCCATTTCTATTCCAACACCGTTGTATTGAGCGAGTACCTACACTGATACCATCACATCCAAACCTTTGGCAATGTCTATCAAAGTAATTCTTGGGTTTATGTTAACCCCCCGATACAGTTTTCGTGCACTTCTCAGCACGAATTAGGGTTTTCTTCCACGACCAAGCAAATTCTCTGTCGTGCCAAACTGTTTAAAGTTCTTTATAACGGCCTATACCGTAGATATAGGGATAGCTAACAGGTTTCATATAATGCTGAAACTATTTCCAGACTTGTTGAAGTTAATAGTACTCTGTGTCAAGCCAATGATAAACACCTTTGTCTTTCCCATCATGCTGTTAATGTAAGAATAACAATGGTGACACTCTGTGCACCACGTGATGTTCTTTGCTGGAATTATCACAAATATTCTACTGAATGAATTGTCTAGAAGGCTTCATGGCTAAGAATGTGCTGGCTCATAAGATAGATGATACAAATTACAATGTCCTGTAAACAAGCTAGATGCATTACTACTTAAAAGAGGGTTCGATTCTGGCTGGATGCCCAATAATTGCGACATTGTGTCACATCCTACCCGTTGCGAACAGATTCGGTAAATACCTACACAAGGCGATAGTTAAACCTTTCTTGCAGACTCACTATTGTATTTAGCTAAATCCATACCGTGTGTCTAACTACTGAACTTGTACCAGACAAGGCTATCAGTGGCGAATGGAATGGGTAGAAGGGCATTTTACCATGGTGTTATGGTTAGCAATCTAGTCTTGCAGATCCATTAAGACTGAATAGGGACTTCGATACTCGCTGGATGCTCCATACTTGCAATGTATGTTATATCCTACACCTGGCAAACGGGGACGGGTATAAAAAGGAGTCCTGTCGTATTGTAATGCTGAGTAAGCTCATCTCACAGATACATAACTACTGAACAGCGAGTTCGATCTTGGCTGGATGCCCCATACAAGCGACCTTGTATCATATCCCACTCTTAGCAAACTGGGATGGGTAAAAACGCGTCCCATCGTGGTGTAATGCTTAGTAAACCAGTCTCGCAGATTCATTGCTACTGAATAGCGAGTTTGATCTTGATCGGGCGCCCTCTACTTGTGGCCTTGTGTCAAATTCTATCATTGGAACATGGGAATGGGTACAGAAAAGACGTGGTGTAATGCTATGCAAATTAGTCTCAAAGATTCATTGATACTGAATAGCGAGTTCGATCCTCGACGGATGTGTCATATTATATCCATGGCAAATGGGGTAAACTGCATCTAATGGTGAAGTTCCAATTTGAAAATTTGGGGTGTGTGGAATAACCCTTTTACAGCATTACTCCTAGGTCCACTCTGATCGTATGTGTGATTAACTGTTAGGGTCCCATCTTTGGGTTAAATATAAGAAAACGAGTTCTAAAAATGTGTTTAAAAATAATTAAAAAAAACTGAATACGAAACTAGAATAAATAAAAAGAAGTCTTCGGCATAAAATAACCCAACAAGGGTTGACATGCCGTAAAATCCAACCAACCAATCAACCAACTAACCAACCAACTGAAAGGCTTAAAACCAAATTTCCCTTTGTCAGTTATGTCGACAAAATATATTTTCTTAGCTTAACCGTTTACTTAACAGAAATCACATATATGTATATTAACTGAAAGGGACTTGAAGATTTAGCTCTAGAGTTAGATTACATGATAATATCAAAACATATTCGATGGAAATTTGGAACTTTGGGGGGTTTGGAGTACATATTCAACGGCATTACTTCCAGGTCCACCCTGACCCGGAATAGTAGTACCTGTTAGGATCCCATCTAAGGGTTAAATAGAAAAAAATTTTTTTTTAAATGTGTTTAAAAATGAGTTTAAAATATTTCCAATACCCATCAAGAATGAATAAAACAAAACGTCTTCGGCATAAAATAACCAAACAAGGGTTGACATGCCATAAAATCTAACCAACCAACCAACCAACCAACAATTACGCCATGATAATACTTCGTGGGAAATAAGTCAAAAGACATAACTTATATGGTAAGAACGTTGCAATAGTAACTAATTCAACCCGATTCTTTTTTTTTAAATCGTATATACTGATAATGTCACCTGTTCCCCATTCTCACTGATGGTTTATAAAAGTCGTAGTTAAATGTATTGAATGATGCAAACAAATACATTTCTCGCACCTCTCACTTTTCCTCTTTCTTCTCCTCTCATCTTTATGGTTACGCATTAATTTTTCAGAAAAAGAAAATTATCTCCTTTCATTAACATCCGATTTGTATCTACGCTAATTGACCTTAGTAAACACTACAAGAAAATTAGATCACTTGTAATACAAGCTTCGATGATCTTTTTACCATAACAAATAAGTGAAATTCACTTAGATGTACTTATTTCGAATGGATTTACAAGACGTTATATACGAAGATGTAGAAACGGGGCGTGAGGGCTTCTAATTTAATTGTAACGAGAAATCAAAAATTATTTTCGAATGCCAAGAAAGGTTAATGAAAATGCAAATGAAGGAAGAGTGATGAAAGGTAGATGTATATTTAAAGCAAGCAAGCACACACGCATACACATATGTATCTGTCTTATATATATATATATATATATATATATATATATATATATATATATATATATATATATATAAAATAGAGGCGCATGGTTAGAGTCGTAGGAAATTGATTCGTCGACCCGAGTTCAAATCCTAGATGAAACTGTTTGCATTTCACATAGCGCTAATACCATTGGGAATTGTATGAATCCAACGATACTCCCTCCAGCTGGGGGTAAATAGTAGGGAAGACTGGGATCTTTAACCTTGGAAGGCAACCAGTCTAGAAGAAAGAAAATTTCGCTTAAAAAATTGACATTGTATATATATATGTATATATATATACTGACACACACACACAACCACACACACACACACACACACATATATATATATATATATGTATGCATATATATATAAATGTAAGTATATATATAAACAATGAGACAAAGAGTGATAGCGATTGACAAAGGTACAGAAACATAATAGCTAAAAGGAGAGAAAGAACGGACAAAAAGTTTGATATAAATTAAGAAGTAGAATTAGTGGGACAAAGACAGAGAAAGGGACAAAGACAAAGAGAGTAAAAGAAAGAGTTGGGATTGATTATCAATAACAAAGGAATTTCAATAGATTATGAAGAAAGAGAGAAAGAGAGACATAATGTGGAGTGAGAAAGAATTTTGAGATTAATAGACAAAACAGACTGACAGATAAAGAGAGAGTGAGAGAGGGAAAGAAGAGAGAATTAATGGGGGGATGGAGAAGGAACTAATGGACTTATATCTAATTTATAGATTTATTATATATATATATATAGGAGAGAGAGAGAGAGGAGAGAGAGAGAGAGAGAGAGAGAGAGAGAGAAGAGAGAAACTTGATATAGATTGAAGGGCAGAAAAGCAGGATCGTGAAAGGAAATTTAAAGACTGATTAATATCCATGAATAACTGAAAAGGAAATCTGAGATGGATACGCCATTATTATTATTATTATTATTATTATTATTATTATTATTATTATTATTATTATTATTATATCACCGCTCGTGGTATTTTCACACCAGATTCTAAGAGACAGCAAATGTCATCAGGCCTCCGATACTCTTCTGAGTATTCTAGCCGATCTTAACAATGTTGTTGTTTAGATGGTCTGTAATTTTTCTCTGGTTTCCAATTATTTGTTTTGCTCCTTTCTTGTTTTTCCTACCAGCTCTCAGTGACAACAAGTCTCTTCAGGTTTCTAGAACTCTTCTAAGTATCCTAGTCAATTTTAGTAATAATTCGCTCAGGAATTTTGTGCTGGTTGTGCAACGTTAAACAGCCCTAAAGAATAATAAAATCCTTATTAATAATGTTTTATCATTTGGAAATCTCATTTCACTGATAAGATAAAGGGACATTTCTTCCAACCTGAAGCCGTGACAGTGATACTATATGGCTTCACCATTTGGACTCCACGTCAACGAAATGTCAACGAAACGCTTAGAGAAAAACTAAATAGGAATTGTACAAAGATGTTGCGTGCTGTCTTGAAAAAATCTTAGAAGCAGCATCTCACAAAACAGCAGCTGCACGGCCACTTTCTCCATCACGCAAACCATCCAATTAAGACGAACAAGACATGTTGGATACTGTTGGAGAATCTAAGACGATCTCATAAGTGACGTTTTCATATGAACATTTAAACATAGAAACACCAGTGTAGACTGACTAGCAAAAATCTATATCAATCAGCTGTGCGAATTCTGGATGATGCGTGGAGGACTTTCCAGGGGTGATAACTAATAGGGACGGTTTGTGAGAGAGACTCATGGGTATCTGTCCTGTTTGCGGGATATGATGATAAAGGGTTTCCTTTATTGTTCTCAAACCCACACAAACATAAATAATACAAATACAAAAACAGGGAATTTGGGACATAGTGTGAATTATTCCGGAATATTCTTTCAATTTTTCTAGAAGCACTGATGCGGACGTCGCATATGATCCGGTGTTTCTTGCAAATGTATATAGTCTAGAGCAGGTAGCATGTGTCATTGGTTTCTATATGAACTCAGATAAAACAAAGTTCATGTATTTAATCAAGATGGTGCCGTCCCCTCTATAAATGGCAAGTCTCTGAAATTAGTAAACTAGTTTAGATAGCTCGGTAGCAATATCTCATCTACTGTAAGTCATGTCCCAAACTATTCAAGTAAAACGATCAAGCCATACTAGGTTCCATAGAGGAATGAAGGACGAACTTGTTCTGGGGATTAGGGAATCCAGAGTACCCATTTTATTGCCATTACTCGCAGGTCCACTCTGACCCAGATTGGTAGTACCTGTTAGGGTTAGATCTATGGGTCGAATAGATCTGTTCAAAATTATTCGTATTCGATAGGACCACGTGAAAGCAAAACATCTTTGGAAACAATTATATATATATAGAGAGAGAGAGAGAGAGAGAGAGAGAGAGTGTGTGTGTGTTCGGGATAAATTTGACAGTTTCATAAGGAAAAGAAAAAGTGCTTGGTAACTGCAAATTTTAATGGATTGTAAAGATATTCAACAGGCATGGAAAGTACACTACTGTCAACAAGTTTCACACAAAATAACCGCCATTAGTTTCGATCACAGCCCCAATCCTGCTCCGGAACCTGGAGCAAGCTGATGTTACAGTTTCCTTGGGAAGTGTTTCAAAAACTACCTTAATACTGTCGATTAACTGGGCTTTTGTAGTACTGGCACGGCGATTGGTGTCTTTCTCAACAGCACCACATACATAATAATCCATAGGGTTGAGATCTGTTGAGTTCGGAGGCCAAACATTGGAACTGGTGTAGTCGTAATACTTCATTGACAACCATTTTTGACATATCCCAGAGGTGTGGCAGGGGGCCGAATCCTGCTACCATACATATGGCCTACCATTGTCTACCCTTGTTATCCAGGGCTTGACTACAGTTTAGCAACTCCACGTAGGAATCTGAATTCAACCTGATACCCTCTCTGAAAAAATGCTTTACGAACGCAGTCATATCGTCTGTTGTGTTGCTTTTTTCTAGCCACAGTCACGTAGTTTACATTGCAATTCTCCAGTTCATGCCTGATTGTTTTTACAGTGTTCAGGGAGCATTGCGAAGCAACCATAATCTCCTTATTTTGATGGTCGATCATCATGATACAAGTTATTCTCTTCCATGATTCAGCTGAGTTCCCGTCATCCATTCTATCTGTCATCACGTATGTAAATGAAGAAGGGTCCAAGCTTTTAAATGATGCGTAGTGTGCGTCAATACCTCCAACTCACCGAGAAAAATAACCAAATATAAACGTCAAATTTCTCCCGAACACCCTGTATATTAACTCAAGGTGACTTGAAGATTCAGCTCTAGAGTAAGATTTGAAGTCATGGATAATATCAACATATATTCGATTGAAATTTGGGGGGGGGCAGATTTGGAGTACACCCTCAACAGCATTTCTCTCAGGTCCACCCTGGCCCGGAAAAGTAGTACTGTTAGGGTCCCATCTATGGGTTAAGTAGTATATATATATATATATATATTATATATATATATATATATATATATATATCACCATTTCGCGCAATTAGCACGTATATCCACGACAATCTGTCACCAACCTTCCCTATCCTTCATTTTCCCAGTGAGGTCCTCTGCGCAGCATCCAACATATTTTCATAGTTGGTCAATGTAGGTCCTTGATGATCGGCCCAAATTAACATGTCCGTGTGTTGGCTTCTATAGGAGAACGTCGCTTATGAGCTCGTCCTTGCTTCTCCAGCAGTGCCCGGCATGCCTTGTCCGTCTCACTCGAATGGTTTGTGAGATGGGGGCAGGTGACCATACAGCTGTTTCCTCGTGGGGTGCTGCTTCCACGATTTGTTCAAGACTGCACACAGCATTCTTGTGCAGCTCCCATCCAGCTTATTCGCAAGGCGCCTCGTTTGGGTCCAGATGGTGCAGCCATACAGCAGCACTGATACATTAGCACACACATATATATATATATAATAGAAAGTTTGAGTTACCGGTGAATATGGTCACGATGGTTAGATGGTGCAGAATTCAGGGAAGTAAGTCAGCGATATAACAAATACAAAGTGCTCAATACGTTAGTAGAGCAAATTTATTACAATATGGGAACAAGTGATAACCTACTCGAGTTTCACCATAAGAATCTTCAGGGTTAAATCCACTGAATTAATCGAGATACCGATTAGATAGTTTGTTAACGAAATATTTAACGCGATGAGCACACACGTGTAGTCGATTGCTATTAATCGGTATCTCGATTAATTCAGTGGATTTAACTCTGAAAATCTTTATGGTGAAAATCGAGTAGGTTATCACTTATACCAATATTGTGATTATATATATATATATAATATATATATATATATATATATATATATATATGTGTGTGTGTGTGTGTGTGTAAGGGAGTGATAGTCTTTAGATATTTACATGAAATAAGCTTTCGTGTGTCTGTAAAAATGAAAACCCCCCAAAATGTTTCCGAAATGAAATATTCATCGGGAAACCAATAATCAATGTTTCCCCGAATGAAAGCTGAAGCAAAATATAAAAACTAATAGCAATGAAAATAAACACGGGGAAATAAAGGTAATACAATTTCTATAGCAAGCAATAATTTCCACGGAGATATTAGCTGGAGCCAGAGTCCTTTATTTAGAAAGTAGATCTCTGTTGCTTTAGAAAAACAAGCTTGATTTCTTTCTTAACGAAATCTTTTTTTAAGAACAGCTTGAATTTCAATTAACATCTTGGTCGGGGATTGCTTCACGTCAATTCTCTACAGAATAATAACCCCTTAACCACCACTGTGGGTGGGTGGTCAAGGTTGCAGTCTTTCTATTTTAAATTGTTACATCAAATACCTGAATACGATTCGGGTGTCCTATTGTTGATTAATGGTTAGCAAGCTGGTCTCGCAGATCTATTACTTCTGAACAGCAAGTTCTATTCTCACTGAATGCTCTATATTTGTGACCTCGTGTCAAACGCTACCCGTAGTAAGTGGGTTGGCTAGTAAAATGGTGTCCCATCATGGTGTAATGGTTAGCACACGTACGACCTGGCGCCACATCTTACCCGTGACGAACGAGTTGGGTAAAATACCTACTTGAAATCGATTAAGCTTCCTTGATTTATTAATTGATTTATTGATTATAACGGCATTTCAACACGTCTAGGATTATTTAATGCCTAGTTTTTAGGGGATCGCGTTTATCTTATATTCAAATTGGAGGCCCGTAGTGTAATGGTTACTCCTATTTTTCTTGATATTCACTACTTCCTGATTATTAAATTATAAGATAAAAAAGTAAGTTATGTAGGAAGCGCGTGGTTTAATTGTTACCGTCGTAGGAAATGGACACGGCGAGACGAATTCAAATTCAGGGCGGCTGTTTGTATTTCATATAGCGCGAATATCCTTGGCAAATGTATGAATCCAATTATTCGCTTTCCAGATATGGGCAAATACGAGGACAGACTGGGCTCTTTAACCATGGTTAGGCACCTAGTCTGTGATAAGTGAAATTCAAGCCAGTTAAATCCACTAAAGAAATTGACATTGTGTCAAATCCTGCTCGTGCGGAGTGGTTGGAAAATATATATTCACATTTTTTGTGTATTTTTTTTCTTTTTTGGACCCTGAGCTATCGCATATGAATAATTTTTAAACAAAATTATTTAACCAACAGATGAGACCCGGAGAATTCGACCGGAGTGAACCTGGGAATAATGGCAATTAAAGAGTACTCCACACATTCCAGATCTTCAGAACTATAACCTCACCATCAGAGGTACTTTAGTAAAACTAAATATACTTTAAGGAAACCAATTTCAAATGTAGTTTAAAGTAACCCATTATTGGAAGTATATTAACCTTTGCAGTGATACAGTCAGTGTTTCCTAAGCCCCGTAGATTCAAGTTCATTGAGTTCTTAGTGAAAATACTTGAATAACACACACACACACACACACACACACACACACACACATATATATATATATATATATATATATATATATATATATATATATATTCAACAATTATCCACACTCTTGTTTAATGGAAGCCCAGTTCATCCTGGATGGTTTGATTCAAAGAACCATGACTAATCTGCTGAGAATAAGCTAATGCATCGATGATAAGCCGGTTTGACTTTATTATCTCTCCAGCGTGCTGAATCCCCTCATTAGCGATGGCGGTTGATGGGCGTCCTGTTCCCTCTTCGAGTGTCACGCTTGTCCTATCATTTATAAACTTCTCTATCCACTTCTACGCGGTAGTGCACTGTCTTCGAATTCTGCAAAAAATCTCCGATGAATTTCAGCCCCTAACACTCCTTCCGATCAGATAACAAGCAAAATGGTGCGATCAGGCTCAAACTTCGATCACGTGACCACAATAATGCCAACAATAAGAATGCATCCGCAAAACGCAGTGTATCAATAAGAAATATATGTTATGGCGAAAGTGGGGATAATTTTTTACTCTCCCTCTTAGTTCCTTTTTCAGTTTTCTTCTTCATTTTGGCATGAAACTTTTTTGTAAGATTAAATACCTTCTCCATGCCTCACTCTTTACGCAGTGATAACCTCGTATTTCATTGGTAATGACTTGGATTTTCATTGGATGTTCCATACTCAATTTTCTCCCCAACAAATAAATGTCTTTATGAAAGGGTTAATCATAGCTTTTCTCTTGTTTTATTCTGTTTGATCAAACCAATTTGCGAGAAAAATGACTGCTGGTAAATATTTAGCGGCTTGTTGTTAGAAAAAAAGCGGTGTAAAAAGAAAGAAAATAATCCAAATAAAAATAGAATAAAATCCCCCTCCCCCAAACAAACAAGGAATGAGGGGGGAAGAATATAAAGTGAGGAGGAAAAACTGAGAAACTATGTATGTCTATTGGCACATTTACAGCTTTAGGAAGGTCATGTTGTGACACGAGTTACTGGCTTTCCTAGTCGCAGGACTCGTATAATTTGACCCGTGGTCAAACCACGACCAGTAACGTTGCTGTTAAGTGAAAACATTAGCCGATAAAATGGAAAAATAATGTGACAAATAAGACTGAAAGAAAAAAAAAGAATTAAACGAAGTAAAAAGAAAAAAAGTGATAGAAAAATTAAATGATTTAACGATTACAATATAAGGATCGTGTAGAATCTAAATCTTTCAATTAATTCCTCAATTTTTTTTCTAATGGATTCAAACTGATGATTCTTCAGCCTGTGGCATGTTGGGGGAAATTGCCAGTTGCTGCCCTGTGACTACCGATAGTGGTGAAAATATTTCCTACGATATTTACAATATTCTTGAGCAGTGATGAGTCTGTTCAATACTTAGATGGGTGACCATTTAAGCAACAGAGCTGTTAGGAAAAACAAGAAAGGAGCAAAACAAATAATTGAAACCAGAGAAAAATTACAGACCATCCAAACAACAGCATTGTTAAGACCGGCTAGAATACTCAGAAGAGTATCGGAGGCCGGATGACATTTGCTGTCTCTCAGAATCTGGTATGAAAATATCACGAGCGGTGACATAATAATAATAATAATAATAATAATAATAATAATAATATAATGTAAAATCTTCATTATCCTAATTAAAAGTCTTTGTTTAGGGATTAGCTAAATCTATACGGAAATACGTTGGGTCAGACTAACGTGAAATTAGACCGAATCATGGATACGATTGACTATATTTTGTAATATTATCCAAGAGTTGTGAGCGCTTGTTTATATCATTCTCTGATGTGCACATATGTCATATTCCAGCTCAATAAATTGCTTAATTCATTACTTTGTTCGCCATTAGATGACGCGAGCGTAAAGTCAGCGATTATTTCAGTTTTGGTTAGAACTTATGAGACAATGTCGTGTAATTTTGTTTATGAAAAAAGTAAAATAAATTCCTCCTAAATCTACTTAATCAATTACATACGTAATTATTACATTATCCATGCTATTGGGTTTCACTTTTGGGTTTTTAGTAAATTTGGAATATTCATGTAAATACGGTAGACTACATTAAGGTCTAGCCTCTATTGCTTATCATTGCTCCCTGGTCCGCTCTGACCCGGAGTGGTAGTACCTGTTAGGATCCCATTATGGGTTAAATAGAAAAACATGAGTTTATAAACAAAATTGTGTTTTGCATTAAGAATGATAAACAAAATTTGTAATCCATTAAAAATG
>CM042152.1:109261804-109274304 GCA_023376005.1 Doryteuthis pealeii
TGTATGTGTATATGTGTGTATATCTGCATGTATATGTATATATATGTATACATATATATATACATATGTATGTATAAGTATATGTATGTATAAGTATATATATGTATATGTGTATATATATATATGTGTATAGATTTATATATATATGTGTATAGATATATACATATGTATGTATAGATATATACATGTATATGTATATATAGATGTGTATATATGTATATATAGATGTGTATATATGTATATATATACATATGAGTGTATATATATATATACATATGTATCTATAGGTATGTATACATACATATGTATCTATAGGTATAATATATATATATATATATATATATATATATATATATATAGTTATAGATTCTATGCGTCATATTGGCTAGATTACATAAACCAAGGTATTCCTTTCATACCCCTTTCTTAAATGCTGTGTTTTCAAGTGGATGTTTATTGCAGCAACTCCAGCTGCTTATAATGGTAGTAAACCATTTCTTAACTTTAATATTGAACTGGTAAATGTGGTTGTTTTATAGGAGGTCAAACTTTGTTGGGTTAATTAATGTCGGTCTCAATCCTTTCTTTTCAAGCAGTTATCTACTTAAATATAAATAAGTCATGATAATAATCATATATACACAATTATAGGGAGACGCGTGTTGTAATGGTTATCGTTGTGGAAAATGGACACGGCTCGACGAGTTCAAAGTCGGGACGAGGCTGTTTGCATTTCACATAGCGCTAATGCCTCTTTAATATATATTAAAACTCTTTTCAGAGATTCAGTATATATTGAAACTGAAATTGATCATGTTTAAATTTTCTTATAATTGTATATATTTATATCATTTAGATGTTTCGGACTGTTTTCCTCATCTTTATCGTTATATACTCAAGATTTCGGCAAATATGCCCTCCGGTCCTCTTCAGATGTTTCTTGTCTAACCCGGGAATCTTCTTGTCGAACCCGGAGCCTTCATTTAGTAATCGAGAGCCTTCAGGGAACTTCGAACCGAACCCGGGGGACAGGAGTCCCAAACATTTAAAGAATTTAAACTATTAAGTCTTATCTAGACCATTCAGACAAATTGTATGTTGAATGCAATGCAGAAACAATCCTATGAGTAAAATAATCGAATGCAGCAGAAGAAGGGACATGACTATGAATTATCTTGGTGATTTTAATTGGCAGCTGTTACGCTTTAATGGGCCACCCTTTAGCCTTCAAGCAAGAACGCTTGTCCAGTGGAAATCCTTGGTAATCCTTTGGCAAAGAATCCTTAATATTGTAGGTTCCTTCGTCAATGATTGCAAATGGACTATGGAATGTATCAGCGTTTAAGTAGTCAATCAGCCATGCATTAGGGATGTTGTTTGGCGGAGGAATAGACCACGTGACACCGCCTAGTCTATACATTTAGTGGTGTATTACAGGACACCTTATATACTAAAAAAAATCCCAACAGCAGCAAATAATTGATGGAGAATGATCATCTTTAACGCTTAAAACTAAAATTAGACCCTTATTTATCTAAACGTACGAGTACTGAATAAGTATATTCGAAATGAAAATAGCGCTATTTATTTTGTGTAAGAAGATGTGTAGCTTCATAGTTCCTGAAATTAGTTACTGTAGAATAGTAAGCAAATGGGTACCATTTGAGCTATTCGTAACATGATATACTCGATATATCTTCCTGACAGGGTTGTCAGCGATTACATCTAAGTGGTGATAAAGACTGGCATGAAGATGTCAGCCTCTCGAGACGGAAGTAAAATTGGGTGTTCTGTGACCCCAATATATATCATAGATTTTATTAACAACTCAGGTTTCACTGAGAAAGATCTTCAGGACAATTCAGACAGTAAATGATTAGTACAATCGGATACATATATATTCAAAACCACAGAAAGAAATTTGCATATATGTGGTGGAAAAACCTGAATCTTAGTAGGAATTCTATCGGTGGAGCAGCCATTTATTGTGCCTGCGTCAATTCAATATTTCGGATCTTTAATTAACTGTTCTTTAGAATTGGTTAAAGAAGCAATAGACAGTTTTTCTTCTATAAAGAAAAAGCAAAAATTGTCACCCGGCTTGTAATTTCAATCTCTTTTGACAATTTCCCATTTCGGAATGGGGTCCATGCCATATTTGTTTTCAATTTCCCATATATATGTGGGCCTGGGTTCCATACCGGCGCTCGCCAACTCAACGGCTTGGATCCGGGTGGTAAAGTTGAGAGCTGATAGAAGGTGATTCACTTCACCTCGGACGTGGAAACAATCTCCCTGGTTTATCACTGGCGAAAAGGAGATAGACTTTCTCACTATACGGCTGATACCGACAATAGGCCACTCCCCTACTATATATATATATATATATATATATATAGTAGGAGGAGTGGCCTACTATATATATATATATATATATATATATTAGGAGGAGTGGCCTACTATATATATATATATATATATATATATATATATATATATATATATATATATATATATATATATATATATATATATATAGTAGGAGGAGTGGCCTACTATATATATATATATATATATATATATATGAAGTCGTCGGGGCGGCCTAAAGTCGGTATAAGCCAATCAGCGAGGGAGTCTATCCCCTTTTTACTTGCGCTAGACCAAGGAGATTATTTTAGCGTCTGAGGTGGAGCGCCACACCTATGTGTGTGTGTGTGTTAACTCGCGTGTACGTATGTATGTTTACGCGTGTGCATATGTGTGTGTGCACTCGTGTGTACGTATGTATGTGTACTCGTGTGCGTGTGCAAAATTCAAAATTATACCGTTGTGTGTGTATTCGTACAAATATATACGTTTGTACACGTGGAAGTATACGACATTATAATCTTGTATATGCAAAAACATATATGGTGTCATGTAATTTATCTGGCTTTACTTAGTTTGGCATAAGGCCGAAAATATGGAGAACTCACTGAGAATCAAATCCATATTAGATATCGTGAATGATAATATATAATATATTATATATATATATATATATATATATATAATGTGTGTGTGTGTGTGTGTGTGTGTGTGTGTGTGTGTATAGTATTTTCAAAACCGCGGTAGATCCGTAATTATTTCACATTTATTATTTATGTATTTATACAAGCTCAAAAATCATATTAGTCTTCGTGTTTGAAAAAAAAAGAAAAAGAAAAAAAGAATATATATTAGTCTGGTCTTTATAGACGAAAAATATTTTATGTGTTCTTTATGAAGAAGGAATGAATATGATAAAGTAAAATGACACTTGATCCAGTTAACAGCGCATCAGATAATGTCAACTGGGCAAATAGACGTTTACATTTCTAATCGCATAGTTTTTTTCAAAGTGTTCTAATGGTTTCTGCTCACATCAAGAAAAAGTAATGGAAGTATAATCAAAGAACTAATATAGTTCACGTCAAGTCAAGTTGCGGCGGGGGGGGGATAATTTATGTATAGATTAGCACTTCCGTCTAGGATCAGAGTGTAGTATATGTGCGTTATGCTCTGGAACAAAATGTCCCTCCAGCAACTCTGGAATAACAGGGTGACTCCCCAGATTTTAGACAGGTATCTATCTTCTATCTTCTAAGGATATATATATATAATATATATATATATATATATATATATATATATATATATATATAGGGTGTTCGGGAGAAAGAAATTAAAAAATTAATGGATTGTAAAGAAATTCAACTGGCACGGAAATTTCAAAACTGAAACATGTTTCACTCAAAATAACCGCCATTAGTGTCGATCACAGATTTAATCCTGCTCCGGAACCTGGAGCAAGCTGATCTTAGTTTCCCCGGGAAGGGTCTCAAAACTACCTTATATCTGTCTATTAACTGGGCTCTTGTGTGTACTGGCATGGCGATTGGTGTATTTCTCAACAGCGTCCCATACATAATAATCCATTGGGTTAAGATCGTAAAATTTCGCCGACAACCATTTTTGACTTATCCCAGAGGTGTGGCAGGAGCCGAATCCTGCTGTCATACATACGGCCTTCTATTGTTTACTCTTGGTATCCAGGGCTTGACTACAGTGTTTAGAAGCTCCACGTAGGCATCTGAATTCAACCTAATACCCTTTCTGCATATTTTTGAGGAATTCTGCTGTACGAACGCAATCAGATCGTCTGTTATGTTGGTTTCTTCTAGCCACACCTCGTAGTCTATACTGCAATTCTCCAGTTCTTGCCTGTTTGTTTTTACAGTGTTCAGGGAGCATTGGTCAGCAATCTCCTTATTTTGGTGGCCGGCGCAGATCATCATGATACAAGTTATTCTCTTCCATAATTCAGGAGGTTTCCACTCATCTATTCTATCTGTCATCACGTAGATAAATGAAGAAGTGTCCAAGCTTTTAAATGCTGCGTAATGTGCGTCAATATCTCCAACCTACGGTGAAAAATAACCAAATATAAATATGTCAAATTTCTCCTGAACCCCCCCCACACACATACACACATACACACACGCACACACACACACATATATATATATATATATATATATATATATATATATATATTGTTTGTGTATTGTAGCAGCAATGTTTCTTATATACTTATTTACTAAGCTTAGTTTAGATGTGGCACAAGGCCATATTATGGGACACTCAGTGAAAATCGAACTCACTAACAATGGTCCGCGTCTAGCTTGCTAACCATTACACTACGTTAGGTGACCAATGTTTATTATATACCTATGTTAAAATATTTTTACGTCATTCATTATCCTCCTTTTTACGGCGTCCCATCGTGGACTAATGGTTAGCAAGGTAGTCTCGCAGATCCATTACAACAAAAAAAGCGAATTTGATTACCGCAGAATGCCCCAGACTTTTGAAATTATGTCATATACTACACGTAATGAACGGGTTGGGTAAATACCCACATTATCATCCCTATATAAATAATTCGTGAGAATTGTCTCTTGGCAAATGCTACAGTCTATTTTGTAAAAGATGCCAAAGTAAATCACTAACTAAAAAAAAAAAAAAAGACACAAAAAGGAGAAAAATAAACCAGTTTTATTTATTTATTTATTTATTCATTTTATTTAAGATACGTGAACATCCGTCAAATTTGTTATAAATATATTTTATCATGCGTAGTTACAAGATAGCGATGCCGGCTCTCTGACCAATCATATTGGCAAAATCAAGAAACCAAAAGAGGTAATTTTGATATTTATAACTTGATTTACTGGTTTAGGTAAAACTAGACTGACTGCTTTTTGCTGACTACTTTCTTCCTGCAGTCAGTCATAATAAAAGCTTATATCCTTCCTTCAACACATAATGTTGACACTTCTATTTTAGGGTAATTGTAGGGTGTTATGGTTCCAATACACAGTTCTTGTAATGTGTTTGGCCAACAAGGGGCTATATTCTAGTTTTGATTTTTTTTTTCAATAAAGAGGGTTTGCCAATTTGCAATAAAACTAAAGCACTTCTAGCGATAACACGCACACATTTTTGAATTAGGTTTCTTTCTAATGATTGATTTTAACGGCATGTCAAACAATAAAGGGTTATTTTATGCCTAGAGGTTAGTAAATCGCGTTTATATTTACATTTTTGTGGGAGTTTTTTGTATTGGCATACAAATAATTTTCAATCAGATCTATTTCACCAATAGGTTAGACATTAACAGGTACTATCACTCCAATCATAGTGGACCTCGGAGTAACGGAAATAAAGTGGCACTCTGTACTCCCCAGATCCTTAACTAGAGCCTCAATATCAGATGCATTTTAATGTTATACCCAAGAAGTTTCTTTCAAAGTCTATCAAGACTGTGTCTTCTGAATAGATGCATCAGAGCCGTTGATTTGTATGTTCACTATATATATATATATATATATATATATATATATATATATATGTATATATATATATATATACTAGCTGTATGTTCCAGGCATTGCCTGTATAGTATCCTATATATATATATATATATATATATATATATATATATATATATATATATATATATATATACTAGCTGTAGGTTCCAGGCATTGCCTGGATTATATAGTATCCGACTAAATTCAAGTATACGCTTTTAAAAAAGTATATATATATATATATATATATATATATATATATATATATATATATATATATATATTATTGCTACGCGTATTTGTAGTCTTTTCTGTTTTCGTTGATGTTAGGAAATATTTTTTTATCAATACGTATTTTTAAATGTTATTTGGAAAGCGTGGCCTTGCATTTGAAGTTGATTGATGTGAGTTTTTATTGAACTGTTTTATTAAACTGTGTATATGATGTTTGTTGGATATATGACAATGTAATCTATCTGAAAGAGTTTTAGTTGAATTATTATTATTATTATTATTATTATTATTATTATTATTATTATTATTAATATTATTATTATTATTATTATTATGTGAGTTTGTTTTACATCAGTGTTAACTGCTGGTCTTTCACTGGAGTCTGAGCTACAGGTTTCCAGGACTCTTCTGGGTATTCTAGCCGATTGCAGCAATGAGGTTGTCTGGATGATCTCAATTTTCCATTTCTCAAGCCTTTTTCCCAGCATTTTGGGACGTTCCAACTACAATTGGTATCACTTTGCCCCTCACATTCACGTCGTTCACTGGAATCTGAGTGACAGTAAGTTTCCTCAGAACTATTCAAATAAGTGGTATGTGCACAAACCAGAATCTGTCTGGGAAAATAATACCCGTATTTTTTTTAGATACAAATCTATTACATTTACTTTCAGACTAATACCCTCGTGAAAGGTATGAACCCTTTATCCTCCTGGGCTATGGGTTATGAAATTTCACTACTGTTCTTCTAGTAGGATGGCTTTAGCATTAACTAACCTATGAATGTTGATATGCCATTAAATAAACAAACCAAATCTAAACTAAAATATCAAGAGCACTTTTGTTCGGAAATCTGTTAGAATTGTTTACTATAATAAAATAAAAAATGAACTTAACATCTAAAACTATATTACTTTATATTTCTATACAACAGCACAGAAGCCACTGGTTTGACTAGTAACTAATGTATATAATAAAATAATGACACTGTAATCTTTACTTGTCAATTTTGCCATTGATTACTAAAACAAGTTAGAATAAAAACATCATTAATTTATTTTAAAGAACTGGTTATTATGTAGGTATTCTATATTTTGAAATTGAAATCCGACTCGGAACCACAAGTTTCTGGGTTCGTCAACTCAGCGCATAATGATTTGGCTTAGATCAGTACAGAAAATGTGTAGCTGATGGTAGGTGTAACGTCCCACCTAAGACGTAAAAATAATCCACCTGGTCTAGCGCTAGTGAAAAGGGGCTTGACCCCCTCGCTGACCGGCTGATACCGATAATTGGCAACTCCGCTTACTTTATTTTACTAAATATTATCTGGGAACAATATTTTTGTTACATAGCATAATTGAAGACTATAATTGTTAAACTTCAGCATAAAATAACCCAACAAGAGGTGACATGCCATAAAAAACCAACCAACCAACCAACCAACCAACGGTATTTTCTAACGGTACTATTCAATGACATATACGTTCTTACGTCATGTCGTTTGTTTTTATCTATGCTCGGAAGAGCGTTGCAGTTTAGCTTGCAGCAACTGCATATTACGTTTTCAGTGCATTAATTTCAAAAATAAAATTAGTAAACTTTAAAATAATGTCGCCTAAAGTAATACAAACCTGAAAAACGAAATCCAAAAGAAAAGTCGCATTTATTAGTAAGAAGATTGGAATTACGAAAATGGAACGACGTGTACACAGATAGAAGTACTCGTTGATTGGTTTTAATGGCATGCCAACCCGTCTAGGGTTATCTTATGCTTCGAGTTAACGAATTGAAACTTAAAAAAAAATGTCTATAAACATATCACAATTGAGCTTGATGCATCGTCAATGATGTTTCTAGATTTATCAGGGGTTTCGGGTCGTTCAACACCAGACCCTCTCACCCAGCTAGTATTAATAGCTTCCCATCAACTATTTATCAATTTATTGACTCACCCTTGTCAGTCAAAGCCTCGTGTGGTTCTTATAGCCAAACTCTGAGCAGCTTCTGTGATACCAATTCTTTTTTTGTGTGTTCCTGTAGTGTAATGGTTAACGTGCTGGATTGCAACATCGTAGTAAAGGAGTTCGTATTCCATTTACTTTCCTACGTTCACTTTTGGACTAATACCCTAGGAAAGGCATGAACTCCCTTATCCCCCAGCTATGACTTAAATACTACAACTAATGTTCTTCTACAAAATGACGTTGGCATTAAATGATCAACGAAGGTTGATATGCCATTAAAATAAAGAAACGATACGAAACCAAATTAATTCTTTTAAAAGCCATAAAGCACACCCTAAAAACCTCGACTGTCCAGTTCTATTGGCAAACAGTTAATTAAACTTTACTAATCAAATTTACTTTGAAGCTGTAGAAGGCATTCACTCGTATTGTAGCGGTTAGCAAGTTAGTTTTGCAAATACATTTCTACTAGATCACAAGTTCGATCCTCCCTGAATGCCCCTTACTTGGGATGTTGTGTCGCATCCTACCAGTGAAGAAGGGGTTGGCTAAATACTTGATGTCAACCTCGAGATGTAAAGTAATTATTAATGCATTTTATGAAATATAAGACCCTCACTATTTACACTTAATATTACAAAATTATGGAGTTAGATCAAGTATAAATTCTGGTAATCTAGATTATCTGTTGTTTAGTTCTCTTTTTTACATTCTAATACTTATATCGGGCGTCTGTGATCTCCGTATAGAGGTTTCTTTTTGTTATATATTACCTAAATAATGAGAATGGAATCATCATTTTTCCTATAATAATGCCTGTTGAATCCTCAGATGGGAGTAACCATGAGATATCTCTGGACTTGTTAATTCAACCTTGAAATTGCTAATTACTTTGATCACCTTGCGTAAACCTTTTCCGTATGTTTAGTGCTCATTGTGTCCTTCCTATCATTTTAACTGTAAAATTCAAGGCATGCTGGCAGCAGGGATTCCCTTTACTCTCTCTATCGTTATACGTGCCGATTGGACATCGTTTTTGACAAGTCATCTAACAGACATTTGGTCTCTTCACAGTGCTAGTGATAGAATATAAGTTTTTGCTGTTCATACAACACAGTGTGTCTATGTGTAGTGCTCCATAGGATGACATCGCTTGTGCGTTCGTCCTTACTTCTCCAGTAGTGCCCAACATGTTGCTCGTCTTACTTGGATGGTTTGTGAGACGGTAGGTAAATGCCTGTACAATTACTATTTTTAGGGTGCTGGTGTTTGTTGGAGTTTTTGTCATATAAGGCATGTGACAAAAGCCCACTTCTACTTATAGACTCACCGATAACCATGTGACCAACCTATTGGCCAACCACTGGCAGTGCTCTGCTGCTGATAATGTTACTTATACTGGCTGTTCTGGTCATACCTACACACATTGCTTTGAACCCTCGGAGGACGACGGAATATAGGATTATATCACTGGACCTTTTGACACTACGTAGGATTACATAACCCAGGACTTATTCACTTACCAAAGGATTCTATAACTCAGGACTTACTTACTTATTTACTTTAAGTTCTTTACAACTGGTCAAGGATGGCGGCTAAATATTTAACAGTGTTGCTTCTCGAATTTGTTCAAAACAGCACGAAACATTCCTTTTTTTTAGTTCCCGTCTAGCTTTTTCTTCTATCATTTAGTTAGTGTCAAGTAGTACTGACACAGTTACAGTTTGGAAGAATCCCCGTTTTATTTTATCAGGAGGATCAGATTTCTATATGGTCGTTGATATGTCAGTAGCAGTCCATGATTTACTCATGTGTGGTGTGTACAACACTTTCAGTCGATGAGATATTGCTACTGATGTATATAACTGGTCCTCTAATTTCAGCGGCTTACCAAAAAGAACAACCTGATTATAATAGTGATACTAAATGAATAACAAATTCACTAGTTTAGTGAGTTATTTTGTAAGACGCACTTGCTAAATATCACTTTACAGTAGACTCCGCTTTCGTTTGTAATTATTTGTTTCTTTATCGAACAAAAGTCTCGAGTTGATTCTTTTTAAGAAAAATGGTGTAACATCAGGCGTTTAAATTAGTGTGTCAATCACCTTGTATTTTTTAAAACCAAAATCGACAACCGAATTAATTACGATGGAATATATAAAGATTATTTTCACCTCGTTAAGAAAAACAATCAACAGACATGTGGTTGATATATTCTTCAATCGATTAATCACGTCGATTACATTAAACACGCACAAAAGAAAAGCCGACAACCAGACAAATGATACTTAATTGTGTAAGCAGATACCAAATCTCGATTCAGATTTGTCTTAGCATGTCAGACTTCGATATATACACATTGTTATATATCTCTAATAATAAATGCAAATGTCAGTGTGTCGGCGTGTCACATTCTTTCAAATTTACTCCTAGAGGCTGTCACTCAACATATTGTACCTGTTAGGAATCAGGCCGACTCTTTGAGAAAATTAAAACATTCTAGATCGAATCCGGACCTGCCATTCTGAAAATTTGGATTCCCAAGTTTTAATCACTACCTTTGATTTCGGTGATTTTTATGTGATTTCTTTTTTTTTTTTTTGCGACGACTATTTTTTGTACGATAAGATTTGTTATAACTTTGATATAGATTTTGAAATAATCGAAATTGATTGCGAAGTCCAGCAGAACTCACCCATGAAATAGTATTGTTTCTATAGAAAGTCAGAACCTTCGTACATCAAATTATCTTTAAATTAAGTAGCATTTAATATGTACTCAATGTCTGAAGTGTCATTGTTGGGCCAAATGTTCAGTCAAGAACCCACTGTAGAACCTAGGCGGCTTTTAAGCTAGTTACCACATATTTATGTACAAGATATTTATTTAGTCAACTCCTCCGCCAAAATGAGGATGCGATGCAAGGTCAATTTAAAGTGAAAACGACTGGTTTGAATTCAGTCTACTTTGCATTTCCCCCTAGTTGGCAGGATAAACTATTGATTGTTGCCTTTCCTAAGGGCATTAGCACGTAGGGAAATGTAAACAGCTTCATTTAGGATTCAAAATAGGGTCGCCGTGTCCATTTCCTTAGACGATAACCAACACGCAAAGCGTTTTCATAAAATGATTCTCAATTTGATATCATTTGAGAAGTGAATATCTGAATTACTATATAGTCTCAATCAGTGGTTCTTAATCGAGGTCAATATGGCCGTCGGGGACAATATAATATTTTTGAGGTCGGGGCAAGTAGAACATATTTAATCATAAAAATACAATAGAAAACATCGAATGGCTGGGGGGGGGGGTCCATCACAGTAAAATAGGAATCAAAGGGATCAACAATTAAAAAAAAGGTTGAGAACCCCAGATCTAAACAAATGAAACTAAACAGGTTTAATGTTGAGCAAAATAAAATTTATTAATCAAAATTTGAAAGACAAATTTAAAGGTATGTAGATTTCATGAACGATCATACAATTCCTCAGCCATCCTATACGGGTTGTCAACCTTTAGCCCTGCACAGACAGATTTTCTCTTTGAACTTTTGTGCCATGTCCAAATCTGCGTTGCATTAGGTACATTTTTGGCGAATTTTCTCACAAATGTTTGCTGAATAGTCTTGTTCGACTGAATTGGTTGATAGGTTGGATTTTACGGCATGTCAACTCGGGGTTATCGAGTTAGCCTGGGAGTAATGGTGATGAGACGGTACTCCACATTCACCAGAGCTCCAAAATTGGAACTTCACCATTAGATGCAGTTTAACGTCATACCCAGGACATTTCCACTGTGTTCGAGTACACTTTAATACCCCAAACATCTTTTCTATTCTAGTGGATGGTATTCTTATACTTTAGAGGATAGAATATTAAAGATATAATTTCCAAAATAAGCTGTTAAGATTGGAGATCATTCGAATGAGAAACAGTCAAATTAATAGATCATGTTTATTGATGATTTTGTTTTACGGCATATCAACCCTTTTTGGGTTATTTAATGTCAAATCAAGTCATTTTGATAGGAGGTTGCTTACAGTGCCATATGTTGCTTAAGTGGTTACCCATCTAAGTGTTGGATAGGTTCATCGCTGCTTAACTTCGGTAATCTACTGTTCAAGATGTCTTTACCGTACGCTGTTAGATTAGCAAGTGATATCTTTTTTCTGAAACACCCTTGTATATATAATTGCAGATATGCAGGCGATATTCAATGCCTTTTCTTCTGATAAAAAGGATATTTTCTTCCCTTAATATATTTTGTTTGTGTTATTTGAGCGATTTTTACTTTTTATAGTAAGAATAATTTAATCCAAAGTTTAGAAATATAATTATCTATAACTTTGTTTATATTCCACAAATTAAAAGATTAAAAAAATATTTAGTTATCCCTTAGAGAT
>CM042152.1:109276804-109331804 GCA_023376005.1 Doryteuthis pealeii
AATGGGCTATTCCATTTACCATTTATATAGGTTGTGTTTATTATTGTTGTTGTTATTATTATTAGTGTTATTATTATTATTGTCATTATTATTACTACTTTTGCTATTATTATTAATTTATAGTAATTATAGGCATTTATATATATATATATATATATATCCATATGTACACTCATATATGAGGATATATATGTGTGTAAACATATATAAGGATATAAAATATATTAGAGAAAAAGTTGGATGTAAGCTACACAGGGATGCAGCGTGCTATCTTGAACACACAAACCAAACGAATAAGAAGAACAAGACATATTGGACACTGCTGGTAAAGCAATGACGAATGCATAAGTGATGTTATCCTGCGGACGCCTGCACTTGGACACACCAACATACAACAATCAGCTCTGTGCGGATACTGGATCCTGGGCGGTGGACATCCAAGGTGCGATGAATGATAGGCACAGTTGTCGAAAGAGAGTCATGGATATTTGTGCTGCTTCTACGACCTGTTGATTAATATTCGTTTTAATTGTGTAATATTCCATTAAAAAATAATAAAATCCTGGTATCTTTGGTTTAGAAGAAAATTAACTTCTTATTTTAAAAGAAATTTGTTAGGGATATAGTTACTCTTAAGTGTATGTTCATGTTTCTCAAAATATTATTAACTAGCTGAAGTACCAATCTACACAGGTTAAGGGGTCAAGAGTAAAGTTGATCCTAATTAATTTTGTTTAAAACTTAAAGTGAGTAGCCCTTATAATATTTATCAGTTTAAACATTTTTCTCCGAAGTATTAGTTCTATCAAAGCAAAATTAATTTTTATTTTTTCTCAAAAAATAAAAATTATACTCTGATAAAGGTCGGCAAAATCTGTGTACGGAACATTTTATGCATTTTTCCTATTATTATTATTATCATCATCATTTCAACTCCATCTGATTATTTTAATAATAATAATAATAACGTAAATCCGTATACATATCGATTAAATGTGATATCGATAAAATTCATTTTTATCCATCTACATTTCTTTTCTTTACTCATTTTTTCCTCATATTGTCGGATTCATTTCCCATTCTCTCTCACACACACACACACACACACACACACACACACACACACACATATATATATATATATATATATATATATATATATATATATATATATCTTAAAAAACTACCGATGATTGTTGAAAGTACCTGTACTCAGACAAGAAAAATATGACATTTTGGCAGTTTTAAAACTGCCGACAATTACAGTTGTGATATTATATTTGCACAGTTATTTTTTTCTTTATTAAAAAGCTCTCTCGACTCTAACTGTTCTGCACACTTAATTACTGTTTATAACTCATTTAAAACTCTGGGTTTAACCACCATTAATTTTGGGACAAAATTCCTCACACATTTTCACTTTCCAAAGTATTCTTTTGGCAAAGCGTTCAGGTCAATGAATAAATTATATTTTTGCTTTGGAAATATACATAATGAACTGATATTTCCAATCTTTAACTACCAATAAATCTAATTAGTCATGTTTAATTAAATATGAGTAATTATTTTAGTAAAACGAACGTTTCTTTCACGGAGGGATTTAAATTCTTTCCAAGTAAAAGCAGGCTGCAACAACAGAGCTTCTCGTTGATTATTTTTTATTGTCACTAGCAAATATATGCAATAAAAAATGGAACAACTGAAACTTACTCTTCCATCACTCTCGTCTTTCATTGTTATTTTTTCTAATTTAAGTATTTAGTTATAAGAGGAAGTAAAGAATAAAATGACAGTTATTTTATCTTGTTAATGGATTTCATTTAAGATTCATTGAAGAGATTTTTGCTTATATTCATTAAAATAAAACCAAACAATTAGAAATCAATAATACTAAGCACATATTTATTAAATTCGATTTTTTAATATTAATATGCAAATTAGCCTTCCCGTTCTCACTGTAAACTGCTATTTTGTTGTATATATAAACATAATTGCATGTTGTCAGTATGTAGACATAGTTAACAGTATTAATAATGTAAGACAATTTTATTAATAATTGAGGTTTAGATAAAAAATAAAATCATGGAGAATGTGATGTCAATAACTAAGAGAATTGTGACTTGAGTAGGAATATAGTTTCGGTTACAGACAGAAAAACACACAATCTCCATTATAATAAGATATATGCCATCGCCATGACAGTTTTCCTTTCACAATGAGGAACATATTTTTTAACGTCAAGTCCGTTAACTGCGACCGGTAAGAATGCATGCAAAATTAATATATCAACATAAAACGTTTTGGTCATGTGTACGGTATACACAAACTCTTCCCAATTATGAGTATGGATATTAAGGAATTGCATTTTATGTCATTCCAACCCAAAACGTGACTTGACTGAGTGATAGGAGATAAATTATGATTCAGGAACATTTGTAAACGTCTCCGAAGCTGTTCAGTTTGAAGTGCAATAGAACGAAGACACAAACCGATGAGGATCAAATTTAGATTCACCAAGGGACACGTTTTTCCAGGACCGTGTATCGAATATGTAGGAAATTGCCATTAGCGATGTCAAAATATGAATAGTGTTGTAGTTAGAATTCTACATTTTTTGTGCGAAGTAAAAGAGTGCGTTAAAGAAAGAAAACAAATGATTGAATTGGATACATTCCGAACATACGTAACCGGTTTAAATACATGCGATTCTTTATAGAGAATTCATACTGTTTGTCTCTGCGGTTGCCCAAGGCCGTATTCCAAGAACCAGAATGACTGCTTCTTTGACTTCTTTCAATATTCTTTGGCAGTAAAGAAAAGACCAACTGGAAGTTCCACCATTTCTCAAGTAAAAATAGAAATGTCTTTTCATCAAATCTTTATTTTTTTACCAATTCTGAATCGGCAAAATTAGTGTCCACATAGACAGGAATTATTTTATCTCTTTTGTTAAATTAATCGAAACTATATAACCGTGTTTTTAGAACTATTGCTCTTCTTAACACTATATGTTATTTGTATAAATTTTTGAGATGAGGCTTGATAATTTGAATCATTTGGATTCTTCGGACTGTTGTCCTCATCTTTATTTTTATATACACTACGCTTCGGTCGATGTGATCTTATTCCTTCTTCATGTAGTTCTTGTCGAATCGGCAAGCTTCTAGTCCAACTCGAACCGAACCCTATATTCAATTTATTGGGTTATACTGTTCGCATTCCGCTAACCACTAACGGGCACACGTTTTAAGTTATGTTAAGTATTCTGTTATTATCGCCCGTGGTCAGGACTGAACCTGCAACCTACAGAGGGTTGTCACTTTGAACCGTATTAACTCAACCCTTATATCCGTTGCATTCTATGTCCAACTTGACAACCCAGAGTGAATTTTTGGAATTCATAGATTTATAAGAACACAAGAAAAATAAATGGTGAATAGTTGAGTTACTAAGAAAACGGATTCCAAGGAATTGAAGATGGGCCTTCATCCGACCCAGAAACGGAAAAGCACATTTATTCATTAAGGGGGACCCTCAAGAAAATTGCAATTTAGAAGGGCATTATAGAATTGATGGCTTCTTGTTCAAACGGTTTCTGCCGATTTCTGAAAGATTATCTCAACAACTAATAAACCCTTAAAATTGAAGGTTTTATTTATTTATTTGTTGGTTTTCGCCTTGGAATAACTACTAGACTAGTACGATACCTCAAATATCTGGGGGAAACTAGGGCGAATCAAATGTTTTAGAATATTTTGGTAATGTGAGGCATAATTCAGCAGTTCTGGATACTTTTACTGAAGTCAGAAGATAAACCACACAAGACTTCGAGAAGCTTAGCGCGTCGCGCGTCCGATACTCTTCCAGTGCTACTGGAAGCAGGACCTCTGTTGTTAGGTTTGCCTGGCTTGCCTGATCTTTGAGGTTGTTGCAACCCGATCGAAATTTCTTGAACCACCTGGTTACTGTATTGTAATTAATTGCGTCTTCACTTTTCGCACAACAAATATTTTTGGTTGTTTCTTCCGCAGTGTTATAACACTATAGTTATACTTAGGATTTGTATGGGAATAGTTTGTATTAAAAAATGTTAGTTTGCGAGGCAACAAATAATAATTTATTTTATTTTACAGGTGTATTTTTGAAAAGTTTAAAATAATCTATTTAACGCATAGATGGGACCCTAACAGGTACTACCACCCCGAGTCAGAATGAACCAGGGTGTAATAGCATTGAAGAGGTAACTCCATACTCCCTAGGTCTCTAGAATTGGAACTTCACCTCTAGATACAGTTTAAAGCCATACATATTACACTAAGACTCTGAGTCACTGCCTTCTAGCACATATTCCAAAAAGGGTTGGAATTAGGAATACAGATTTCTCAAAGAGTCTAATTTGAAATATAAATCTCCCAAATAAACTTATTAGAAATACATATTTTCCAAAGAACTATAGCCCAGTTCTAACTCATAAAGCATAAGTTCACTAAATAGACTATGTTGCATGTTCATCATCTCGTCTTACACATTGAGTGAAGCAATGTGCAACGTGTCAGCACATCAACTACCATGATACTACCAACCACAGTGGATATCTTTCACCAAAATATTGCAAAAGACCTTGACTCACCCAAGTAGAAGGAAAAGGAAAAACCTAGAATAAAGATGGAGGATTAGGAGGACTCGCATTCAGCAATACAAGGACTCGATAAATATGTAAAATTGTCCACAAAGAAATTGATTACAGTTATCAATAACAGGAACAATAAAATTATCCAAAGGACAAATAGGAACAGGGGGATTATTAAATGAAAAAAAATGGGAAGAAAAACAAAATTATGGACACTTCAGAAGACAAACTAAATAAATTGGCCTAAACGCAGAGGAAACTTAAAAAGAGAAACAGAATCGTAATTAATCCCAATCAAAGATAACGCCATGTGAACGAATTATGTAAAAGCTAGAATTAATAAAACTCCGAGGAAGAGAAGGTGTGTGTGTGTGAGAGAGAGAGAGAGAGAGAGAGAGAGAGAGAGAGAGAGAGAGAGAGAGAGAGAGAGAGAGAGGCAGACAGACAGGCAGACAGACAGGCAGACAGACAGACAGATATACATGAAAAAGTAAACCACATAATAAGAAAATGTAGCAAACTGGCAGAACTGAGTGGGGAAAGTGATCCACTGTTCCGCTTATTTCTACTAAAGCGAACGACTAGCTTCTGATGTATAGCATTATATCTTCTTCTCTCACTTCCATTTCTTTCTTTCTTTCTTTGACATATCACGTTTTCATTTCCTTCCTTCTTTTGCCCAAAATGAATAACAGAAAAAAATTAACTCTTCTACTAAGCTTTTTTCTGGGCATATTTAGTTAAGGGGCCAATGAGACATTTGCAAAAACCCAGAGGTCAGGGACATACAATGTCTGTACAGCCACAATGAATACCAGTCGAAAACAAACTAACAAAGATTCTACTGGTGAACATTCTTACGCAGGTGTATTTTAAGAAGTAAAAAGCGTTGAAATCTATCCGATTTATACCGGAAGTCTGCTTCAAATACAGAAAGCTGTGATTGATTAAGAATTCATGGAAGGTGTTAGACTATTCAATAAGTTTTAATTTGACAGCGCGTCTTCTGATTGGCTGTGAAGTTCAACTACAAAGTCTAATCAATAAAACTGGTTTCTGTAGTTGGGTGGATGCATTTTTGAAAACAGTTTCTCTGGCGACACAAATGATTCGTAATGTGGTCTATTGGGCGGGTGTGCGTGGGTGGAATCGACAGCAAAACAATAGAAAGTCTCTATCTGAATTATATATTCATTGAAAGTATGATGTAATAACGATAACGCTTTTATCTTCGCAACTCTCTGATCAGCATGCACACACACACACACACACACACACACACACACACACATATATATATAATATATATATATATATATATATATCACATAAGCACGTATATACACATATATGTATATTAATATATATTTATAAATTTCACACATACACACACACGCACGTATACATACATACATACATACATACATACATACAAGGTGTGTCAAAAAAGTATGGAAATTTTTGTATTTTCTGACACACCTTGTATTCTGAAAAAAATTAACGTTCCATTCATTGTTCATTTCTGTCTTGGTAAATACAGCTTCAATCTCGATATTTGTATGACACACCTTGTACATATATATATATATATATATATATATATATATATATATATATATATATATATAAGTGTGTGTCAAACAAATTGCTAATTTTTTTAAAATACATAACTAAATAGCAATCATATTGGGTAATATTGTACTCTGTGAAATGTGTACACCGAAAAGGAAGAAGTAGTATAACGAAGAAAGAAATGGACACCCGCAAGCACGAAATAACTAACTATGATTTCATGACTACTTTCGAAAATATAACATATTTAGTATTACACGTGTTAAGTATCTGGTCGGCATTCCAAATAAGTCCGTCGTCCAAGATAATCCAAGTATCAATGACATAGCTCAGAAATTAATACAGAAGAAGCAGCAGCAGCAGTGCCAGTGATTGGACAATAGAAATCCACCCCAGGTCAAGTCAACGAGTCTATATGACCATTTATGTAATTCAACAACACGGAGAAATAACAAGTTTAGAATATTTGATACAAATAACACTCTTACGATTATATGATTTCAAGTATTAAAATCTAACCCTAGTAATTTATACATAATTGCACGATTTCAACTGATTATTCCATTTAAATAATAATAAGTGTCTCGAAAAGAGTCCAGTGGAGATTAGAGGAAGAACCGAGACTATTCAAACTACGGCATTGTTAAAATCGGCTAGAATACTCAAAAGAGACCTGAAGAGATTTGCTGTCACTCAGCTATCAATAAACCACTGACTATAGCTGGTGTGAAAAACTCTAATGGAGCGAAATAATAATGATAATAAAATAACAATAATAGACTATGAAACGCATACAATTCTATGGGACTTTGAGATTACAGACGGGTCACCTTATCCCAGTCACAAGATCTGACCTAGAAATTGTCAATTAGTGGTCTTTTTCCTTCCCGTGAATCGCTGGGTGCAAATGAAAGAAAACGAATACAAAACGAAAAGGTAGCCAAAATGCCTGGGACTTGACGGAGAACTAAATAAACTGTGGAACATCAAAGTAAAAGTGATAGTAATGGTAGTTGGTGCAATTGGAACGGTCCCAAAGAGTTTGGAAGACAAATTGGATGAATTGGAAATCAGAGGATAAATCGATACTATACAGAAAACATTATTGCTATGATATGCTAAAATATTCAGAGGAGTCCTGGAGACCCGGGGAGACTTGTTGTGACTCTGGCTCCATTGAAATGACAATTAATAATAATAATAATAATAATAATAATAGCAGCTGAAAACAATGCCATAAAGACCAATTACATCAAAGCAAAAATAGATAACATTCAACAGAATAGCAAAGGGAGGATGTGTGTAGATTGGCACAAAATGAGAACAAAACTAGACACGTCTGGGTGGGAATGAGTTTCACTGGGAATTGTGCAAGAAACTAAACTTCGACCATACAACGAAACAGTATATACAACACCAGAATCCATTTTAGAGAATGAGACTCTTGAAATTCTCTGGGATTCTGAGACACAAACGGGTCACCTCATCCCGGTCAGAAGACCAGATCTAGAGTTAATTATCAAGAAAACAAGGTCTATTAGATATCGCCCAACAGGCAGACCACAGAGTAAAAATGAAAGAAGAAGAAACATAAAGAAAAATGCCATATGATTTAGTAATACACAGATGAATAGCAGGTCTACATTATGAGTGACAGTAATAAAAGAGTTATCTTATTATAATATGGAGATTGTGTGTTTTTTTGTCTGTAACCGAAACTATTTGTATACAAGCCACAACCCCCTTTGTTATTTACATCACATTCTCCATGATTTTATTTTTATTTAAACCTCAATTATTAATAAAATTGTTTTATATTATTAATTGTTGACCATATCTACATACTAATAACATACAATCGTATTTATATATACAACAAAATAGCGGTTTACAATGTGAATGGGAAGGCTAATTTGCATATTGATCTTTAAAAATTTGATTTTAATAAATATGTGCTTAATATTATTGATTTCTAATTGTTTAGTTTTATCTTATTGAATATGAGCAAAATTCTCTTCAATAAATCTTAAAAGAAATCCCTTAACAAAAAGAAATAACTGTAATATTATTCTTTACTTCCTATTTTAACTAAATAGTTAAATTAGGAATAGGAGTAATTGAAAATGATGGAAGAGTTAGTTTCAAAGTTGTTCTATTTTTCAATCATACCCCCTCTGTTCCAAATCATGTTATCTGCATTTTTATTCAGTTTCATTGGCCTTTCTAATTTAATATGATATTTTATTATACTAAAACTTAAATACTTGCACCCGGAGGGTGCATATATTTGCTCGTTCATATAATAAGCCAACTGTCGCAAGAGAAATCATCACCTGGAAATTGTGCAAGAAACTGAAATTTGGCCATGTTCTTGAAAATAAATCTCTGGCACTTAGAGATACAACAGTCACACAATGCACACCAAATTAACAGTTAATTAAGACGAGAACTTGTCATCTTGTGCATTTTTTATGTATTTTAGATATAATTTTATGAAAAAAATTCACATCCTTTTATTATTATTATTTGTCATTATGACGCTGCAGAGTTACGAAAAGTCAGACGTACTGATGTTCGCTAAACTGGAACTAATCTGGAAAAGAGGAATTTGAAAAAGGCCAAAATCGGGGTATAACTGCACACACACACACACACACACACACACACACACACACACACACAAGACACGAAAGCTCTTTAATTTTGGTATGGTAACTGGCCTAAGACAAAAATTACTCTGAATTAAATCCTCTTAATCTCCGCTTAAAAATTACCTTGATCACATCCTGGAGAGGGGCTGGCTAAATACATGTACTGCACACACACACACACACACACACGCATACACACGATTATATGAATATACGTTTTTATTCTTTTCATTTGAAAATAACTTTTTGACAGAATCATAAGATTGTTTCTGAACGAAGATGGTTAAAAGAAAAACGAAACACTCGAACGTGGTATATCATAATCATAAATAGATACATTCTCTGAATATTTGTATTTTTCTATTTTTACACTCACCCACGGTCGGATTTATATGCATTTTCGTATATATATATATATATATATATTATATATATATATATATATATATATATATATATATATATATATATATATATATATATATATATATATATATATATATATATATATATATATATATATATATATATATATGGATTACACATCATAATTACATAGTAATATCTTATATGTTAAAATATCACGAGGCAGTTTTCGCTAGCAATCATTATTCATATTTACATAAGAACACAATATATCATTAATGGCGATTTGTTATTAATATATTTGTTGTTACTGTATTGCAAAAAAAGCTTCCTATTCAACATTTAAATATAAAAAAAAAATAAAACAAAATACAACAAAATTAAAGAAATAAAGATTATTTCTTTATCGTTTAACATCTTTTTATTGATTTTGTAAATGGGATTATTTCTTCATTTCAAATTGCTTTTTGAACATTAGTTATTTTATCAAGTTTCTATCAATCCGAATCAAAGTACATTAAACTCATTATACAGTGGTACCATTACTTCCAAGTAACCTATCTTGCGAGTTTTCCACATTATAAGGTGTTGCACAGTGAATTTTTTGTTTTGTGTTAAAAGCTAAAATTCGAGTTACGGACGATCTTCAGTTACGCTTATGTTAATAATTTCACTTAAAACTTTTAAGTTTCCAACCTTATTACGGTAAAGAAATATATCATTTATATAAAAAAATAAATATTAAAACATTTTACAGCTCATAATTCATTACATTCTATTTTATTATGTTTTATATGCATAAGTTATATCTTATAGTTAGAGAAATAACCATGGGGATTTGTTTCCCTCTAATTCTAGAGAGAAATGGCGTCTTGTCTGCTGGGGTTGTAAAATAACCGACTGCACCTCTGCAGAGGGGTAAAATCTCACCAATGGTACCACCTGTTAGTGTCGACCCATGATGCTTAAGGACGGAATCCAGGTGTCCGTCCAGTCTATGACATACAACACTCCAGTTTGACCCTTACTTAGGCTAAACGGGTGGTCGGAAAGGCGACGGGTCATATGATTGACGGACCCTATTTCTCCGATGGCAACCCCAACCCTTTTTATCATATATGTGGTAGAAGGCGGTAGCTGAGGGCCTTAGTATCTTGAGTATGACGTTAAACTGCATCTAATGGTGTAGTTCCATTTCTGGAGCTTGGTGAGTGTGGAGTACACCATCATCGCCATTGCTTCCGGGTTCACTCTGAAACGAAGTGGTAGTACCTGTTAAGGTCCCATCTATGGGTTAAATAAAAGAAAATGAGTTTAAAAATGTGTCTAAAAGAACTGAGTTGAATACCATCAAAAATGAATATAACAAAACGTCTTCAGCATAAAATAACATGTAAAATCCAACCAACCCAGAGAAAAATGCTGATGGGTAACACCTAAACATAGCACACTGGTCATCATCAAAGTATGCCGACAGTACTGATTCCCTCGATTCCCTCTCACCACCATCCCAGCATTGACAAATATTCTAGATGTTATCCTCAGAGCTGATGAAAGTAAGTGTTTGCTGGTCAGCCTTCATTGTTGTATCCATGTGTAGTAGTACATTGGAGAACGTTACTATGAGTTCGTCTTTGCTTCTCCAGCATGTGTTTTTTGTCTTACTTGGATGATTTGTGAGATGGGGGGTAAGTGACCGTATAATTGTTTTTTGGAGTGTGCTTCTTCCAGGATTTGTTCAAAACAGTAGAATTCTTGTTGTTCCCATCTAGCACTTTGTTAGAGTCTAAGTGCTGCAACCATGCATCAGTACTGACACGGTAACAGAAGACGGTTGGAAGTCTTACAGTTTTACGACAATAAAATCCCGAGGATAAGTGCCGATCCATACGTAAATAATATTGTTTTTACTAGAACTGTGCAAGTAATTTAATAAAATCTTAAAAAACAAAACAAAAGAGAAACAACAAAAGTGCGAAGTGTATAAAGTAAAAAGAGATGAGAGAAAAATAAAGAAGAAACGAATAAAATAGACGTAATAAAACGAACCCGAGTGAGAATGATACGAGGCGAGCAAGAGTCAGGAATTTAAAAAATGTCAATTTATTTTACAGATTTACATACAGTAGTTATCCTCAATAACATTTATGTCTTTTCTATGTGTGTGTTGATATTACTTTTAGTAGGTGTGATATTGCTATCGAGGTATATGAACTAGAAACTGGAAAAAGTATAATAATAATAATAATAATAATAATAATAATAATTCTATCTCTGACTTTGTTTCTCGCCATCCCTCCATATCGGTCGCTTACGAGTTAATCCTTACTTCTCTCTCTCTCTCTCTCTCTCTGTCTCTCTAACTATACAGTAGTATTGATACTGGTACAACTTCGAAAATTCCTGTTTTTCAGGATTTCAGTGTATTAAAATCCAGGCGGTAAATAGCGATGTATGTGTAAATAAACCTATCATTTTTTTTACAGTATCTATACAAGTAATTTAATAAAAGAAAACGAAAGAGAACAAAAGAGTGGAGTAGAAAGGAAACATTAAACGCAAAAAGAGAGATAGAGAGAGAGAGAGAGAGAGAAACAGACACAGAGACAGACAGACAGACAGACAAGACAAAAAAAAAAAAAAAAAAGAATCCTAGTGATAGTGATACGAGACTATCAAGAGTTTGGAATCTAAAGAAAGTCAATTTATTAAAATAGAAAAAAAGAAAAGAAAAAGTCAAATCGATGATTTGGCTGAGAATGGAGCGGGAAAATGGTGAAAAGTGACTACGCGCGTAAGAGATTGGCGTAAAGCAATAAGTTCGTTTGGTGAATATGTCATTTCCGGCCGCAGACAGAATTCAACGTCATTGAATGATCAAAGAAAAGTTCAACTCTTGGTAGAAACGATGAACGATGAACGCTGACCGTTGGATAGTCGACTGGGATTGGTCAATGTCCGTTGCGTGAGAAATGTCGAAGCTGCTCCCCCCACACATACAAACACGCACAAAAGATAACAATAATGAGAACATCAGTGAAGATGATGTTCATCAGAGTAGCAATTATGGACAAGAGTTAGTCAGATTCCATCTTGTATAAAGCACTACTGTCTGGGAAGAAAAAAAAAACAATTCAAACGACGAAGAAAGAAAACATCTTGATATATACTTTACAGATAGTTTACTAACAGGAAAACAAACGAACAATCTTTTAAGCGTGTAGAAATACTTCGACCGTAAAAAAAAAAAGAACCCAAACATATCTTTTGTCTTAGCAATTACAATAATTGATAAGACAAATTCGTATTGCAATTATTTAAACTAGTACAAAATAAAAAACACCCTCCGGGCGATGTAAAAATAGATTTTTGAAACATATTGCCTGAGGGGTGGGAGTAAAAAATTCAATGTCAGCAAGTTTGTACCCTAAGTAAGTAAAATCATAAATTCTTTAAAGGATTAAAAAATAAAACAATTTGAAATGTAAACTTTAAATATTTATTAAAATAAAACAAACTATATATAATATATAATACCAGTCATGTATTTATTAAAACTTGTTTTAAAAAAACAATGAGAACTATCTAATGTTGGATGTTCAGATTTTGAGTGTATTTATTCTATGTTATGACGATTTTGGATAATATGACGTAAACAGTGACGTAATTTTTGTTACAGACAAAACCGAAGCGAATCTCCATTATTAATAGAGATGTAATCCCCAGCAAATATATAGGGTGTTTCAGAAAAATTGATATGATTTCGTTATGTAATAACTTGACCAATTCTCGTTTAAATGATCCCCAATTTTAACAGCATGTGTAGAAACAAATCAGAATTTCGATTTCTAATGTTTTATGCATTTGTTTTTCTTTTCAGAAAATGCCAGTCACTGGAAAAGGTGTGCTAGATTATGTACCGATAAAGTCAAACAAGTGGATGCAGTGTGCATTTGTAAGCGCATTCGCTAAAGATGCATCAACCTAGGTATTTTTTTATCATATTATGAAGCGGAAGAATATTAAAAAAACACAGGTAAAAATCATTTGTTTTACAATCTAAAATGGGAGAAATTTATAAATCAAAATCTGTATCTCTCAAAATTGCGTATCTTTGCCGTTTTGTTCTCTTTTTAAAATGTGCTTTTTTAACTTGATTTATTTCATTGTTATAATTAAGACATTCGTACAACATTTTTATATGTAAGTTTAAAGTTCGTAAAAAAATTAAAACAAGTGACAATTTTTTTTTTTAATAAAACTTAAAAGGAAGGGGAAGGTATTGTAGTAGCAAGATTTTGGCCATATCTACTTCAACTACAATACAGATTTGGATATGGCATAAAAACCTCACAGATGAGGTGTCTTGTACAGAGCAAAAAGGATTTAGAAAACAAGGAGAATCGGAAGATATGGTTGAAATCTTGTGAAATCCTTCATGATAACTACAAATGGATCACTCATTTAAATTTTGATGAATAAATATTTTGTTAAAAAAAGGTCTGTTTACTTTCATTTACCCAGAACATTCTTTCTAATTTTTAAAAAATTTTTTTACCTATGAACCCCTTTGATTTTTACTCTGATTTTACTCTGGTGGATCCCCCTATAGCAATTCGATGTTTAAAAGCCCTATCATATTTTTATAATCTAATATTTTTTGAATGCCTGGATCCAAAAAATGTTATATGATCCCGAGGGAGTCATATGGCTCCCGGTTGAAAGCCACTGGCCTAGAATATATAGTTACTCAGATGTTTCGACCCAAAATTATCTATTTTTTTAAAGATACGCAATATACATATTTTCTTTCTTTTTTTTTATCCAGAATGATGAATAAGTTTTATTTTGTTCAACAAAAATTGTCTGTTAAATTCATTTTCATTGACTATAGAATTACTCAGATATTTACAACTCAAATGATATGAAATGTTTTAAAACAACCTGTATAGATGTATGTAGATTTTTCTTTTTATTGTTTATTTGCATCCGCTATTATTTTATTATAATGGAGATTGCATGTTTGTCTGTCTATAACAAAAACTACCCCATCACTGACGTGACAATCCTTTAGTTATTGAATAATACGTATTTAATCTTAAGTAGCATCTTATTTATCAACAATGTCTCTTAAACTTTTGTGCATTATTTTCTTCTGAGTTCTTATTTTGCACGCGGTCCGATCGAACGTTTTTTTTAAACAGATATATTTTATCCATATATAGAACCCTAATAAGTACTCCTATTCTGGATCAGAGTGAACCTGGGAGTAATGGAATTGAAGGGGTACTCCATATGTCAAAGATTTTCAGAACTGTAACCTCATCATCAGATGCAATTTAGTATAATACCGAGGACATCCCCTTAAGAGGAGGTATTTCTCCTCTGAAGGAGATAAGTCGTCGTATTGACTGCTCCGCCACTAGGGTACAGTCTTTTAGCTTTACGGGTCTTCACCCAAGGCCAACCGTTGATTCCCATTAGGGGTCTTGCCTCTCTGCAGAGGTGCAGTCGGCGTATTCTACAGACCCAGCCGACAGGGTTAGTACGTATCAATTTTCTTGTTTCCCATTTTCATAATATATATAACATGTAATGTAAAAATGAAAATTCATTAATTTTTTCGGTTGTTTAATATTATCATTTTCCCATGTTATGACACAATACAACATATAGAAATAGTTGAGAATTGATCTGAAATGGAAGCTTTGCACAAACTAGCTTGATACTGGCAGGTGGCGTGTTGAAAAATATCGTGCCGGTGCGCCACGTCAGATAATTTCAGAAGCACTTGAGTAGATGATTATTGAAATGCAAGTGGGATAAATCGTGAGTAAATGACAATATTTGACAATGGCATAAAGATATATCGTTGACGAGAGAGAGAGAGAGAGAGAGAGAGAGAGAGAGAGAGAGAGAGAGGGAAGGAAGGAGTAAGGATTAACTCATAAGCGACCGATATGGACGGATGGCGAGAAACAAAGTGAGATAGAATTATTATTATATTATTATTATTATTATTATTATTATTATACTTTTTCTTGTTTTTAGTTCATATACCTTGGTAGCAATATCACATCTACTGAAAGTAATGTCGACATACATTAGCTCAGTCGGTAGAGTGTTCAGCTAGGAATCAGAAGGTTCTTGGTTCGATACCGATCCTCGCCAACTCAGCGTATGAGTAGCACAAATATCTGTGCGGTAAAGTGAGGAGCTGATGATAGGTGTGGCGCTCCACCTCAGATGCTAAAATAATATCCTTGGTCTAGCGCTAGTGGAAAAGGGGATAGACTCCCTCGCTGTCTGGCTAATACCGACATTAGGCCGCCCCGACGACTTTACTTTACTTTACTTACCGTATGTAAATCTGTAAATTATTTCAAGTTGCAGCCGAGTAAGTACTACTGTATAGTTGCACTACAGGAATTTAAGGAAACGCCAGGGTAAGAGCTAAATGGCAACTACAGAAGAATATTGCGTGCTGTTTTGGACAAATCCTAGAACCAGCACTCTTCGAAATTACGGTTGTACGGCTACTTACGTCCTATCTCACAAACTATTCAAGTAAGACAAGCTTTGTGGGAGGAGTAAGGGCTAACTCATAAGCGACTGATATGGACGGATTGAGAGAGAGAGAGAGAGAGAGAGAGAGAGAGAGAGAGAGAGAGAGAGAGAGAGAGAGAGAGAGAGATTTAGTGGCTAAGGAAGCGCATGGTTAGTCATAGACGAAGTGAATAGGCCTCTATGCTAACAGACGTGGAAAATTGTGAAGTAGCCATGAACGGAAGAATTATAATCTATTGATGCTTGTCCAAATCGCTTTTACGTTAGGAATTGGCACGGGGCTTTTTTGGTGTAGGTTAGGAGTGAACATGTATGCATAACCTAGTTGGAAATTCAGCAAGTCTGAGTCGTTCAGATTTAAGGCGATCGTAAATGTCAGTTTTTGACCGGGGTAGCATGGAAGGGCTTCGGTACGATTCAGACTTGCCAAATATTTTGCCGTAGCACGCTATAAGTAAACGAGAGAGTTAGGAGAACGTTCAAACTTGTTGACAAATGGAAGCGTCTGCTGTGTGCGAGGGCCATGCGAAGAACAGTGGCACTTTCATTAGCACATTCTCATCTTGTTAATTGTATCATGGAATCTTGTTAAGTAAGTTAGAGTAATGGGTATAATTGCTTGCTGAGATAATGATCAAGTGTTTATTGTTAGGCTTATATATATATATATGTATATGTGTGTGTGTGTGTTGTGTGTGTATATATATATATATATATGTGTGTCTGTGTGTGTATATATGTGTGTGTGTGTGTCTGTGTGTGTGTATATATATGTGTGTGTGTCTGTGTGTGTATATATATGTGTGTCTGTGTGTGTATATATATATATGTGTGTGTGTCTGTGTGTGTGTGTGTGTATATATATATGTGTGTGTGTATATATATATACATATTTGTGTGTGGGAGATATATATATATATATATATATATATATATATATATATCACAATTTGAAAATGCATAACAGGAATGTACTGAAACTGATATCATAACAACAGAAACGCTTAGGGTTATTTCATGCCTAAAGGTTAGGGAATCGCATGCATTGGACATTTATGTGTACATTTTTTGTGCCGTTGTTATTTAAAGCTTTTTTTGCACACAGTTCTGTTGAATAAGATTAATTTTCAAACAAATCTATTTGACACACACACACACAGACACTTATATATAAATATAATTGCATAGGCGAGAAACCGTTAGTTACCAAGTGCATGTCTTTGTCAGAGTAAGATATAGATGTTCCATCCATGATTTTGTGCACTATTTACTTATAAATAAAGATTTTTTATCAACACACACACACACACACACACACACATATATATATATATATATATATATATATGTACATTCAGGGATTGACATTTTCTCGATTTGTTTAGCCTTACATTTGAACATATATGCCCGCCTAAATTCATTAATTATTAACTAATTAATTTTCAAAATTGGGTATGACTTCAATTAAACACATATCCTCCAAAAATTGTCGGCTTAAAACCATATAAAAATAAACATATTTGTTTGTTTACTTAACTTCATATATATATATATATATATATATATATATATATATATATATATATATATATGCTGGGCACTACTGGGAAAGTAAAGACTGAAGTCATAAGCAATGTTCATGCATGGGGTTCTCTACTTGCACACACGAGTGTAGGCTGATCAGCTCTGTACAGACGCTGAGTGCCGTCTAATAGACTTACCAAGGGTGATAACTTATAGCAACTGATGGTCTGAGTGTATGTGTGTGTGTGTGTGTGTATGAGAGAGAGAGAGAGAGAGAGAGAGAGAGAGAGAGTAAAGGGAATCCGTACGGTCAGCACACTGTAATGATAATGATATTAGAAGAAATGTATCATATATATATATATATATATTTTATATTGCATTCCGTCTGTCTATATATTTATATCTTTCTATGGTTTAATTCTACTAACTTTATCAATTTAAGTTTTTAAAAATTCAATTAAATTTTCGTTCTTATTTTTATAAACATATGTATTAAATAGTTCATATAACCAAATTCTTTCTATTAAATAATAATTTTTCAAATGATGTTTAAGATTTAAATCAACATTACCTTAAAATATTTTCTATACATTATACTAAAACTGACTATGAAATCATTAGTATCTCCAAACAGAAAATGATGAAGCCTAGTACCTATATGATTGTCTCAACCCTATTGCCCTTATGGCAACCCCCAACACTTTTTATCATATGTGCTAGAAGGCGGTGGCAGAGCGTCTACATGTCTGAGATATGACGTTAAACTATCTGATGGTGAGGTTCCAGTTCTGGAGTTCTGGGGAATGTGGAGCTCCCCTTCATCATCATTGCTTGACAGGTCCACTCTGACCCGGAGTGGTAGTACCGGTTAGGGTTCCATCTATGGAAATAGAAAAATGAGCTGAAAAATTTCTTCGGTATAATGTCATGTTTTATGGATTTTATGGCATTGTCAACCCAATGGGTTGACATGCCATAAAACCTAAACAACCAACCAAAATATTATTTTACTGTTATATGTGATGTGATTACGTCCATTGGGAAACGCCATGTAACTGTTCCTGTTGTAACATAATCATATAAATCCATCGCGATAAATTTATTGTGATAAATTCATCGCCAGTAAATTAATCGTATGATAAGATTATCGCAGTTGAATTATTTGTGGCTGTTTAACTCAGATTGTTAGGAACAACAAATAATAACACAAATCAGTTAAATGTATTTCGAACTCAACAATATTAGTTTTTATTTCTCACCAGTCATTGTTTAGACATTAACTGTCCACACATGCGTGCTCATACAGCCACCTTGTTTTTTCTTTTCTGATCATCCTGCTGGCAAGTTATGCTGACGTTTTTTAGGTCAGTCGGTAGAACACCCACCTAGGTACCACAAGTTTCCAGATTTGATACCGGTCCTCACTAACCCAACACATGAATAGCATAGCTTTAATATGTGCGGTAAAGTTGTAGATATGACAGTCCAACCCAGACGCGAAAACAATCTCCCTGGTCTAGTGCTAGTAAAAAGGGGATAGACTCCATTGTTGTCTAGCTGATACCGACAGTAGGCCACTCAACCGACTTTACTATTTTTTTTACTAACGAGTGATATCGTTAATTAGGGAGAGTTATCTCCCCTAACAGTTGCGAAATTCAGAATATAATCACTTAATAAAAACGTTAAAGGGTTTCTGTTAGATAACTTTTTATCAGAGAAATTAAACAGATATGATGAATTCGCCTGCTATAAATTTGCTATGAGATGAATTTGTGCTGCAATAAATTTACCTAGAATCGTTCTCCGACGCATTTGTCTTTATATGAAATATTTTAAAGATGATTAATAATTCATTGATGTAGTTAAAAAAAATTCATGCCGACATTTTCCATCCACAATCACAAAATCATTCATAATTCATTGTCCTTTCGCATTCAATTTGAAAAGAATCCATTGGAGAAATCTATCGTTTATTGAGTGACGTCAATTACGTCTATTACCTGAACTTAACACGATTCACAGGTATGACTAACAAGGTAACGATCCACTAATGAAAATAAAATTCATACCACAGAGCACACGCACACACACACACGCACACACACGCACACACACACACACCCACACACACACACACCAAACATCACTTCATATCAACAAATATCAGTTCTCGCCTCAATTTCTCGTTCAATTATAGTGCGCATCAGCAAAATACGTGTCACGTTTGATCAGAGCGCGGCTCCTCCGTGATACTCCAGTCGAAACTGTCATTTAAAATAATGTTGAGATGAAACATTATTATTTAATCCATGCGAACTTTTCACACCAGTGTTAACTGTTGAACTTCCTCTAGATTCTGAGTGACAACATGTGCTCTCCAGGTCTCCATGACCCTTCTGAGTATTCTAGCCGGTTTTAACATTGCTGTTGTCTGGATTGTCTCGACCTTCCTCTCATTTCCAATTACTCCAGCCTTTTTTCCAAACTCTTGAAGACCGTTTCAAGGACACCAACTTCAATTGTTATCACCTTTATCCTCATGTTCTACTGTCTTGTTTTGTTCTCCAGCAAGGTCAAAGTATTTGTGAATATTTTTGTTTTTTAATTTTCATCTTGTGATTCACTGAGATCGCAAATTGACTTCTCTTTTTCTTGGTAATTAATACTAGGGGATCTATCTGTATCTCAAAAATCCCAAATAATTTTATATTTATTATCAGATTCTCTAGAGCGGATTTCGGTTTGTGCATATGCCACTTAGTTGCATGCGCAACATTTAGTTTCTTGCACAATTCCCGGTAGATCCCTTTTCCCACCCAGTCGTGCCTACATTAAACTTTTTCCTAAGACTTGGCAACAATGCATTAAAGTGGACGGATTGTGCAATTATAGTCGTGGACTCTCAATGTGCGATTTTGCTGCATTCGTTTATTACATGGTTGATCGTTTCATCTCTGTCTCCACACTTCTGACGCTCACTGTTTTATTGTGTCTTATCCATTTTCGCTTTGATATATTATATCAATTTTAGGCAATAATAATTTATCTTCACGCTGTGATCTGCTGGAACTGCAAAATCCACCAGTTGACAAGTTCTTTCTTTTTTGTTAATCAACACTAGGTCTGTTCACCTTGCTGGGTTAAGGTGAACCGTTTTTATCTCAAAGTCCCAGAGAATTTTATGCGCTTCATTCTCAAGAACAGATTCTGGTTTAAGCATATACCATTTTTTTGTATGGTCAAAATTTAATTTTTTGCATAATTTCTAGTGGATCACCTTCCCAACCCAGTCGTGCCTAGTTTTGTATTCCCGTTGTGCTAGTTTGCTACATTCGCAGAGTATATGGTTTACAGTCTCATCTCTATTACCTGGGTAATTTATTATTATTATTATTATTATTATTATTATTATTATTATTATAAAAAAGGGCGGTGTAAAATTATTTTTAATGATATTGCCTGAGGGGAGTTAGATAAATAAAATAAAACATTTAATTTTTAAAAAAATTACACACACACACACACACACACACACACACTCACACACACACACACACACGCGCGCATATATATATATATATATATATATATATATATATATATATATATATATTGGAGGGAGTCAATAAGTCAGACATGCAAGTCAATAAAAAGTGGAATATAAATAAGTTCAAAAGAAACGAAGAATCTGGGAGTGGCCAGCTGGTGTAATGGTTAGAATCCCTTCCTGTCAGCTTGGCAGTCGAGGTTTCGAGTCACACACGGAGCAGTCTCCTATGTCTATAACCTTGCTGATGAGACCTAATAGGTCGAAATGTACATTCAGGGATTGATATTTTATCGATTTGTTTAGCCTTACATTTGAACATATATGCCCGCCTAAATTCATTAATCATTAACTAATTAATTTTCAAAATTAGGTGTGACTTCAATTAAGCACATATCCTCAAAAAATTGTCGGCTAAAAGCATATCAAATAAACACATTGTTTATTTACTTACTCATATATATATATATATATATATATATATATATATATATATATATATATATATATATATATATATATATATATATATATATATATATATATATATATATATATATATATATATATATATATATATATATATATATATATATATATATATATATATATATATATATATATATATATATATATATATATAGGCAGTTACCAAACGCCGTTGAATTTATGTCTTCGCTATCCTAACTTGTGTGTGTATGTATAATATATATATATATATATATATATATATATATATATATATATATAGTATTTTAAGAAAAAATAGCATATTGGTGAGAATGAAAAGACTTTGACAGAAAGAAAAATCACAAGTCGTCTTACATAGATGAACTCTGTGCGCTGAGAATTTTTTTTACTGGATGATGAATATTCGAAAGAAGCAAAACATCACACATACAGATTCTACAAATATGGATTGGTTGGTTGCTTTGTTAGTTACTTTGAAGACAGCTTTAACCCTTGTGTAGTTTATATATTATCAATGTAAAGCGTTTTCAAGTAATAAAATAGTTTCAAGTAATATTAATAATAATCATTTAGAAGACCATTGTAACTTATTAAAAGTAATAATCTATTATTATGATTTAAATAACTATTTCTATTTAATAATCTGTCTACACATATTTGTATGTTTTCAACTACTCCCATTCAACACAAATAAAGTGTATACAATTATATGGTTTCAAGTATTCGTATTTTATACAAGTAATTCACCATCCGATAATGTCATGATCATCAGGGCTTGCCGAGGGCACGATTTGACCAACAATCTTAATTTTTTAAGTTTCTGACCGCCATCCTTGGCCAGTTGAAAAGGACTTAAAGTAAGTCCTGAGCTACAGAATCCTTTGGTAAGTGAATAAGTCCTGAGTTATGGAATCTTACGTAGTGTCAAAGGTCCAGTGAAATAATCCTATGTTCTGTCGTCCACGAAGGTTCAAAGCATTGTCGTAGGTATGACCAGAACAGCCGGTATAAATAACAATATCAGCAGCAGAGTACTGCCAGTGATTGGCCAAGAGTATGGGTCATGTGATTATCGCTGAGTCTATAAGTAGAAGTGGGCTTTTACCACACGCCTTATATGCCAAAAAATCTCAACAGATTGTTTGTTTGATTTATTTTACGCCATATCAACGCTTTTCGGGTCATTTAATGCCGAATCAAATTATTTTGATATTCGGTTTTTGCAATATCTGCCGAAAATGGTCTCTCATATCTGGTTACCATCGTTGATTCAACGGGAACCGGGGATTTCCCAATGACTTGACCGCAAGTAACAACACGATTTCTCTCTCTCCTCTCTCCCTCCTATCTCTCTCCTATCTCTCTCTCCCCTCTCTCTCTCTCTCCCTCTCTCTCTCTCTTTCTCTCACTCTCTCTCCATCCGGATGTATTTATTGCTTAGTTATGACTAACAATCAACACAAAAAAGAAGAAAGAATAGAAAGAACTTGTTAAATCTCTTGAGTGTCACTCAAATATATTAAATAATATTTCTCTACAAAAGTCCATGAACATTTTCCACAAAACAATATTAACTTTATTATATAATATATTATTATAATATATATTTATTATTATAATATATAATTCGTAAATCTCTTTTATGTTACATGAATTGATCTATTATAAAAGCAATCAATTACAGTTTCGTAAGGAAATGGAATCAATCCTTTTTATTATTTGGCAAATTCTTCGCGAAACGGTTTTGTTATTTTACAATAAACTTTAAGACCAGCTCTTTCTTTGAAGTGAAACTAGCTAAACATTTCAGAATGTTTCCATCAAACAGAATTTTCAGGAATATTTAGTTCCAAGTTTGGCTGAGTCATAAAATACCTACTGTAACTTTGGGAAGGCTGAGGGCCAAAAACAACATATTAAATATGCAGTTAATATAGTATCTTTTATGTACATATTTATTCTTCAGTTATCAGATAAGCTTATAGGTATATCAATTTCGCAAGCAACTATATCTAGTTACAGCCGTTCTGTTTAAAGGTACCCCACTTTATAAGAACTATAAAAATGTTTTGATTCGTATTTCTCTAAAACAAAACCTATGAGTACAAGAAAAACACTCAAAGCGATAATAGCAGACGCTCTTTCTTAGATATTTCTTTCTTAGTAACAACACAACTCTGTCGCCTGTGGCTCTAGAATACACCGACTGCACCCTTGCTGAGGGGTAAGAGTCCCCCCAAATGGCCGTAGGTAGTGAGCCGTGATACTTAAGGACGGAATCCTTGTGGATGATCTGCCCATGACATGCAACACTTCACTTTGGTCCTTACTTAGGCTAGATAAGCGGTCGGAGAGGCCGTCTCCTAACAATCGACTGGTCACATCAAGCCCTAGCACCTACATAATTGTCCCGATCCTATTAGACTTAATCCACAACCCTTTTATCATATGGGTACTGGAAGGCAGTGGCTGAGGGTGTTCATGTCCTGTATATGACGTTAAACTCTGATGGTGAGGTTCCAGTTTTGGCGGTCTAGGAAATGTGGAGCACCCCTTCTTCACCATTGCTCACAGGTCCACTCTGACCCGGAGTGGTAGTACCTTTTAGGGTCCCTTCTATGGGTTAAATAGAAAATTTATAATAAATAATTGAGTTTTAAAATTTTTCTTCCCAACTATCGCTACGAATCTTTCAAAACTTTGCCGGCATTAAATGACCCACCGTGGTTGATATGCCGCTAAACAAAACAAAACAAAACAAAACTTAGTAACAGCAGGTACTGCAAGCAAACCGAGGCATAAGTGTCAGACCGATAGAACCCTAGTAAATAAAAAGAGAAAGAAACGAAGAAGTTAAGCAATGATAAGCTGGTTGAGTACTGAAATGGGGAACCGCTAAATCACAGCAAATACTGTAAGCAAACTGTGGCATAACTGCCAGACTAAGAAAAGCTTAATAAATAGGAATACGATTATTAAGTTAAGCAAAAATGAGACTGATCAATACTTAGATGGGTAGCCGCTTAGTAACAGCAGGTACTGTAAGCAATCTAAAGCCTATGTTCCAGATTAAGCAAACATTAGTAAATTACAACATTTTATTTATTTAAAAGTTTCTAAAGAATGTACACAATATGAGTTGGGATAAAAATGGATAAATAATAATAATAATAATAATAATAATAGAAGAAGAAGAATAAGAATAAGAATAAGAATAATAATAATGAAATTATTGTGTACAGTGCTCAGGTGCACTACAACCCATCATAAGTGCATGGTACATAGAATAATCTGTTAGAAAATAGGAATGAATCCAACTATTCTCCATGGTTATTCATAGAAAACAAACTATTCTTCACTGATTTGGTTTGGCTCGTTGGAATTTTCGACATCTAAACCCTTGTTAGGTTATTTTATGACAAAGACGTTGTGTTCTATTCATTCTTGATGGGTATTCAATATTTTTTAAAACCCAAATTTTTAACACATTTTTAAAAACTCATTTTTGCTATTTAACCCATAGATGCGACCCTGACACGTACTGTTATTCCGTGTCAGAGTAGACCTGGAAGTAAAAGCGATGAAGAGGTACTCCACACTCCCTAGAGCTCCAAATTTGTAACTTCACTATTAGTTGAATGTCATACTCATGACACTAAGACCCTCAGCCATCGACGTCTACCATATGATAAAAACAGTTATCGGTTGCCATAAGGGCAATAGGTTTGGGACAATCATATAGGTGCTAGTCGATTGATCAGACAGAATGTTTCTGACCGGCTGACTAGCCTAAGTAAGGGCCAAAGTTGAATGTTATATGTCATGGACTGCTCAGCCATCAGGATTACATCCTTAAGCATCAGTGGTTGCGACACATGGCCAACAGGTGGCCTCATTGATGGATTTTATCCATCTGCAGAGTTGCTGTCGGTACATTTTTCTGTCTCAGCTGACAGGGTGGCGCAACCTGGTTTGATTGTTGGAGAGCTACTCGTATAATGTGTCTTGGATAGGAATAGCCATGCTTCTTTAGGTCTAAAACTATTTTGAATTCAGAGTATTCCTTCTCCTAGTTTGGTTGTCATAGCAAGATTAAAGAGCCTAATCTGCCCAACAATTTACCCATATCTGGAGGGTAGGTGGATACCTCTTTCCATGGGTATTACTGATGTGTGAAATGCTTATAGCCTCGTTCAGAATTTTAAACACGGGTAGACAAGACCACTTCACACGATAATAACCATTATGCTACGAGTGCCTACTGTATCCATATATTAATATAGATATTTCTGGCCACTCTTATGAATACCAATCGGCATGCATTGTGTATAGTTATTTATACAATGTATGAATATATGATTCATTTTATTTGTAAAATATATTTTAAAATATAGACAATTTATAATGCTGATAAAATATTTTGGTTCGTTGTTCATTTGGTTCTTTGGGTTAACTTGTCAAGATTTTATGATAAGCAGATGCGTCTCAAAAGGAATACGAGGTTCATAGTTGAGAAGTACATGTTACTATTATCAAGAAAATATTCTTACTCAGGCTGCATACATTAAGTGTCCGCGTGCGCATGTTTTTGCACATGCACTCACACCACACACACACACACACACACATATATATATTTATATAAGTGTGTATGGAATATATTAATGTAAAAATAAATACTTCGTACGTACAAAAGAAATATATATATATATATATATTTAATGGCATTATTTAAATATAATACATATCTGCATCCTTTTATATACGAGAATAGATGCAGTATGTTTCATACGCAATCTTATTATAATGGAGATTGTGTGTTTGTTTGTCTGTAACCGAAACTATATTACTATACAATTCACAATTCCCTTTGTTATTTACATCATATTCTCCATGATTTTATTTTTATTTAAACCTCAATTATTAATAAAATTCTTTTCATTACTTACACTGTTGACCATATCTACATACTAATAACATGCAATTGTATTTATATATACAACAAAATAGCAGTTTACAGTATGAATGGGAAGGCTAATTTGCATATTGATCTTAAAAATTGATTTTAATAAATATATGCTTAGTATTATTGATTTCTAATTTTTTGGTGTTATCTTATTGAATATGAGCAAAAATCTCTTCAATAAATCTTAAAAGAAATCCCTTAACAAGAAGAAATAACTGTAATATTATTCTTTACTTCCTATTTTAACTAAACAGTTAAATTAGGAAAATTTATCAATGAAAGACGGGAGTAACGGAAAATGATGGAAGAGTTAGTTTCAAAGTTGTTCTATTTTTCAATCATACCCCCTCTGTTCAAAATCTTTTTATCTACATTCTTATTCAGTTTCATTAGCCTTTCTAATTTAATATGATATTTTATTATAAAATTTAACTAAAATACTTGCACCCGGAGGGTGCATATATTTGCTAGTATACATAACACCCACACAATATATAGAGGTTTGCCTACTCTCTATCTATATATCTATCTATCCATAAATATACCATAGTCTGTTAATGTCCCTCCCCCTCTCTCCCCCTCTCTCTCCCTCCCCCCCCTCTCTCTCTCTCTCTCTATATATATATATATATATATATATATACCGTAGTCTATCAATCTTCTATCGCTCTATCTATGTATGTTTGTGCATATTGTTTACGCATTCATCTAACTCACATTTGACTCACACGTTGTACTGCCACTCCGGGTCAGAGTGAACCTGGTAGTAAAGGAAATCAAGCAGTAATTCGCACTCCAGATATCCAATGCAGTTTAGTGTTATAGCCAGGGCACGCCTTTTTGGGGGAGACTTATCTCATTGCAGAGGATACAGTCAGCATATTCTAAGACTCACCGCCAGGGAGGATATTTCTTCTAGCTATAGCCAGTTTAGTTCAGTCGGTAGAATATCCATCTAGAAATCACAAAGGTCCAGGTGCGATGCTGGCCATCGCCAACTCAGTGCATGAGTAGCACAGCTTGGATCTGTGTGATAAAGTGGGGAGCTGATGGTAGCTGTAGCTCTCTAATTCAGATACAAAAACAATATTACTGATCTAGTGCTAGTTAAAAGAGGATAGACTCCCTCATAGTTCGGCTAATGCGGGCAATAATCCACCCTACCGATTTTACCATAGTTTGTTACGTCTTAGACTATTTTTTACAAATTTCCATCATGTTATTACTGAGCAGAAATTTTGAGTTGTTTCATAAGTGCGATTTTACGTGACCCGTTTCTTAATAGATTGACAGAAACGATCTTCAGCCGGGATGTAATGGATTAGAAAACAATGTGTAAACGACGTCTCTCACTTGTATTCAATTAATAAATTATGAATACGGTGTTCTATCTAAAGGCTAAGATGATCTTAGTTGCTCACGTGACGCAAACGTAATGATCGCAGTGATTATACAGAAAAGGAAGAAGAAGAAGAAGAAGAAGAAGAGGGGGAAAAGAAGTGGATGAAAGAGAAAAAGAGAGAGTGAAAACAACATAAACAGAAACGTGTCTATAATACTAGAGAGAGCATCCCAAACAAAGCAAGCAGCAGGCAGTCGGCTCGAGCAGCCACCAATCACAGGTTTGACTTTTATGAGCGTGTCACGGATGGCGTATTTGAGACTGTCAAATGGTTCAATTTATTCGATGGTTGCTTATCGATTTCGTGATTAATGACGTGAAGGAGAAAATAATTATGAAGAGACACTTTTTTTTTCCTTCCTGAAGACTGTTGGTCAACACGCAAATACGGGAGACGGTAACAACGGTTAGAAGAATATCGAACGCTTTTCACTTCAAGTTGTGGATATTTACTTCATTCAATCAAGAGCTGAAAAAAAGACAATTTTTAAAAATAAGGAGGCGCGTGTCGCGTAACAGTTATCGTCAGAAAAAGTAGACTTGGTGAACCGAGTTCAAATCATAGATAATTTGATTTGCATTTCACTTCGAGCTGGACGAAGACTATTTTGAAGACAGGGAGGCGTGTGGATCGTAATGATTATCTTCAGAAGAAATAGAGGTGACGAACGAAGTTCAAACCATAGAGTAGTTGGTTTGCATTTCACTTCAAGCTGAACAAAGACAAGTAAGTGCATGTCGCGTAACGGTTATCGTTAGAGGAAATGAACTTGGCAAACCAAGTTCAAGTCCCAGAGAAGTTAGTTTGCATTTCATTAAAGCCGAACTAAGACAATTTGGAAGACAAAGGCACATATGGCGTAACGGTTATTGTCAGAAGAAACAGACCAGGCGAGCCAAGTTCACATTCTTTTTTTGTGATTTGAAATATTACACATATTAAAATGATATTTAAGTTAATTTGATTATTATTAGAAATGTTCTTTTTTTTAACTTTAAGGGGCTCTCTTCTCGTTAGTTAAACTATTTAGAGAGCTCCACCTAATAAATGTAATATACTAATTTTCATGGATGTAATTACACTACCTTTTTGTGAATGTAATATACACATTTTTAATGAATTTAATACTAATTTTTATGGATGTAATATACTAATATTCATGAATTTGGTTGTAATTCTATCTATCTGAAAATAAATTCTGGACGAGTCTGTTTGCGATTCACTTCGTGATAATGTCGTCGGAAAAGGTACGAAACCATTTCGTATTCCATCGATTATGGATCAACGGTAGGCAATCAATATAAGAGAAGGAAAACTCATAATTCAAACCAGCTGTACAACGCTTAAAAACTGACCTTTTAATGGAGAGGTTGGGTAATTAGTTATCGTTTTGTAGACTATGTATTGTCACTTGACCTGATGATGACGGACACCTTGTCTGATGTAATGGTTATCGGGTTAATCCTGTAAATCAATTACGATTGAATAGCGTATTCATTCTTCACTTAGAGTATGGGGCTAAATTAAGTTCGTTTGTTCTGATATCTTGTCCACAATAAAACTGGTTCTTAATTCTTGTGGGCTGGTCATCTGAAATGCAATTTAAGGAACGAGAAAGGAAAGAAACAAAGGCAGAAGGTGGTTTTATGACTTAGGATTTATTGACCAGGTAATAGTGGCCTGTAGCAAGGGAAAATATCCCTGGATAATAGGACCAACTAGACCCAATTACGGCCTCAGTTCGAATGGCCGAGGTATTATTTTAGGGGTAGGGAATCAGTCCTTTTTGTCGGACATGCACAGAGGAGTTCTTTCGGTCAAGGTCCCATGGGAGTTTGTTCTTTTTATTCTGTTTTTATTTTCGTTGTTTTTTTATTTTATTTTTATTTTATTTTAATTTTCGTCTTTTTTAATCCCCACAAAAGTTCCATTTCCGTCCTAGTGTCAAATGTTATTCATGCTTAGTTTCAGAAAACAGATACTACACTCTGATCCCAACATGAAAAATGAGGTAATCTGGAAGAAGTGTTGTGTACGATATATAATTTCAAGATTAAAACTGTTAACTTGACATCGAGATATAATAACCCAACAAAAGTTGACTTACCATAAAACCAACCAGCCAACCAACCAACCAGCCAACCAACCAACCAACAAGCCGTCAAAAATACTACTGTTTTATAAACAACTAAAAAAAAGTGCATTTGGCTTAAATATTATCAACGGAACTTATGTTTAAAAATGTTTTTCAATATATAAGCAAAACGTTATGAGATTAAAATGACTAAATCGATATACAAAACTATAAACATATGAATGCATATAAAAAATTGATAAATTAATTTCTTCCATCTTGGCGGGAAAACTGCGGTTTTTCACCCGGAAAATCTAACACGAGGAAACGCAGTGACGCCTCTACCAAACCTTCTTCTGTGCTTGAAATTTATAACACAACAGAATATAAGTAATGACCATGAATTGCCTGATTAATGAGTCAATTTCAAATGCACCAGCATGTATAGCGTGTTTTTAACGTATTCTAACCTAGTAATTATCTATACGCTGCATGATGTAATATATATATATATATATATATATATATATATATATATATATATATATATATATATATAAACTAGTGATTTATTTCATTTCATTGGATACATAAGCTTAACAAGTGCAACTCATGGCATGTGAACCCGACAGAGTCAATATAACTATATAATACAGTGTATTCTAACCTAATAATTATCTATACGCTGCATGATGTAATATATATATATATATATATATATATATATATATATATATATATATATATATAATACTGAATTATTTTATTTCATTGGATACATAATTTTAACAAGTGCAAATCATGACATATGAACCCGACAGAGTCAATATAACTTATCAGTCTCTTTCAGTTAATATCGGAGTTACACAATATGAATAATATTCAATACAGCTCGACCCCAGTTGTTATTAATCTGAGTTGTCGCATCATATATATTTAGTTATAAACACATATTTGTTGATTTAGTGGGGTTGATTTGGTTTGGTTTATTTGGTTAATGGCATATCAACCAATTATGCGTTATTTAAAGCCGAAATTTGATTCATTTGTACATGTTTAATCGTATCCGTAAGTACATTTTAAAATTACATTATTTAATTGCCCTTTCTAAATATTTTAGTCATTTGTTTGTACATAATTATATAACAAATATTCTAATCTAATACTAAAAATTAATTCACATATTATATTGTTTCAAGTATTCGGGTCTAATAATAATTAATACACCATTGTATGGGTTTAAGTATTTCTTCTAAGAACTAATAATTTAGACACAATTATATAGTTTCAAATATTCCCATCTAATATTAATAATGTATACACTATTATATCTAATTGTAATAATTCATAGATAACCTTTCCTATCTAATAGTAATAAAATACACAATTATATGTTTTCGAGTATTCCTATTTAACAGTAATAACTTATATATAATTACATGGTTTCAAGTATTCCTATATAATACTAATAATTCCTACTTGATATGAAACCTCATGTTTCAAGCTAATACTAATAACGTATTCACAATAATGTATACACAATAATCTATACGCAATTTCCTATTTAATACTAATCAATTGTTTTAAACAGTTAGATGTTTTCAACTATTCCTATCTGACTCCAATAATTTACACAATTCTATGGTTTCATTAAACTAATGATAATTCTGAGCATAAATTTATGGTAATTATTATTAATTCAAATGATGTATTGAAAGTTTTATTAATACAAATGATTTACATAGAGTTAAGTGGTTTCGAGTATTCTTGTCTGACATTAAATATTCTATTTAATAATAATACTTTTTTTCACAGACTTATATAGTATTCCTATCCAATATTAATAATTTTCCTACAGATCTATTTGATCAATAAATGGGGACCTAACAGGTACTACCACCCCAGAACATAATGAAAAGAGGGGGAAAAAGAATGAAAAACAGAGTGAGAGAGAGAGAGAGAGTTAAATCAAGATTATTAAACTTTTTACGTATCAAACTATTTCCAATAGCTCTTAAGTAAACATTTCAAACGTTGTAATAATTAAATCCTTATACTGATGTATATCCACATATTCTACTCCTACTAATACTATTAAAATAGAACTGAATTAATCTACAGTGCTGAATTCATTAGCGCACTGAAGCGAAGAATTGATCAATTGAAATAAAAGTACGACCCCTCGAAAGCTACATATTGTTAACGTTAGATATACACAACAGAGTGAAATATCGGGCGCACATGCCCTATTTTTGTGGCGCCTGTCGTGTAATGGTTATCGTCGTAGAAAATGGATACGGTGCCAAGAGTTCGAATCCTGGACTAGTCTGTTTGTATTTCCCATAGCACTAATACCCTTTGAAAAGGTATGCAACAAACTATTCTTCCCCCACCCCAACTATGGATATATAGTAGGACAAACTGTTCTTTTTAACCTTAGTATAGCAACCGGTCTAGAAGTAAGACTCTGAATTCAAAACTGTTAAACTGCCTCGTTTAAAAATTGACCTTGAGTCGTATCCTGCTCGTAAAGACATACCCTATGTTTTGTGTAACATCAATAAAAGTCTGTTCAATATAAGAATCGATGGAACGAGAATCTGATGTATATTTTTACATTAGTGGAAGATTGATATAAGTAATTGCATAGAGGCGCATGGTGTAAGGGTTAGAGTCGTAGGAAATTGATTCGTCGACCCGAGTTCAATTTCTGGACGAAGCTGTTTGCATTTCACATGGCACTAATGACCCTGAGAGAGGTACGAATCCAATTCTTCCTCCAGCTATGGGTAAATATGGTTAGGAGAAGGAAATCTCTGAATGCAAACCTGTTAAACTCTGTTTAAGAAATTGACCCTCTGTCGCATCCTGCTCGTGCGGAGGGGTTGGTATATATATATATATATATATATATATATATATATATATATGAACTAATTGCAATTTGGATTTGGACACTTTTCGGCAAATTCGTTTGACGTTATATTACCGAATATTCTCGGGTATCATATGACAGTCTGAGATTTTAGCCTAATATCTGGTTGATAACACCATGTGCGAATTACCAACTTTGTGTGTGTCTAAGTAGCTGTCCATAGCTAGACTTAGTTTGTATCTCGCATATGGCGCAAGGCCTTAATATATATTTACCAACCCCTCCGCACGAGCAGGATGCGACACAAGATCAATTTCTTAAGCGGAGTTTAACAGGTTTGAATTCAGAGTTTTCCTTCTCCTAGACTGGTTACCTAACCATGGTCAAATAACCCAGACTATCATGCTATTTATCCATAGATGGAGGGAGAATTCATACCTTTCCTAAGGGTATTAGCGTCGTGTCAAATGCAAACTGCTTCGTCCAGGAATTGAACTCAGGTCGACGAATCAATTTCCCTCGACTCTATCTATTACACCACGCACCTTAATATCTGGCTAAAATGTAGGTCTCAGAAAGTCGTATATATACGTGAGTATATATACGGTAATCTTTACCCGATTTTGCTCTTGCCAATGAAAATGATCATGCCATAGCAATGCAATAATAATCGAGCCATAAAACATTATTAAACGTGGTAGATGTCATGTAATTTGAAATGGCACTCGATATTCAATGCTTTTCCATATTCAAAGACTCTTAAAATCAGATTGAGTTTGGTAAATTGTCCCTACAGATCCGTCTGGGATTAGTGATATCCGATCTTGCTCAACACCAGACAATTTATTATGCCTCATAGTTTTCAATGTCAGAGACGCGTTTGTGTGGACATATCATCTGAGCTTGCTTTACCATATATATATATATATATATATATATATATATATATATATATATATATATATATACTAGAAAAAACGTGACTCGTTGGGTCTCCTATTGAACTCTGGGTAGATAATTGTGATTAGGAAGAAACTTAGTTTAGAAAACGGATTAGATTAAAAAATAAATACGGCCGGAGAATTAAAAAAAAATCATTAAAATCATTTTGCTAAAATTTGCAATGAAGACAGAAACTGACCAGTCTTATATATAAGCCAGTCGTTAGCTGCTGAAAATTAACATACAATGTGGGAAGTTCAATCCATCACTCACACACTCCAATCCCTCTCTTTCTCTCTTTACACTCACAGAGAAAACTAAGATATATAAGGAGTGGTTAATCACGATATATATATATAGAGAGGGGGAAAGTGACAGACAGAATGTGGAGTAAGAGACAAGTGATTTTTTTCAAATTACGACTAATTAGAACCAAATAAAATGGAATTTTTAAAAACAGAACCTAATCACAAATGTAAGGAACCTTTTGGGATGTATTTTGTGTCATTGAAATAAATAGAATTAAAGCCTTTAGCAAACAATCATTGATTCACCCAGCTTTAATATTATATATATATATATATATATATATATATATATATATATATATATATCCTAGGTAAATTGTTATTTATATTACTGTGCCCAACTGACTCTCGTTTGCTGTACAGTATGCAAGAAAACTTAAATAAAAATGGGGGACATGCCCGAAATTGAGTTTATTCTCTAGGCACTACGTTAGGGTCCAAGTTGTGCAGCCGTACAGCAACACTGACACGACAACGCCTTGGAAGAATTGTCTCTTTAACTTGTCTGTGAGTCTGGACACACACACACACACACACACACACACACACACACATGTATATATATATATATATATATATATATATATATATATATATATATATATATGTCGCGCATCTTTTGATATCTACTTATCGACTTATTTACTCAGCAAAGAGAATTAATTGAGCATTACTATATTGCATGCACTTTAATATGTTTATGATAAAGACAAATACAATATTAGTTCTTCGGTTTTTACTGAACTGATCAAATGGTATAATTCAATAATTAAAAATTAATCGATTTGAGGAACTCTTCCCAGTTCGTCATGGGTAAGTGCACACAGTTCTTTTTAAGCCTCACCATGTTTAAATATTACACAGATTTAATAGACGTTATCCACTTTCCCAAGTACTGGATTGCAACATTCAAGTAGGCGAGTTTGAAATCCAGCCACACTATTACATTCAATTATTTTTTAAATGATATTCTAAATGTAAAAACAACAATTTAACGAATATTACGATGTGCACATTTTTATTTTTTTATCGTTAAAATTATTTTCCATCAAAACCTTAAAAAAAAAAAACAAGAAATAAACTATCAGAAATGAAGTCAGTGACATGGGTTCAAATTATGGACGGTAATGTTTGCATTTCATTGGTCTAAATGCCCTTAGAAAAGGCATGAATCCATTTGTTCCTTCGTAGCTATTGAAAAATAATAGAAGAGACTCCGTTATAACAGGAAGAAAACTCTGAATTCAAAACTAGTTTAAAAATAGCCCCATAACAAATTATGTCACACACTGCATATAGAGGAGGGGTTGGGTACTTACAAACGTAATTGACAGAGATAAAACAGACCAACACAACGTAAGGGGCACACTGTCGTTATGTGATGGTTAGCAAAGTAGTCTCGCAGATCTATTATCACTGAATAGCGAGTTGGATACTCGATGTATGCCTCATACTTGTGACCTTGTGTCATATCCTACTCGTGACAAACGGGTTGGGTATATAGGACGTCCCTTTTGTGGTGTAATGGTTAGCAAACTAGCATCGAAGATACATTACTACTAAATAGTGACTTAGATTCTCGCTGGATGCCCCATACTTGTAACGAGTTGGGTAAATACATTATTGCTACCTTGTGTCATATCCTACCCCTGGATAACGGGTTAATTTTGTTTGTTTAGTTTCTTGTTTAATGGCATATCAACCTTCGTGGCTTATATATATTTACCAACACCTCCACACGAGCTGGATGTGACACAAGGTCAGTTTCTTAAGCGGAGTCCAACAGGTTTAAATTCAGAGTTTTCCTACTCCTAGACCGGTTACCTAACCATGGTCAAATAACCCAGTCTGTCATGCATAGATGGAGGGTATTAGCGCTGTGAAATGCAATTACCACGTCCAGGAATTGAACTCGGTGCGAGGAGTCCATTTCCATGACTTTAACCATTACACCACACGCTTCCCTTCGTGGCTTGGATAATAATAAATCTATCCTTGTAGTAGAACAGTAGTGCTACCAGTTAAGAAAGTGGGCCGGCTATTCACTCAGATTAGATGGTGTACGTAATAGTGCCAGTGGAGTTTGAATTCCACTACTAGGATGTCATAGACCTGCACGTTGGTCACTATAACACGGGTATTCCCCAGGAACGGGTTGGGTAAATACTGACCAGTAACAAATTGTTGTAAGGTTATTATAACAAGTTATGATGAAAAGTCTTGGCCTCTTACCCGGCGTATATAAGTAATTATTTACTAAGCTGAGCTTAGTCGTAGCAAAAGACCAGAATTATGGGGCACCCAGGGAGAATCAAACTCTCTAACAACGATCTGCTAAACCAGCTCGCTAACCATCCATGGATAATAAAAGTAAAGTCGTTGGGGTGGCCTAAAGTCGGTATAAGCCAGACAGTGAAGGAGTCTATTCCCTTTTCACTAGCGCTAACCTAAGGAGATTGTTTTGGCGTCTGAGGTAGAGCGCCACACCAACCATTAGCTCCTCACTTCACCACAGAGTTCCCTATACTACTCATATGCTGAGTTGGCGAGGGTCGGTATCGAACCTGGAACCTTGTGTTTCCTAGTAAGACGCTCTATCGACTGATTGGTAATACAACTAGCTATATTAGTGTTTAAAAAAATCTGAAGCTGAAAGTTACAGAAAATCTACTTTCATTTCAATTAAAAAAAGAATTCCAGTTACAGGTTTTAATCAAGAAAAAAAAACCTATTTATTGAGTTTTCTTTTTCTCCATCAATGAAAAAAATTACCTTGATTTTTTTTCTTTTTATTATTAATCTAAAACTAAACCCAAACAAGAAAGAATAGAATCTCCCTGGGAAATCAGTCTGATATACGCAAAATATTTGATAGCGAATAAGATTTATTGTGCAAAGTGTCAACAATAAGTTTGTGAGTTGATAAGAGTCTGATTGATGGAACGTGACCTAGGTAGGAAACTGTCTTAAATATTTGCGCCGAACAAGACCGGAGCCGATCTGATCGACATTCTCATCGATCTCGATAAATTGGTGAGAATATCAATATAAATGAGAACATCAGATCACCAATTTCAATTTGCAAAGTTTGTGTGTGAAAATGTTATTCTATGGCAGACGAGGGCTTATTTATTAACTCAGATGAAATGGCAAAATCACACACATACATAAGCATATATATATATATATATATATATATATATATATATATATATATATATAAGTAAAGAAATAACAAAAGACTTGGAGATTTAGCGTTATAGTCTATTTCAGGGAGCTTAAGGGATACATTAAGAGATACATTTTTTGCTGACCGAGTTTTTTGTGGCGGAAGTGAAACTACAACATGAATTTTTTTTTTTTGCAACATCAAGGATTTCATTTGGAATTCATATCACAGGACTATAAAATTTTTAAAAAATAAAAAAAATAAAATATAAAAATCTGTTTTCAAATGCCTTTAAAGTAATAAAGAATTTATCATTCGCATCTGATGAGTCGGGAGAGTTAGACAATTTGTCTAAGCTCCCTGAAATAGACTATAAGGCTAAATCTCTAAGTCTTTTGTTATTTCTTTACTTATATATTTGCTCTATGACTCGAACTTTAAGGGCACAAATTGAGCTCTCAAACTGCGACAGGTTTTTAAAAAAAACTCTTGTGTCGTAAAGAAAATCTTTCTTCGTAAAGAAATCTTTCTTCTCTGGACTTTTGGATTATATATATATATATATATATATATATATATATATATATGAGCGCACTAAAATGATTTTAGGAACATCAGGAAGTGAGAGAGAAAGGGGAAGACCGGAGTAAGAGAGTGGGTAAGAGGAAAATAATTTAGACAGAATTCTTATGAAATTTAAAAAAATCGCTGATAACTCATACATTACAATGTTCGTTTATTTTAGGAAATGCTTTTTTTACATTAAAAAAATCCGTTCTTCAGGATAAACATAATATACTTTTTAAAAAATCCTTCTATTTTGTGTTTATAAATCTTCTCATGAAACGTCACGTGAATCATTGGCAATTTTCTTTTCTGACCAAATTAGACCTTCCTGATAGATATTTTGTTAAAATATTCTGGCTCCATTGCTTCCCTCATCCTAGAGGCTAAGGGTTTTCTAATGGCGAGTTACATTAAGATTTGCCCCTTTGCCAAGTTGTCTGGAGGTGGAATGAGTCCATTCCCCTGCAGAAGTTCTGCTATTGCCGATGACAATTTAATGTGATTTCCGTACAAGTATTAAATTCTTTCAAATATATGGCTATTAAGAGGTCATAAAGGGATTCCTGGTGAAATTACGGCCATAAAAAGTGTCCATTATAATGGTTTAACACATTTTTTTACTGATTTGGAATGTTCAATTCAAATATCCACGAAACGGTACATTTAACATATTGTGAGGATACATTTTGAATCACAAGATGTAAACCCCTAAGATGGTAAGTAGAAGGAAAAAGAAGTAAAACAGCTAAGTTGGGTTCACATATCGTAAACTAGAAAGCAAGATTATCTGGCAGCTTTCACTCACATTAGTTACCTTTTCTCCTAGGCTCAACTTGAAATTTATATCAGGAATTTTTTTTACTAATTTTGTTCTCTTTATTTACTAAGGTGAGTAAAAAGTTTTGCAATATTTTGTTAATGTGAGTGACAATCCAGCAACTCCATATGCTTTTGCCGAAGTCCTGAAAGTAATGAACCACACTGGACTGTAAGACGAACTGTTCGGTTCATTTAATGCCGAATCAAGTCATCTTTGATAATAAAAATGCCTCAGGTTGCTTACATTACCTGCTGTTGCTTAAGAGGTCACCTAATTACGTATTGAACAGGCTTATAGCTGCTTGACTTCGGTGATCTAGCAGGTGCCGGAGCCTTCAACATGACTTGACCGTAATGGACATTAGAAAAATTTAAGGAGAGGATTATACAACATTGATGGAACTAAACAACGAATCTCTATCACTATTTGTTTTTACTGCCACCGATTATATATTTCAGGAAAGTTAGACATTTTAGTTTGATTTATACATCACTTAAGTATTAAAATTAAAGTTGCGTTATTTTCCCAAAGGAAAAGAAACAAAACCCGAGAGATTCATCTCTTTTTTTTCTTTACAACACTTTCGAATGTCTTAAATACTTTTGCGAAACTGTATCTTATTCTTCGAATGCGTTAATTCAATTCAGCTCGAATCTAAACGTGTTAGTGTAAACAATTTGAGTTATGGGTCCTAAGACACATTTTATCTTGTAATCTGACGAATGTATTTCCAGTGTTTTATTTGGTGGAGTCACTGTATATCTGATAAGGCGTGTCGTAACCACGTTGTCTGTTACGTGTCATCCATCACGTTCGGCACTAAAATGAGATTAATTGTTTTAAGTCTCCAACCTGTGAAGGGAGTGAATCAGAGTACATTACTGTAATAGATGTATTTGCCTTTAGTACTCTTAACACAGTAATTCCTTTCTCTTTTTCTTCCCTTAGTGTACCAGGATGTTTGTAGACGTCTTAGACTATTAAGAAACTAAACGGAAAAATATTTATTCAACTTTTACTGTCCAAGGCCAAATGATGAGAAGAATTATGCTAATAATCCGAGTTTCAAGATCCTACTTGCCGTGAAAAATAGCAATTCAATGTCGTGCTTATTAACTGAAGTAGGATATGGAAAGATGAGTGTGAGAGTAAGTAGGCAAGTATATAAACTATAAGGAAAAGCAGAGATAATTATTTCATAGATATTGGTTGGATTCAATATGTCACAAACGATTGCAAGTTAGTTCATAATTTGCTAAACATATTGAAGGACATGGATATCACTTTAGATTCTGTCCTGTAAAACTGTCAAAATGATATAAATCTCTCTCTCTCTCTCTCTCTCTCTCTCTCTCTCTCTCTATATATATATATATATATATATATATATATATATATATATATATATATAATAGGTGAATGGTATCAAGTGTTTCCCTGATGAGATTCAATCAAAATTGAGACTCAAATGTACACAGAGATTTTGTTTATATATTCTTATAAATCCTTCGCATCTTCAAATCGGATTTTATAATGATTACGAAATCAGATTTGAAGAGGCGAAGGTAACTAAAATAAAACTATTTCTGATAAAGTAATGTCTATATATATATATATATTATATATATATATATATATATATATAGAGAGAGAGGGGGAGAGGGAGAGATAGATAGATGATATGAAATAATAATATTACATTACACAGTTAAACAACATTTTTGTTCCATATTACGTGCTGTCTGTCTGTCTCTCTTGATGTACACACACAAATATATATATATATATATATATATATGTGTGTGTGTGTGTGTGTGTGTGTATGAGTGTTTAAAAAAGAATCGAGATAGATGCTGCGTTTACCAAGACACTACTGAACAAAGGATGAAACATTAAGTATTTTCGGAATAAATGAAAACTTTTAAAGACGATGCCAATTTTGTTTTGGGTACATTATTCCCATCTGAAAGGATAATACATGGTGGCCATCAAATTACAGTAACATTTTTTTTAAATTCTTTTTTTAATCTAATTTTATTTTACAGATAATATAAGTAACTTAAGTAAATTGAAAATGTCAAGTTATAATGTGAATAGAATTTTATTATTCAACTGAGAGGTTTTTAATTTCAACAAAAAGACATTTTTGGTGAAAAATAATTCTAAAAAATCCAGAATTCAAATGACCTCCCCCTTTACCCGATTCTTTCTGTAAGATTATTTAAAGGGGTATATATGTTTGAGTAAACTTAAGACATTGCTACAACTCAAGAATAATATTCCTATAGAGATAAGAAGTTGGACCACAGAAACATTGAATAAAGTCATACAAAGTGCTACTAATTAAGGTACAATTTTGTCTCGGTGAGAATGGAGTCAGTCTATAAGATATAAAGTTTCGACAATAGCTAAAATATATATTTTATATTTTCTATGTATTTCTGAAAGAAAATTCCATTTACGTTTAAAAAGGCCCTTTATCTTTTGAATATCCTTATTACATACCGCATTTCCCAGTATATAATACGCATGGTTTACAGAAATATTGGGGGAAGATCGCAACTCCTCCAAGCTCCATAGCTATAGATTTCAAACTTTTAATCCAAAGAATTTTATGGATCTCATTTTTCAGGACGGATTCTGGTTTGTTAAAATTTTAATGTCTTCGACAATTCCCAGTGGATCATTTTCTAGTCTTGTATTTCTTTTGTCTCAGTTTGCCGCATTTACTTATGGGCTTGATCGTCTCATCTCTTTTTCCACCAAGATAAACTTGCTATTATGTTGCGTATTATTAATTTTCGCCTTGATATAATTGGGCTTTTCGGCATTAATTTTGTTGCTATTAAAAATAGTAGCACAACAAAGAACAGTTCCAAGAGAACAGTTCCAAGATCAGCTTCTCTCTTTAAGCGTCACTTTCTTGGCCAGTTCTAGTTTTTTTTCGTGTGTAGTATCCCCAGTTTGTCAGTTGAAGCATTCATACAGTTGTTTTTCTTCAGCTTTTTTGTTTTCAAGATTTTGTTGTTTTACTGTTTGTCCTAATGTTGACATTGCTATTATTTGATACTGTTATTTATCTTTCTTTGCCCTTTCTAGTGTATTCATCGTCTCTTTAAATTATTCTATTATACAATCTTCAATGTAGGCGAGTCGTCTTCCTCTTTCTTTTCTTGACACATAGACTTTGACTATTTAATCTCTTGGGTGTAAAACCTTATACACCGTCGCCATTTTTGTTTACCTTTTATTCTTTTGTTTATTATTATTATTATTATTATTATTATTATTATTATTATTCCTTTTAAGTTTTTCACATCAGCGTTAGCTGATGGTATTTCACTGGATGCTGAGTGACAACAAGTTCTCCAGGACTCTTCTGAATATTCTAGCCGATTGCAGCAGTGCAGTAGTCTGGATTATTATTATTATTATTATTATTATTCAGCTATATATTTTGTTTTTCTCATAATAGCAGATACGTTTATTGAGACACCATTCTAAAGTGAGCCTCAATGTATGAACTTGAAAGAAATGAACCAATTTATGAGCATCGGGGCCAGAAGTGGTTTAAACATCTTAAGCAAATTGGAAATTGACCCTTGAGATACAGCCCAAAAGTGGACGATAATCACCTCTCCAATTCTCATTCTCGCCACAAATTCCAAACACACATCTTCATAAAGAGAGATAAAATGTGAAACAAACGCCCCTGTGAATGATTCCCAATTGCACACGACCTCAAGTTCTTTAAGTCTGAGGTCAATAAGTATATCATTATTCTATTCCTGAGCCAATCTCCGTCTATCCATACATTCATATTATCATCTTCACATTTCCCCGACTATTTAATAATTTCCTATTCCTCTATGTCGTCTCATCGTCATAACCATTTGCTGATTAGATGCCGGTTTGTCCTTGCCTTGGGCGAATCTTTGTGCAAAGAAAATTAGGATGTTTTAAACCGTAAGGTATAGAAGATCCGGACCATATGACCTTTAGGCACCCCTTTTGCGATCTCGATTCATAAGACATGTTTTTCATTTACATCGTCAAAATCCGGTTGTTTATTAACAGACGATTTTTAGAGGGTTTTTAAAAATTATAAAACTAACCCCTAACCCTAACCACTAACAAACAACCGGATTTTGACGTTGTAAATGAAAAACATGTCCTTATGAATCGAGATCGCAAAAGGGTGCCTAAAGGTCATATGGTTTGAAGATCATGATCAACAGATCCGAAATACTTCCAGAAGAACTCAAAATATGGAAAGCTTAAAATAGGCTTCAGAAAACATCTGGGAGCTTCAAAGAGATTCGTTAAAAATGAAAATACTTTTGAAAGACTTTAATTAATTCTTTTACTGAAAAAAGGTTAAAATTTGTCTATACCCTGCGACGTTTTGCAATTTCTTACTCCATGTGGAAATAATAACTTCTTAAATATTCTCACAAACGTAACCAAGATGAGACTACTGAGTTTAAAACATAGATATATTTTCCCACATAATAGACATTGCTGCTTTGTAGGAAAGTCACAATTCTTTACGGGCATTTACAAATTTGTTTGATAATACACTAAATTCACCTCGTGTAAAACGTCATCGTTATAATTCTAAAGCTGATCCTTTTTTAAATCATTATTCTTTGCGCGTGATGGTGTAATGCTTATCGCCGTAAGAAATGAAAATGACGAGTTCGAATCCTTGGCGAGGCTGTTTGCATTTCACATAGCGCTAATACCCTTAGGGAATGTATAAATTCAACTTATCTCCTTCAAGCTATGGGTAAATAGTAGGACTGACTGGCCTCTTTAACCCTGGTTAGGTCACCGGTCTAGGAGAAGAAAAACTCTGAATTTAAACCTGAAAGAAATTGGCTTCGTGTCATATACTGCTTGTACGAGGGGTTTGGTAAATATATATTCTTTGCTTGTTTTTTTGTGTTTTAATAGGAAAAACCGAACCCACTATATACGAAGGGCATTTTATAAAGAAGGGGAATTTATTTTGAAAAAAAGTAAAATAATTTTTTCCCATGACATTTTCCATAAATGCAAATTCTGCATTTTTTGGAATTGCTCTATACCAAAACTTATTCTAATTTCACAAAATATTTATTTGGATATTCAAAATGGCAACAAATCAAACAGAAAGTCTCATATTTGAACAGATGCCTGTCATCAAATCTTGTGTGGCTGACATTTGCAAACCATGTAAAATTTACAGAAGAAACACGTTTTAGCTAAAAACTGTTTACAAATTGGGTAAACATGATATAGCGAGAGGGGAGACTTACCTTATGAAGCAAAGCGGGCGCGAACCTGCCTCGCTTGCAGGATGAGCGGGAACGTATGGGTGGTTAGTGTTCATTTCCATACTGACAAATAAAAAAGCCCAAGGGGAAGACAGGTGTCTTCTTATAGAATAGTACAGATGCATTGTAGGTAAGTGAGTGGACATAAAATACACCCGCTTACCCTGCTAGAAGTGAAGTCATTTCGTGAATAGGCGTCAGTCAGTCAGGAAGTGAAAAGATGGGAAAAAAAACGAGGGAAGATAAAAAAAATAGCAGCTGGAGAAAGCAAAAGAGGAGGAGAAAGGAGGGAAAATATGATAGCTCAAGTTTTTTTTCTTTTCTGGCTAAAGGCAACACCTAAGAGAAAGACCGAAGAAACGATAATACATGAGTTTGTCACTAAGAACCTGAATCGAAAAGACAGTCAATAGAGTGAAAGCATTATGTAGCGTGTTTTGGCCAGGGATAACTGTTGGAATTTTGTGATATAAGGCGTGAGGCAAATGGTCACTTCTACTTATAGACTCGTCGACTACCATGTGAACAGCCTTCTTATTCAATTACTGGCAGTGCTGCTGCTGCTGTTGGTGTATTATACTGGCCGATTCTAATCTTAGCTCATTGATACTTGGATCTTCTTGGATGTCGGACCTAAAGGAAACAATACCGCAGGACTTATTGACTTACTTACTTATTTACTTTGTTCTTTTACAACTGGCCAAGGATGGCGGCCAGATACTTAACAATAACCTGGCGAGTGGCAAAGCCCATTCCTATCCAGGTCTGGTTTGAATTCAAGTTTCTATTTACTAGACCAGTTGCCATACTAAGGAAGCGTCCTGTTTTCCCGTAAGTTGTAGAGAGAACAGTTGGGTCTATACCTTTCCCAGGGGAAGTGATGCTGATAGCTTTTTAATTTAGTGCTTCCTGGGACGCAACTATTTGATTTGAATGAGTACCCGGGAAATTTGATGGGCCCCAAAAAAGTTTCTTCATAAATAGTAGAAATTTTATCTATGAACAACTAAAGCCGTCTAACCCCTACCTTGTACCCCATACATTGTAATTCGTTTCCAAGAAAATACTGAAATGTATTTACAGTAAACTGGAAATGGTGGGGGAAGAAAAATCACAGCGACGGATGGATACAGTTTTTCTGTTTCCTTTTAAATTTTCATGCATCAGGGATGCAGGATGCATACCTATCACCACTCTGTCCAGGGGTAAGGTGATCCATTGTGATGTAATGTTAGTAAGCTAGTCTCGCAGATCTATTACTACTCAATAGCGATTTCACTCCTCACAGGATGCTTCATACTTGCAACCTTGTGTTACATTCTACCCGTGGTAACAGGTGCAATGTGAAATGCAAACAGCCTCGTTCATGATTTGAACCCTGGAAGCCGAGTCCTCTTCTTACAACGATAAATATTACACCAAAAACATTTATTATTATTATGCTTTACAATCATTTAGGAATATTGATTTGTTAAATACCTTATCTGTATTTTACTTAGATCGATATTTTTTACATGAAAATACGAGGAAATAATTGAATTTTATTGAATGAGGAAAGAATCACATAACCTTCGATGTGGCGTTTTCACTCACATGAAAAACTTCTAGACAACACCTTTACGGATGAGACATTATTCATGACTTAATGGTATTATCTCAGTTCGTTCAGCGAACCTGCTTCAGAACAGGTGATACGGTTTTACTGGGGAAATACTCGCATGGATCATATTGTATTCGTGAAGGTTACTATCCCAGTAGAATGAAATTAGTGACCTCAGACCTTTAGTGAGGAGGAAACTTTATCTCGATGTGAGATTATTCATCCAAGTCGCAACATTGACAGTGCCATATCTATGATGAGTCAATCTCCCTTCTCCTATCTCCAGATAAAATGGGTACATCTACGTCCCTGGGTAGCAAAACCGATGATCTCATTATGATCTTTCTTTAGACTGTTTTCCCGTGTCAGCTACAGGGGCGCTCTAACACCAAACAACTAAAATTGCACGGTATCTAGTTTGAAAAGTAAAAAATAATAAACTCTCGCAAAAATAAAGCAGATTTTTAAAGGCGCGTGGTGTAATGGTTAGAATCATAGAAAATGGACTCGTCGACCCGGGTTCAATTCCTGGACGAAGCTGTTTGCATTTCATATGGCGCTAATAGTCTTGGGAAAGGTATAAATCCAGTTCTACCTCAAGCTATGGGTAAATAGCACGGCAGACTGGACTCTTTAACCATGGCTAGGTAACCAGCCTAGGAGAAGGGAAACTCTGAATTCAAACCTGTTAACCTCCGCTTAAGAAATTGACCTTGTGTCGCATCCTGCTCGTGTGGAGGGGTTGGTAAATCTATTAAAAAAACTTTCCTTTCCTCACGAATGTGAACATGCACATAATTCAATCGAGAATGATACGTTTAACTTAATATAAATAAAACATGATTATTTTTCCTGCGTATTCTGCACGTTTTCGTGCAATCTGAATACTCAAGTGAATTGTGAATGAGTTCGATTCTCACTGTGTTCCCGCTCTTTCCGGCCTTTTGCCACAACTAAGATAAGCCTAGTAAGTAAATAATTAGTCAAACGAAAACATTTTCTAAATTTTAGAAGTAATTTGAAATTTGTATTTTTCTGTTATATTTTCTCATGGAAAACTGTAGAATAAAAACGGATACCATTAGGTATTATTCAATACAAAATTCTACAGCATATGAATCTGTACTTATTTTGGTCTAGCTTCATTTTATCCTCAGAGATTATGGAATCACGTTCATATTTACATTTTTGTCAAGTTATTACTTATCAGTTTTTTTTACACCCAGTTTTATTGAATACGAATAATTTAACAAATTGATTTACTGTTAGAACCCTAACATATACTACCACTCCGGCTCTAACTGGACCGGGAAGTAATGGCAATGAAGGAGTGAAATACATTTCTTTGATCTCATGAACTGAATTTTGACCATCTGATGAAGCTGAGTGTTATACCCTTGTCACAAGTGATACATTCAGCCCATTTCAAACCCCGTCGACAGGAATATATACGTTTTCAGGTAGTATGTATGCTGAAATTAAAATTTTGCTCAGCTTTTTAAGAGATTTTGAATATTTTAATTATTTTGTAACTCCTCGTTAGGGAAATAATACAGTAAAAACACATATCATTAAGTATTACTCATTACCAAATTCTATGGCACTGATATATATATATATATATATATATATATATATATATATATATATATATATATATATATATGCGAATAAATTTTGTTAAAGATAAAGTAATCCTTATTGTTTTGGATCTTAAAAAAATATTTTCTGAATCATTATCATACATAGATCATCTCTGTGTGGATTCCGGATTGATTCCAGATGTTGTACAGAGGACCTCCCTGGGGTGATAACCGGTATGGATATTTGGCAATAGATTGTCATGGATATCCGTGATGTTACTATTTTATGTGTCTCTCTTTCTCTCTATATATATATTATAAAAAATAAAAAAGGTAAAATATTGGGGTTTTGAAGCATGAATGATTAATGTAAGTGTTCAAATAGACTAATATCTAAGAAATACAGATGACTTATGTATGTTATTATTTGTTTTATATTATACGAGGGTGAGACAAAAAGTAATGCCATTTTGTTTAGGACAGATATAATTACCAAAACCGGAACATGTATAGTGCATGAAAATGAAGTTGGTCCTCTGTGGATTACATTCCTAATTCTCAACATAGTCACCGTTTCTCTCAATATCAATGTTCCACGTTCAAATGAGAGCATATATCCCTGTCCCGTAACATTCTGTTGACTGTTCTTTGAGCCACTTCTTAACTACAGATTTCACTTCCACGTCACTGGAATAATGTTTGCCTCTCAAACCCTTTTTAATGAGGCCGAAGAGATGATAGTCTGAAGGCACTTAATCGGATGAGTATGGAGGATGCGGTAAAGTTGTCCACTCGAATGAGGCGATTTTCTCTCTTGCCCTGAGACTTGTGTGTGGTCGAGCATTGTCATTTAGAAGGTGGATATTGTAGATTGGCAAGTTCGATCTTACACGTCGGATTCTTGCTCTGAGCCTCTTTAGGGTCACAATGTAGGCCTTAGTTTTCTGATAAAAAATAACTTCTCATGAAATATAGAAAATGACATTACTTTTTGACTCACCCACGTACACACACACACACACACACACACACACACACACACACATATATATATATATATATATATATATAGTATTCAGTAGCCGCTTTAACTTTCCCGTTGCAATGGCAGTAGTAAATTATCCAAAAGTTCTCAATATATCAAACACATAGAGCAATAATAATAGTTGTAATAGTAATGGTGGAAAAGAGTTAATGATCTCATCAGGAGCCTTACCTTATACTTGAATCAAGTACAAAGTAGTATTCTAATAAGATCATTTAAATCGAAACCATAATAAACCCTTAACTCTCTTCCATTATTACTATTAATATTATATATATATATATATATATATATATATATATATATATATATATATAACAAACTAACATGTATTAATAGTTAAACTGACTCCACGTACACACGCGCGCGCGCAAACACACACACATATATACATATATAAAGTAAAAGTAAGTAAAGTTGACGGGGCGGCATAAGGTCGGTATCAGCCAGACAGCAATGGAGTCTATCCCCTTTTCAATACCGCCAGACCAAGGAGATTGTCTTGGCGTCTGAGGTGGAACACCATACCTACCATCAGCTCCTCCCTTTACTGCACAGATCTCTGTGCTGCTCATACACTGAGTTGGCGTGGGCCAGTATCGATCCCGGAACCTCCTAGTCCGAGGCTCTACCGACTGAGATAAACCAGCCGTTATATATATATATATATATATATATATATATATATAATTATTACTAGCTAATATGTATTAATAGTTAAACTGATTCCACCCACATAGATATGCATGTTTATTTATGCGTTGGTGTGCGTGGGTGAGTAGGTTTAACTTTTAATGTCTGTACTATAAGTAATAGATAAGTATAAGCCAGATTGCAGTCTCTTTATCTTTTCGTCTTTTATACTCTTGCAACTGATTGGATAGTGTTTTCTTAAGCATATTTTTGAAAAAATCAAATTAGATTATATTTGGAATAGAATACGTTTTTTCCTCGGTATAACCTTGAAGCGTATTAGCATTCTTTTGGGAAATTCAAATGCTGACAATTATGTTTGATGTTGCAAAGAACAATTTTCTGCTTGTTTTACTCAATTGTATTTCAGTGTTCATCTATTCGAATGCTTATAAAACCCACAATTTAGTTATCTATACATGTATATAGTTATAAAAGAGAAGTATACATCCTACAATTCTCCATCCAGATAGGGATAAATAATAGGGCAGATTGTGCTCTTTAAGCTTGGTTAAGCAACCCGTCAAGGAGAAGGAAAACTCTGAATTCAAACAAGCAATACTCCACTGAAAAATTACCATATTATCGCATCCTATCCATAGTGGATATATATATATATACAACCAATAGGCTGAAATGTACATACAAAGATTGATTTTTCTCGATTTGTTTAGCCTTACATTTAAATAGTTAAATCCCGCCTAATTAATTATTAATGAATTAACTTTCAAAAAAAATTAGGTTCGACTTCAATTAAGCACATATTCTCCCAAATATTGTCGGCTGAAAATAGCCATATGTTTGTTTACGTTCTCGTAAGTTCGTGCGGAGTCACTTAAGAGGAATATGAATACTACTACTTAACAAAGCGATGAAAAACCTGCGAGGTCCGTTTGGTGTAGGGGTAAGACGCTTGCTTGTCGATCTGACAGACAGGTTTCAAATCACACACGAGGCGGTCTTCGTATCTATAGCTCTGCCTAATAGGTTGAAATGTATATACGGAGATTGATTTTTCTCGATTTGTTTAGCCTTACATTTAAATAGTTAAATCCCGCTTAATTAATTATTAATGAATTAACTTTCAAAAAAATTAGATTCGACTTCAATTAAGCACATATTCTCCCATATATATATATAAAAGTATATTTTGGCAGGATTTTTTCTTTTAAACATGTTTTGGTAAACTCGATGGACAATTCTTGTCGGACGAGTTTTTGTTCGATCCTTTCTAACTGTCTAGCCGTCTTTTTAATATCCAGGTGGATTTGGTGTAGAAATCCACCAAAGGTTTTTTCACGAGCGCTTTCTGCACGACTTTATGCCATTATTATGTGTGAAACTGGTGGGATGTTTCCGTTGTCTCGCTTTTAAAACAAGCAGTAGCAATAGGAATTAGTAGTAGGAGGGGCTCACATGTTTCGTTTAAAAAAACAGTAGCAGTAGGAATTTGTAGGAGGGGGCTCACAAGTTTATAAGAATGTAAGGGGAATGGTGGAAGGAGGATTGGCAGGAAATTATAGGCATTTGAGGACATGACTGGTTTCAAAGTTTATCTTATTTAAGGTGGGTTTGTTTTGTTTAATATATAAGGCTTCGAGTATTTGAAGTTTTTGTTTGTCTTTTTCTTTGTGCAGTATAAGTGCATTTTCAGATAAGATTTCCCGGTAATATATATATATATATATATATATATATATATATAGATATAGATATAGATATAGATATAGATATAAATGAGTAAATTACAGACTGGGTAAAATCCAACAAAATGTAGTTAAAAGTTGAGCGATAAAAGCAGATAAAATACAATTTCATGCAATTAATATTTCACCTCGGTTTATTGACGAAGCTTCATCAGAATATATAAAAAAATATATAAAATTCCGATCGAGTAAATACATTTATAACAGATAATATGCAGTAAGGAGTACAATGCAAATCGTGTTTTGTGGATGTTGGTTGGTTGGTTGGCTGGAATTTACGGCATGTCAACCCTTGTGTTATTTCATGCCGAAGACGTTTTGTTTTATTCAGTGTTTATGGGTATCCAATTAAAAAAAAATAGAAGGGACTCTAACTCAGATAAAATGTGTTTTGTGAATGTGTAAGCGGTCGTGGATTTTTGCATTGAACATTTTGTTTATACCCTTGAATTATAGTCGGTATCAGCCAAACAGCGAGGGAGTCTATCCCTTTTTCACTAGACCAAGGAGATTATTTTTGCGTCTGAGGTGGAACACCACACCTACCATCAGCTCCTTACTTTACCGCACAGATCCCTCCGCTACTCATACGCTGAGTTATTGAGGGCCGGTATCGAACTAGGGACCTTGGAGTTTCTAGCCGAACGCTCTACCGACTTAGCTAATATGGTGCAAATTCTTCTTAGTGCCTCGACGTAGCATTGCAGTGTTATTGACTGTTTGGTAGTAAATGTTTCTTTGTTTTAATGGCTGATCAACTGTTGTTGGTTATTTAATGCCAAAGCCATAGAAGAACAGTAGTGGTACGATTTAGCCATAGCTATGGGGGATGAAAGACTTCATACTTTTCCAAGGGTATTAGTCTAAAAGTGAACGTAATAGATTGAAGTTCAACACAAGATCAGTTTATGGAAAATTTGAATCTCTCTCATAAGATAAAGCAAACATTTCTAAGTGGTATCCGTGTCAGTGCTACTGTACAGCTGTACCGCTTGAACTTTAGATGGCAAGAACACAAGGATGTAGCGAGCCGTCTTGAAAAATCTTTGAAGAGGCATCCCACAAAAAGTAACTGTACGTCCACTTACCCCTATTACAAAAAAACAAACATCTAAACGAACAATACATTGTGAACACAGCAAGAGAATAAAAAAAACGTACTCATAAGTAACGTTCTCCTATGGACACACCAGTATAGCTAACCGGCAAAACCCCATATCAATCAGATCTGAGTGATTGACAATGCTGCACTGGGGAGAGATAACCGGTTGGGACGGTTTGAGGTAGAGAGAGAGAGACAGACAGACAGACAGAAAGACAGACAGAGAGAGAGAGAGAGAGAGAGAGAGAGAGAGAGTGTGTGTGTGTGTGTGTGTGTGATGGATATACGTGCTGTCAACGTGACCTGATTAAGAGGATGATAATGATGATGAGGGTGGTGAGGATTCATTTTCCTTCTCCTTGACTGGTTGCCCTAGCAAGTCGAAAGAGCGTAATAAACAAACGACTCGAAATTCACCTGTATAAAGCTGCTGCAGTTTACGAGTCATTTTTGAAAAAAAAAAGAGAAAAGGACAAATAATCACTTGGTGGTTTGATTTCGTTTTCATTGTTTATCTAAATTCGCACTTACATTTTTTGGTTTATCAACAACGACATCTTACCTATTCGTCTGTTAAATCATTTCGTCCAATCAGAACTTCGCTCTTATCCTTTTCATTTCACTTTATCAACAGACTCACTCTTCTCACAGAATCACCTCACATTGTTTTGTTATTGCTAAACTATTTTACTGAAACCAATTTTTGACAAGCCGATAATATCATCTTATCAAGTAGCGAATTACGTTTAAAGTTTACTCGTCTCACATATTCTTATCGTTTTCACTTCCGTTCATTTAATTTCCCCTTAGACTCTCTGCTTCTTTTTTATTTGCTTTTCATACATTTCTCCTTAAACCTTAATAATACAACAAAGAATGATATTATCCCTATCCTTACCCATGATATTTCCACCGTGTTTTTAAAAAGAATATATCTATATAGATATACTTATATACTAAATAAACGTGGCTTAGATTTGCCACAAAGGCAATCGTGATTAATCTGAGAGACCCGATTGCTAACCATTGAATCATGGAAAGTATAAGTAAATGTTTGAATGATTTTTCTTCGAGCCATTCGATGTTGAAAAAATATTCTTATGGGCTAGCATTGCCAAAAGTTAAGGTTCCTTTATTACATACAAAATAATTTTAAAAAAATGTTTGCGGCTAAAAATACAGGGTGTTCAGTACACGAAGTCGTTCATTACGCGAGTACATATGGTATTCATTTTACGCATCAAATATCCCGCCCTATTGGCTGGGGGATGTATAATACACCAATTGCACATCTGCAGAAAGATAAGACCACCACAAAGGGACCACCACTTGGTTGTGGGTGGCGACCCGTAATGGCTGAGGACACGAGTGTGGTAGCTGTGTGGTCTGTAACCCGGGTACTAAGTAGTCCCGTAAAATGCAACACATTACTTTAGCTCTCACTTGGGATGGACGAGGGCTTCTCCGATCAATCGGCTGAACATTTCAAGTCCTATCAACTACATGATTACCCCGACCTTATTCTGAAAATGTCTCTTATGGCAAACACCCGGCCCTTTTTATCGTATAGGCTAGAAACTGTGACTGAATGTCAATCATCAATATTTATTACTACACATGAAGTTAATAAAAAATATTTCTACCAATCTAGGAATACACATTGGGTTAAATAATCCACACACACACACACACATACACACACATACACACACACACATACACATTTATATATATATATATATATATATATATACGTGCATGTGTATGTGTGTGTGTGAAAGAGAGAGAGAGAGAGAGAGAGAGAGAGAGAGAGAGAGGGGGGAGCAAAAATGAGTGTGTGCGTGCGTGTGTGAGAGCGCGTTTTTACAAATTGGGTCCATGCAAGGCTTACTGAAGTTGTGACTAAGACTTTATTTTTAACCAATGCAGTTGCATTGTAAAACATGTTTACCTCCTTCTCGTCCGATACACATCACATTCTATATTTTAAAACCACAACATGGTCGTCGTCATTAAATAGTGTTCAGCATTGTTTTGCGGGACATATAGGGGTGGATTTCAATGTCATGGGTTTTCAGAAGATGATTTATTCTTACTTTGTTGATAAATTTTAGTAACAGCTGAGTGTCATAAGATCTGAACATGAGTATTCTGATATTTTAAAAATACAACCACTTGTTGAATGGGAACTAAAATTGGGCGGGAAACATCAATTATATCACAACTTGCATTCAAGAACAAATAGTATTTTCCTTCTTTTTTTCTTTTTCTTTACTCTTTCTTTTTCATTCTTTTTACCTTTCATTTTTATCTCATCCTTTTTCTTTCTTTTTATTTCTTTCCTTCATTTTTTTAAAATTTTTTCCTTTCTCTTTCCTGTTCCTTTTTTTTCCTTGTCTATTTTTTGTTTTCCATCTCTCTTTCTTTTTTCACTCCTTCCATTTCCTTCTTTTTTCCGTTCATTTAACTATCTTTCTTTTTCTTTGCTGCCTTTTCCATTTTCCATCCTTCCTGTTTTGTTTTTTCTCTCTCTTCTTTTACTACGTGGTTAACTTTATCTTTTTCTTTCTTCCTCTCTCTCTTTCCTTTTCCTTCTTTTTGTTTTTCATTTTTGTCTTTTCCCTTTTCTTTCTTTCCTGTTTCTTTACTTCCGTTTCTCTTTTTCTTCCTTTTGCTTTCTTGTTCCTTTCTTCCTTCCTTTTCAATTTCATCTCCTTTTACCTCACTTTTTCCTTTCTCCCACTTTTCTTTTTCTTCCTTTTTTCAAATCATTTATTTATCTTTTCTTCTTTTCTCTGAGCTAAGGGCAAATTAGGTCACTTCATAAAGTACACAACTTTGATGAGTTTTTGACCATGTTAATGGTAAATAAATATAGATCGTTTTTCTTAATTTCTGTTTATTTAGAAATTTAATAATTTTCTACTTCGTAATGTTGTTTTTCGATAAATGAAGAATATGATATCCCCCGAAAATAAACCATAGTATTATATTTCGGGGTGAAGATTAATATAAGGAAACACGGTATTAAGCTTTGATTTTTATTTAACAGTAAATAGACTGATGACTCAAAATATTTTCACATCATAACTAAACATTTTGGTTTGATTTGGTTAGTTTTGTTTTACAGCATATCAACCTTTTTCGGGTCATTTAATGCCGAAACAAGTCAATTTGATAAAGGTTTCTATGTTTCACGATCTTAATATCTGCTAATTAGTATAAATAATTTTCATTAACTTCATTTGGTTTGGTTGGGTTTGGTTTGTTTAATGGTACAATAACCCTTTGGGTTATTTAATGCAAAAACCTTTAGAATGTGAGATAGAAGTTGGTACTCAAGTTTCTTTTACAGATATATTTTTGTCCATGTATGTCAAGCATGTCTTTTATATTTGATTCATAATTTTGATATATTTGTATTTCTCTCAAGAAGGATAAACTGTCACCATGTTAATATTCTGAAACAGATCCCTCGTATTATTTGTGATGAAA